>SPJY01004231.1:809921-881916 GCA_005191435.1 Raddia distichophylla | reverse complement strand
TTTTTCCCTTTTGTGTCACTTGGTGACAAAGGGGGAGAAGTTAGAGAATGTAGTCATGGGTTAGTAAGGGTAAAGGGTAGTGAGATCGAGGTCTTGTCCGATAAAGTTCAAAATCTGGGTTTTCTCGCTGTCGGACGGCGTCTGGGGGGCGTCCGGTAGCTCCAGCGCTTGCGCAATTCTCACTGTCGGACGGCGTCCGGTGGGGACCGGACAGCGTCCGATCAGCCGATTTTTGTGAGCAGTGGCCGCTGTCGGACGGCGTTTTTTGGAGGCGTATGGCTAGGTTTTTTGTCCTCTTCCGAGGGGCAACGGCTAGTTTTGCTCTAGGGGCTATAAATACCTACCTAGTGGCTGGCCATTTTGAGGTTTGCTGCTCCATTTCACCTACCACATTCATAGCTCATCAATTAGGTGTTCTAGAGCCATTCCTCCACCCACAAATCTTCCAAAGCCACAAATCATCATTCCCCAATACCGAGCTTCATTGAAGTCCTTCGATCCGGCATGATCGGGGCGTTTCGGGCTTGTTACTTTTGAAGACGGCATCCTTCGTGGAGGCGTGGGCTTGGGAGTAGGCCTTGGCGTGTGGCTACTCTCGAGTCGGTGTACGGGTGACGGAGTCCACCTCGCCGGAGTGGCGGAACGACTACCGGGGAGTAAGTGAGGCGTTAGGCTCGAGAGCGAGCCGGTCCTTGTGCGCAAGGGGTAGCCTCAACGGAGAGTAGGAGTTGCGGCTCCGAACTTCGGTGAAACAAATACCGTGTCGCTCTCTCATTTACTTTCCGCACTTACTTCCGTTGAAATCGCTTGTGTTGAATTGTGTTGCCATGACTTAATGCCTAGTAACTTGTTTATTGCTTCCGCTTACTTGATAATTGCAACTAGGATTGGGTCATTCTTAATATGATGATTAATTGAGAATAATCAAAAGAAATTAAAATTGCCTATTCACCCCCCCTCTAGGCCTTAGGATCCTCTTTCACCCACGCCTGCGGAGGGCGAATCATGGGGGCCCCACCACTTTCTGCCGCTTAAACGCGCTCGCATTGGAAACCGCAGCCGCCGCCCGCGAGAAACGAGGAGGCAGGGGAAATGACGGATCGTACGTGGGGATGCCACGTACTGACAGTGGGCAAGGAACCGCCTCCACGCGCAACGCGCCTATAAAAGAGGGGACTTGGGCGTTTTCTAGGTTTTACAGTGGTCCTAGTACTTCACGCTCAAGTATTATTCTTCCTCACTTCCGGCATCCAAAATCCTTCACCACGCCGCCGTGTCGCCGCATCTCGTCGCGCCGGCGCGCGCCATCTCCCCCTCATTGGCCAACCTTCTGCCCTCATCGACGCAGGACGAGGGGGAGATCCGGATCCTCCGGAACCTCATGCCGGCCGGCACCCTACGTCTCTGGGCCAGCACCGTGACGCCGCGCTGCCAGGAAAACAAGATCATCTCCTTCTCCTGGGCGCTTATGGCGGGCCAAGTCCCACCGTACTCCCAGCTCTTCATCGCGGTGCTTGGATTCTATGGGATCCAAGTACTGCACCTTCCCCCCCAACTCCATCATCGTCCTCTCCATCTTCACTCACCTCTGTGAGATGTTCGTGGGGGTGAGGCCCATCCTTCCGCTCTTCCGCCAATTCTTCGTCTTGCGCACTCAGCAGGGCGAAGGCCCCGTGGGGAGCTGCCACTTCCGCTCCCGCCCCGGCACCTCCAGGTCCTTCATCGACATCGCTACCAGAAGCAGCTGGAAACACTGGAAGCAGTCTTGGCTATACGTCGAAGACGACAGCGGGCTGGACGAGTTGGCGCTTCCCGAGGCGGCAGCGGTGCCGAATGTTGAGACGTGGGAGACGATGCCGAAGGATGCGCCTTGGCTGCGCACCATGGTCGCCCGCGTCGAGGGACTTCGCCTCGCCGGACTCACCAGTACCCAGGTGCTGATGAACTTCCTGTCCCGGCGGCTTTGTCTGCTGCGCCAAAGGGAGCGCGGCGCCTGGATGTACACAGGCGTCAATGACTGCACCCGCATCCACCCAGGTTGTAATTATCCCGCTCCTCTGCTCCGATTTGCACTTTTTCTTTCTCTTCTTGCTTCGATCTCACAATTTGGTTACTGTTGTCTTCTGCAGCCGCGGGTGAGGTGTCAGAAGACGTCCTCCACACCTGGGTTGCAGGATTAGTCCCGCAATCCTCCATAGGCCGCCACTGGCCAGCCGCCAATGTCCAGCTGTGCGAATGGGCATCGACGGATCGCGTTGCGCTCTTGTCCGAAATCCCGCCCATGGAGGCCACAAGACCGGCCATCCAGCGGCAGCTCCGCCCCCTCCAGATCGGGGACCAGCCCCCGGATGTCGACCGCACCGGCGGGAAATTCCCGGTGGCGGATGACGACAGCGAGCGGACCCCAAGAGGCCCCGGATCAGCTTCGCATTGCCGCCATTGCATTGCTCACCCCCCGCCACCCGTTGGAGGTCTTCTTCTGATGCCGCCGGGCTCCCCCCGAGCGGGACGGTGGCGGCAAGCTCTGCCGCGACGGAGACGCCACCGCCTCCGACAGCGCCTTGTGCCGTCTCGGCGGCGACACCCGGCGCCTCCTCAGCCCCGGCGGCCTCGGCTGCCACCTCTCCTTCGGTGATCACGCCGGAGTTCTCACCTAGCGCCGCTGCCGCGCCAGTGGCCGCCTCAGTGCCTGCAGCGCCATCGGCACCTGCACCGATCGCCAGCGGCCCACCGACGTCGTGCCAGGCTGCGCCTCGCCCAACTTTGGCGCGTGGAATCGCCTTGCCCCCCTCATCTTTCCGCTTTGGGGGCGTAGCTGCCAGGTAAGCCCTAAAAGAAAACACGCTGAAATTTGCCCTTTTGAAGTACCTTTTTCAAGTACATTCTTGTCTCTCCTAGGGAAGACGTCGACGCCTCCTCCAGCACCAGCGCCCCGCCCATCGCGCCCCTGCTGACGGCCTCGACCGAGATCGCCACCAAGCCGCCCCAAGGTACGGAGCCGGAGAGTCCTGGCGCCGATCCGGCACAAGCGAGCCACGGTCCAACATCATTTAGACTATGGAGGCGCTGCGCGCTGACCTAGCACGAGAGCGCGCCTAGAACGGGGAGCTGGCCAGCCAAGACCAGGCCGCCACCGCCGCTGCGCAGACATCATCGGCCGAGGCTCCAGCGGCGCGCAATGAGCTGTGCCGCCGGCTCGGCTCTCTTGTCAAGATGCTGCGGCCGACTTACTGGAGCTTCCGCTAGAGCCTCCAACCGCTGGGTGTTGAACTCCGCGAGCCGCAGGAGCCCACGGCGACGTAGTATGCCTTCGGCGTCACCCGCGCCGCTGAAGCCCTCCATGCCCTGCCACAGCTGCTGAGGGACATCGCCTTTGATCTCTTGGTGGTCCGCGCCGGCGTGCAGGGCAGCTTCGGCGCTTTGGAGGCATGCATCGCCGAGGCCGCTGACCACGTGGCAGGGCTGATGTCGATGGCGCTTGAAGCTTCCGCCGACGAACAAGCAGAGGAGGCTGTGCTAGCGGTGTGATGAGTCTTGTACAGTCCTGCACTTCTGCTAACACGCGCTTAAGCGTGCCAACTATAAATTACCTTTGTTCATTAACTCATGAAGTTTGTTTATCCGCTGCCATGCACGCTTCTCCATGCTTACCGTTTGATACGCCTCGCGCGATCCAGCCTTGTTATTCTTCCGGAATACGGACTGATGACGCAAAGCGTTATGCAAAAAGACTGCTTTTAAAACGGAGCGAACTGAGTGCTTTGGCCAGGGCAAGCACTTTTTCCTTAGGTCGTTTAGGACTGAAATCCCCGCAGTCTATTTGGATTCCCCTTAACCCCGCGCAGCGAAGGCGTAAAACTTTTTAGAAGCTATCCTAGGACGTCGGCACCCTCGGTGGCGCATAGCGCCCAAGCCGAGCGAAAACGCCATGCCAGATACGACTTCCAATCGTCCCCCTTTGCTCGGCACGGTACTTGCGACTAAACTGCCAGGCGAGCATAAAATAAGGGAAACAACAGAAAAAGACAGCTCTGAACTGAAACGAAAACACTTGCACTGCAAAAGAGGGGGACTACAAATAGCCCCCAGCCCCCTGGCCAGCTAGGGAAGAGGAATTCTTTGCTAGCCGGCCAGGCAAAACACTGCTCTTACTTACAGCACCTAGGGGTCGAACTTCCGTAGCTACTCGATATTCCACGTGTTGGTTAGCTCACGACCGTCCTCCATGGAGAGCCTGACAGATCCCGGGCGAGAGATTGAGACCACCATATAGGGGCCCTCCCACAGGGGAGAGCTTGTTGTGGCCCGCCTGCGCCTGGACTTTGCGCAGGACGAGGTCACCCACCATCAGCATCCTCTCGCACACCCTTGCAGCGTGGTATCGCCTTAGGGTTTGCTGATATCTTGCCGCCCGTAACGCAGCTCGGTCATGGGCTTCCTCCAGGAAGTTGACCTCTTGCATCCGGCGCTCTTCCTGGTCGTCTTCGCTGTACGTCGCCACTCGTGGCGACCCAAAGGACAGCTCCAATGGGAGCACTGCTTCTGTTACGTATACCAGGAAGAAAGGTGTTTCCCCCATGGCTTGGCTCGGGGTAGTACGCAGCGCTCACAACACCGTGGGAACCTCCTCGGCCCATCGCTTCCCGCGCTTCTGTAGCCGATCAAATTCTCTCGTCTTGAGCCCTTTGAGTACTTCGGCATTGGCGCGCTCCACTTGCCTGTTGCTTCTAGGATGGCCAATGGATGCAAAGCAGAGATTGGTGCCCATGCCCTCACACCAATCCTAGAAGTCGGAGCTCTTAAACTGAGTGCCGTTGTCGATGATGATGCGGTTGGCAACTCCGAAGCGCACGAAGGTGCTACGGATGAACTTCACGGCTGCAACCTCTGTGATGGCCTGAACTGGAACGGCTTCAACCCACTTGGTGAATTTGTCGACAGCGACGAATAGATGGGTGAAGCCTCCTATGGCCGGTGGAAACGGCCCCAAGATATCCAGCCCCCAGATCGCGAACGACCACGAGAGCGGGATGGTTTGCAGCGCCTGGGCTAATCGGTGGATCTTCTTGGCAAAGACCTGACATGCCTCGCATCTCCTCACTAGCTCACAAGTGCATCCTGGAGGGCAGTGGGCCAAAAGAATCCCTGACGGTGCACTTTGCTAACCAGGGTGCAACTGCTCGCATGGCTTCCGCACACGCCTCCATGGATATCGGAGAGCACTCTACCCCCTCTTCCCGAGTGATGCACTTTAGAAGAACTCTATTTCCTCCCTGATGATACAGGTCCCCACCTATCAGGGCGTAGCGCTTGGCCTCGGCTGAGGCATCATCATCGGGGATCACTTGGTCCCACAGGAAGGTTAGTATCGGATCCATCCACGTACCTTCCCGTCTAAGGGTGGCTACCGCATGGTGGCTGCCAATGTACTCCGCCTGGCTTGGCGTTTCCACCCTAACCACCTCGGCAATTGTTCCACCTTCCCTCCCTAGATTGGAGGTTGAGGCAGCTACGACGTCGTCCCCACCAAGTTCTGAGGCTGCGACGGACGGCCGCGGTAGCCTTTCTTCTAAGACTCCGGCCGGGACAGAGGCTCGCGAAGAGGCGAGCTGTGATTGTCACGCCTGTGGACGTGCTCGAAACCCAATCCTTCAAAGTGACGCTCCATCCTGCGCACCTCCGCTAAGTACGCCTTCATAATGGGGTCCGAACACTGGAATTCCTTCTGCACTTGATTGATGACAAGGAGAGAGTCACCTTTGACCTGCATACGCCGCAAGCCCAGGGCTACCGCGGCGCGCAGGCCGGCGAGTAGCCCCTCGTACTCAGCAACATTGTTAGTGGCCTTGAAATCCAAAGCCACCACGTACTAGAGGATGTCCCTTACCGGGGAGACCAGCACCAGCCCCACCCCCGCGCCATCGAGCTTGATGGGACCGTCGAAGAAGACAGTCCAGGGCGGGGCAATGGGCAGCGCCTCAGCTTTTGGGGCGATAGAAGACCACTCGGCGATGAACTCCGCCAATGCTTGGCCCTTAATGGTGGTGCGGGGGGCGAACTTGAGGTCGAACTCTCCAATTCCGCTGTGCACTTAGCGATGCGGCCATCAGCTTCTCGGTTGTGGAGGATCTCCCTCGGCGGGTACTCCGTGTACACCGTGATTTCTTGTCCTTGAAAGTAGTGCCGCGGTTTCCTCGATGCCATCAGCACCACATACAGCATATTCTGGTGCAGTGAATACCTGGTCTCAACATTATGAAGCACCTTGCTGACGTAATAGACCGGTCTCTGCACACCTTCCCTTTCTGCCACCGGCGCCGCACTGACAAACTCAGGAGTGGCCGCGATATACAACCAAAGCGGCTCTCCTAGCTCCGGCGCGATAAGTACTGGAGGGGAGGACAGATATTTCTTCAAGCCTTCGAATGCCTGCTGCGCCTCCTCATTACACTCGAAATGATTGGTCTTCTTCAACAGCTTGAACAGGGGCAGGTTTTTCTCCCCTAGGCGGGCGATGAACCGACCCAGAGATGTCAAGCATCCGGCAAGGCACTGCACCTGCTTGAGCCGAGTCGGCGGCTTCATGTGCTCGATGGCCGCGATCTTGTCCGGGTTTGGCTCTATGCCACGATGGGACACGAGGAATCCAAGCAGCTTGCCAGATGGGACGCCAAACACGAACTTCTCCGGATTGAGCTTGATGTAGTACTTCCGCAGGTTAGCGAAAGTTTCTTCTAGGTCGCCGATCAACTCCTCACTCTTCTTCGCCTTTACTACGAGGTCATCAACATACACCTCAAGGTTCCTCTCGACCTGCGACTGATGAGCAATATGCATAGCGTGCTGATATGTCAGGCCGACATTTTTTAACCTAAAAGCCATTCTGGTATAGCAATACACACCCATTGGGGTTACAAAAGCGGTCTTCTCTTCCAATGCCATGCTAATCTGCTGGTACCAAGAATACACGTCCAGAAAGCACAGCGACTCGCACCCCGTCGTAGAGTCAATGATGAGGTCGATGCAGGGGAGCAGGTACGGATCCTTCGGGCACGCCTTGTTGAGGTCAGTGAAGTCCACGCACATCCTCCAGCGCCCGTTGGATTTCTTGACGAGCACAGGGTTGGCGAGCCACTCGGTATGAGCGACCCTCCTGATGATCCCCGCGCTCAACAGCTTGTCCACTTCTTCGCGAATGGCGTCTTGCCACTCCAGCAACTATCGCCGGACCTTCTGCATGATCGGGCGCGCGCCTGAGAGCGTAGCCAATCGGTGCTCAATCACCTCCTGGGGACCCCAGTCATGTCGGACGGTTGCCAGGCAAACACGTCTATGTTAGACCGAAGGAAGGTGATGAGCGCGCCTTCCTATTTGGCACTAAGGTTGGCGCCCACCTTGATAGTCCTGGCGGGCTCAGCATCACTCAGGGAGACCACCTTAACCTCGCCGGACGAACCGAAAGATGCGATATCTTCGTGGTACTCGTAGTCGTCATCATGGTCGTCGGGGTTTGCACGGTCACTACTCTCGTGGCCCTCCGGATCCTCGCACGTCGTTCGGGCTTGCTCCCTCCGCCGAGGGCGCTGAAGCGTGTCGCGGAGATCACCCCCGCTCCGCTGGCGGCGGTCTTCTAGATGCGCCCTGAGGTCCCCACGGTCCCCCCGGCCTTTACGGGCAGGGGAGGAACCGGGGCCGCTGCAGACGCAACCACCTTCTTCCTGTCTTTTCCGCTCCCCGTTTCGGCGGTCCCAGCGAAAGGGGACACGGTCGCCCCCCAACCACCCGAAGCTTCCACGCCCACCGCGGCCGCGCCAACAAGCTGCGCGAGGTCCCTTATCCAAGGGGCCACCAAGGAACCCTCCGTCACCGGGAGAGGAGGGTGATCTAGCAGGGCTCGCACTGCATTGAGATTCTGGGCGAGAGTCGCCTGCTCCAAGGGCAAGCGTTGCCACACCCCGCCCACTCCTACTGTCCCCTGAGGGTCGCCGCCCTCCTGAGGGGGAGTGGAACGTTCTTGATCCACCACCTCCTTCTCCTTTCGCCGAGTGTCGACGGGTAGCTCACCGAGGGTTATCGTCGACAATGATTATATATGGGGCCATGTACAAGATCCAAACTCAATGGTAGCACAAGACAGGGATTTATACAGGTTCAGGCCCTCATGGTGGAGGTAATACCCTACTTCGTGTCCTTTGGAATTATATGGTGATCTGATGATCAATGTGGAGGGAGATGTCTCTCTATGGATGGGTGTGGAGATGATGATCAACCTGCCGAACCAGGGGCTCCCTGCCCGCCTTATATAGTGGGGGGCAGGGTTACAAGATAAGAGTCCTGGTCGGTTACGAGGTAGGATTCCTATCTATATCCTCTAGCCAGATATGTAGTTATCCAGGATTACAATTGTATCTTCCCTATTAATTAGGGATAGAGTTCTATCTTACCGGTCAAGCCTTCTAGAGTCTGAGTGGTACACGTCCTTATCCACCCGACTTGGTCCATCCCTTGTCGGGTGGTCTCCTAGGCCCGCCGTTTGGGTACCTAGGGTCTATGTTATCCACAGTAGCCCCCGGGTGCTTCATAGTCGAGTTGCTGCTCTTCTTTACAGCACCTTGGATGAGCCTTGAGTGCTTGTAGATTGTTGATGCTCCTTCCCGACTGGTTTCTGCCTATTATCTGTGAGGAGACTGTGAAGGACTCATAGAGAGTTGTTAGTGATACCCAGCCCGGGATTGCCGGAGTTCTGGTGGCTGGCTCTTTGTAAGGCGCATCACTTTGATTTTGATGAAATGGTACCTGTACTCGTCTTGCGATGTACAGCTGGCGACCCAACATGGGGCGTACCATTGGTTTTGGCTAAAGGGCCGAGCGGTAACTGTACCCGACCGGAGTGGGATACAGCTAGTGGCCCTAGAGGGCATACCATGGTTTTGGCTGAAGAGCCGAGTGGTACCTGTATCCCACTGTCGCGGAATACAGATGGCGACCCCACCACGGGGCGTACCTTAAGGAAAGAGTTTAGTCGTATGGTATCCATACCTGGGTTGCGGTGTACAGCATAGGCCCTATCTGGGGCATACCATCGAAACTCAATCCCGACAACACTAGTATCTGATCCTGACATGCAGCGACCAACTAGTCCCAACATGGGGTATACCAAGAGATGGGTAATTGTTATTGTAGCTCTTCCGGTGATATGCCCTCAAAGAGGTGCACCCAGGCTCAAAGGCTCGATTTCAACTACACCCTATTACACTTGGTGAAGGGCTGTTGAGAAAGCCTGTTAAGGCTGTCTCCAACAGTAATCCCTAAATTTGATCCCCTATAGCCTCATTACAAGCTCCCTTAAACAAAATCCACTCCCTATATTTTTCCCATCTCCAACAGTGTCCCCAATATAGAGAATTGTATAGGGGGAGGAGAGAGAACCCCTATATATAAGGGGATGGAGAGAAAAACTCTATTTTAGGGAATGGTATAGGGAGAGCTGTTGAAGCACATAGGGGAAGAATCCATCCCCTATTTTGGGGTAGAGGATGCTTTAGGGTGTGCTGTTGGAGACAGCCTAAGGGGATCGCCCTTTGCTTTGGTCAAGTAGAAATTGGCGCTCGGGGCGCAAGGTGGCTTATTGCCATAGGCGTAGGCTTATAGCCGAGCCGTAGTTGCCGCTTATGGCACAAGTCCTTCTTATTCGTATACGGAGTCGTAGAAGGCACTCGATGAGATAAAAACCCATGAACTCCTGTAGCATGTACATGTAGAGTTTAGACAGTATCATGAAAGCTTTTAGATGAAAACACAATCACTCGGATGTATGGTCCGACTGCTTTATTTATGTAATTTTTATACTTTTGCCACTTTTCTTTTTTTTATCTTTAATTCCTCCAAGTAATCTTCCTTTTGTTATGCACTCAGCCCGACTAGTCTAGCCCCCGGGCGTCGGGAATTGGCTCATGGCTCTTTTCCCAGGCACGCGTATCGAGTGACTAGAGTTCGCCGTTCGTGGGTCAGAGCTTCACTACTCAGAATAAACACTCGGATTCATTTGCGATCATTAAGAGAAAGCAACAAAAAATGCACGCAAGTGCACCTATTAGGTGTAGCCCCCGACTTACTGCTTAGTTGGAGACCGACTAAGTAGCAAGTCAAAAAACAACTTAGATTTATATAAAAACATTATGTTAATGAGAACTTAGTTCTGACGTTGGCATAGGCGTGTAACCGAGCCGTAGAGTTGGGCGCTCGTGGCGCTGGCGTAGGCGTGTAGCCGAGTGGCTTGTCGCCGAGCCGTAAACTTGAAGCCGCAGGCGTCTAGCTGTACCGGGCGCTCGTGGCGCGTGATGACATACAACCGAGCTGAAAACTTGGACGCTTGTGGCGTGGGCATAGCCGTGTCGCTGAGCAGCGTGTCGCCGAGCCGTAGACTTGGGCGCTTGTGGTGCTGGCGTAGGCGTGTAGCCGAGTAGCGTGTCGCTGAGCCGTAGGTTTGAAGCTACAGACATGCAGCCGTATCAGGCGCTCATGACGCGTGATGGCGTACAGCCGAGCTAAATACTTGGACGCTCGTGGCGCGGGCGTAGACGTGTTGCAGAGCCATAGACTTGGACTCTCGTGGCGCTGGCGTAGGCATGTAGCCGAGTGGCTTATCGTCGAGTCATAGATTTAAAGCCATAGGCGCGTAGCTGTACCGGGCGCTCGTGGCACGCGATGGCGTACAGCCGAGATGAATACTTGGACGCTCGTGGCGCGGACGTAGGCGTGTCGCCGAGCCATAGGCTTGGGCGCTCGTGGAGCTAACGTAGGCGTGTAGCCGAGTGGCTTATCGCCGAGCCATAGATTTGAAGCCGTAGGCGTGTAGTCGTACCGGGCGCTCATGGCGCGCGATGGCGTACAGCCGTGTGGACACACCACGGCGACCCAGAGGGGGGGGTGAATGGGAGCCGGATTTTTCTTCCCTCAGGGAATATTCGCACTCGGCGATATGTGCTCCCATCCCAACGCACCTCGGTACACCAAAAAACCAAGCCACGAGCAGCAATGCCCTCCGAGTAAATTCAAACCCGAAATTTCAGCATGGGCTTGCTTCACAAGAACATCAATTTCTTCCAAACGGCTCAACGATTGGCAACCAAATTCGGACAGAGGCTAGGTGATAGAAGCACCTAACTACCCTCAAAAAATCGGCCAAAAATCATGTCAAAGTTTGGACCTTTTTGCATCTCCAAACAGCAAGGTGCAAAAACTAAAAGAGACCGAAAACTCGCGATCTTGTGCAAACCAAAGGGGGCCTGTTCCTGGGCTCTTGAGGGGATGATTCTTGGTCCTTTGTGACCCTATTCCACACCTCAAAATGGCCAAAGAATGCAGCACAAAGTTCAGCTCAAACCGGTGCAAGAACGGTCAAAAACTAGGACAAATCGTGTTCAAACAAGGAGCAGCAAGAGGGCTGTGTTTGGGGGCTCAAAGGGGTGTGATTCTAGGATCCCAAGGAACCCAAATCCATGTGGGAAACAACCCCAAAACACAGCTCAACTCAGATGCACGAACCGGGCAAGAACTTGGCCAAACCGAGCTCAAAACATGTCAAATCCGTGGGCCGCAAGAGGGGCTGTGTTTGGGGGTTCAAGGGGGTGATTCTAGGACCTCATGTGATCGAAATCCATGGTCTAATCCTCCCCAAATAGCAGCAAGAAAGTGGAGCTCGAATCCATGCCAAACCGAACCAAAACCCGGTCAAAACAAGAGAGAAATGTGGGGGAAAGGATAGGGATGAATCAAACCATCAAGAACAGCAAAGAACCATCACAAACACAAAGGATTCCACACTACTTAGCCTCTTTGATTACTCACAAAGATTACAAGTTAAACACCCTCTCCCTCTCTCACATACACAAGAGAGGAGAGCGCCATGCACACAAGGCACACAAGGCTGGATAAGCAAGTGGCCAACCCAGCCACTCCTTACAAAGTCACACAAGACTTAGGCACTCGTGGCACTGGCGTAGGCGCATAGCCGAGTAGCTTATCGCCGAGCCATAGATTTGAAGCTGCAGGCGTGTAGCCATACCGGACGCTCGTGGCGCGCGTTGGCGTACAGCCGCGCTGAATATTTGGACGCTCATAGCGCGGGTGTAGACGTGTAGTCGAGCTGTGGAAGTAGTCGTTCATATCTCGAACGACATCAAGCAGCACACGCCGTGGTCAACGTCGAACAGCACTTGCTCGCCGAGGTCTTGCTCGTGGTCGGCGATGTTAGCCGTAGTCGTAAATGATCTCCACGTGGTTGGTGTAACTTGAGAAAGTGCATGAAAGTTCTCGCTGGTCTTCAACGTCCCACGAGATGTGGCACGATCAAACCTCACGCCGTGGCCGGCACCGACGAACTTTACGAGCTCGCCGAAATTCGCGACCTCTCTGTGCAGTCTGCCTTCAAACGGACGCCCCGGACACATCCGGACTCCGTTTTGGGCATTCTTGGATTCGTTGGAAAGATAACGAGATAAGTTTTCCAACGCATCTTATATCACCCCTAAACTCCTTCTGAGTCAACAGGAATTTGCGACACAATTTCTGTCCAGATTATGAACAAGAACAATCGCATCTTCTTCGCACGCTCGCCTTGCGGTTGATGAAGCCGACGTCGCACGATGGACGCCATGATAGTCGAGTCCGAGTGATTTGCTGCTGATGACGGTCACCACCTGAGATTCGTTCTCCATCGGGACCACACCGTATCTAAGTCGGGAATTAAGCCCCCGGCGCACTACTCGTCGGTAGGCGGCGGTGACGTTCCCCAACATAACCGGGAGTCTGAGTGAAGCGCTGTTGAATTCCATCCCGGATCGGATCTTGTCCGAGTCTAAAAAAGCGTTGTTGAAATCCTTGGTTGAGTTCTCACCATATTCGAGTCGAGAATTGAGCCCCCGGCGCACTACTCGTGAGCGGGTGACGGCTTTTCTCAACCCGAACGAGAGTCCAGACGAAGCGATGTCGATATCACCTCAGACTAGATCGGATCCGAGTCCGAAAGAAGTGTTGGTCATCGATTGTTTGGAGAAGCTCCTTTCTGATCTTTGATGTCCTTGGAGGTGTTCCACGATCTATCGCATGCCACAGCCTTCCCAGATGAGTTTTACGAGCTTACTGAGATTCACAATCTTCCCGCGCAGCCTGCCTTCAAATGGACTCCCCGGACACATCCGGACTCCGTTTTGCGCGTTCTTGGGCTTCACGGAAAACTGATGAAATTATATTTCTAACGCATCCAGTCTCATCCTAAAATTCCTTCTAGATAAACAGGAATTGATGAAACAAAATCATGTCCAGAATCTGTCTTCGAGCCTTGCCGTATCCGAGTCGGGAATTGAGCCCTTGGCATACTACTCATGAGTAGATGGTCGTGGCATTCCCCAACCCGAGCGGAAGGTGTTGTTGTAGTTCTACCCAGATTGGATCTAATCCAAATCAGAGAAGTGGAGTTCGCCGAAGTCGTTGCTGATGAAGTCGGCTCCCGAAGCTGAAAGCCCGGCCAGAGGCGAAGATGATGGCGACTCCGGTGATCGATGCCATCATGCTTGATAAAGATGATCTTGACGCTGCCCCTACCTGGCGCACCAACTATCGACGGGTAGCTAACCGAGGGTTATCGTCGGCAATGATTATATATGGGGCGATGCACAAGATCTAAACTCGATGGTAGCACAAGACAGGAATTTATACAGGTTCAGGTCCTCATGGTGGAGGTAATATATACCCTACTTCCTATGCTCTAAGATTATATGGTGATCTGATGATCAATGTAACCTGCCGAACCAGGGGCTCCCTGCCCGCCTTATATAGTGGGGGGCAGGGTTACAAGATAGAGTCCTCGTTGGTTACGAGGTAGGATTTCTATCTCTATCCTCTAGCCAGATATGTAGTTATCCAGGATTACAATTGTATCTTCCCTATTAATTAGGGATGGACTTCTATCTTGCCGGTTAAGCCTTCTAGAGTCCGAGTGGTACATTTTCTTATCCACCCGACTTGGTCCATCTCCTGTCGGGTGGTCTCTTAGGCCCGCCATGTGGGTACCCGGGGTCTATGTTATCCACACTGGGATGGAGATACCTCCATTGCTTCGCTGCTAGGGAAACCGCGAACGATATCCGTCCGGTTCCTGAAAACTGAAACAGGATGGTGAACTAGCGACTATCCCCCTACATAGCGCGCCACTGTCGGTGCTCTAAACCATACAGATATGTCTCATGGGGAGATTTGTAGTTCAGTTAGGGGAAATTTTCGCCGCTCGCTCGCCCGAACTCACGCTCGCAGGGAGACATCAGATTTACCCAAGTTTGGACCCCCTATGCGGGTAATAGTCCTACTCCTGCGAGGGTGGTTTTTTCTAGAGTCTGAAACGCTCCTTCTTCTATAACCGCGTGTGTGTGCAGACAAGCTTCGAACCAGCCCCCTCTCCCTTCGCCCTAGCTCCCTTTTATACTAAAAGGGCCGCACAGTCGATCAAAGGGGGAAGGAGAGAGAGAGAGAGAGAGAGAGAGAGAGAGAGAGAGAGAGAGACATTCCATCAATGACACTCAGGTCACGGCACCCCCACTTGCCCCTACTGACGTCAATATCTTTAATGGCTTCCTCCGATCGCCGGGCCCAATGGGACATGGGAGACGCCTGGCACAGGTACCACTTTGCTCTGCCATCGCGCAGTGAGGGAATGGCTGCTACAGTGAGTCGGACAGGAGTGCAGCGCAGGCAATCATCTCTCTCGGTCTCGCATGTCAGAATCCTTACATTTAATGCCGCTGATAAGCTGAACATTAAGGACGCCTTAACCGGGAATCTTCCTCATCCTTTCGCGCGGACGCCCGCCGAGTAGGGCTGGTGCCCTCCTGCTCAGCGAGGCGCCACGCGTCCTGCTCTTCCTCGGCGTGGGGATCTGATCGCCCGCTCTACGCCGAGCTGTCACGCGTCCTGCTCTGACTTGGCGTGGGGGTCTAGTTGCCCGCTCTACGACGAGCTGCCACGTGTCCTGCTCTGCATCGGCGTGGGGGTCTGGTCGCCCGCTCTACGTCAAGCTGCCATGCGTCGTGCTCTTCCTTGGCGTGGATACCCAGGTGCACAGTGCACCGACATTTTTTTTTACAAAAAGCGTCTAGCTGGTGATCATAATTTTATCGAAAACACTTGTACCCGGTAGTCCGACGGGCCAGACTCGCCTCGCGCATGTAGCAGCGCGCGCCTCGAGCATGCAGTGCACCAACGCAGCAGCAGGGCAAGGCACTGTGCTGCATGCAGGTGGGTCCCACGGCCTTTTTTTTCCTTTCGGCAACCATAATTTTTGACTGGATGCTCCAATCCACAAACCGTTTGCACCAACGTGTTCCTCGTATTTTTACTCTTCAAACTTATCTGGTGAAACTTGGGGTTTGTCTTCTGAAACTTGGGTTTCACCTAGTAAAACTTGGGTTTCATACTCGTAAAACTTTGCCGAACTGGCAAGTTTCATCAGGTTTCATCCATGTTTTTTTCAAGTTTCTTCAAGTTTCATCAGGTCAATTCAAGTTTCATCAAGTTTCAACAGGTTTCATCCATGTTTCATCAGGTTACATCGAAGTTTCATCCAAGTCTCATTAGATTTCATCAGCACACTGCCAAGTTTCATCAACACACGGCCAAATTTTGCTAGTATAGGTGTAAGTTTCATAAGTGCCTTCTCCTAGTTTCACATCAAAAAGAATTGAAAAACTGAAAAATTCAAAAATTCAAAAGTATTTAAAATGGGTTGCTCTCGATTTTAGAAGAATTATGAAATTTATTCCACGCATTTTGAACACTGTTTGAATTTTATACAAAAATCGAAAGTTTAATCCGAAGTTTAATCAATCGATCACTAACTAGTCGCTGGGAAAGGGCACGGACGCAGGAGCGGGGGAGTGCGTTGGAATGGCGCGGTAGCCGGCGATCCGACGCACGCTGTTGGCCTGGCGCGTCCGGACGCTGGCGCTCGCCTAATTTTATTGGACCGATGTCAACATTTTGGTCATTTTGTTGGGGCCGACGAAATTATTTCTGTAATTTCACCTGTTTATTCTAATCGACGGAATTGTTCTAAACGTTGTTTTCTTGTAGGGCATCGGCTTGGACAACCAGAACAGTTGGAGGGCGTATAAGATTTATCCTGAAATTATCACGCACGTACATCAAGGTGCCCTACTGGCTACTGCTGCTGGTGAGTGACGCAGACGGAGGATAGCGGGAGCACAGCGCAGCCGCAGCAGCTGTTGCTGGGTCAAAGTGTGAAACGGCATCAGCCGACTGCCGGAGCTGAGAGGACAAAACGCACAGATGGCAACGGCGGCAGGTGAACATTTGGCAGCCGCCTACTTTTCAGCGGCCGCAGCCACCACCACCGCCTCGTCTCTGCTCACTCCCAGTCTCCCACTCCCGTCTCCGCAATTCCGCATTCCCACGCCTTCGTCTTCTTCCTCTCCGCTTCCTTCCTCCCTTCTGCCTTCTGCGCCCGCCAAGATTCCAGCTTGCATAGCCACCACCATCAGCGACAGCGAGCACCTCTGGAATGGAGGCCGCTCTGGCGCCGGGGCAGCGGCAGCACGAGGCGCCGTGGCCTTCGCGCAGGCTGTTGGGCCCGTCGACCCCGGCGGCGGCGAGCGACGCGGCAGGTGAGCACGCAGCGCAAGCTCTACTGCGAGTCTGCGAGTCTTCTTGCGCGTGCGCCGGCGGTTTCCCGTTCCGTCTGGTTTGCTGCGCCGCCAGGTCGTCGTCGTTCTAAGCGCCGGCCGGTGGTGCAGGGCACGGGTCGAGCGCGGACGGGATGAAGATAATGGTGTCGGTGCTGGTGGTGGTCATCTTCTGCACGCTCCTCTACTGCGTCTACTGCTGGCGCTGGCGGAAGCGCAACGGTGAGCACCTCTCCCCGCCGCCGTGCGTGCCTCTTTCTTCTTCGTCGGATGGAATTGTGGATCGATGCTGATGGAGGAGTGCGATTCCTGCATGCTTAATTTCAGCCGTGAGGAGAGCGCAGATGAAGAACCTGCGGCCGCTGTCGAGCTCCGACCTGCCTCTCATCGACCTAGCCTCCATCCACGCCGCCACCGGCAACTTCTCCAAGGCCAACAAGCTCGGCGAGGGCGGCTTCGGACCCGTCTACAGAGTAATAATTGTCACGCTCAGCACCTGCTCTCTGTAATTATTTCCACCATGAACCGCTCTGCTGAATCTGAAGTTCTGATCACTGATTACTGAACGGAAGGGCGTGCTCGACGGTGGCGCGGAGATCGCGGTGAAGCGGCTGTCGGCGCGGTCGCGGCAGGGCGGCGCGGAGTTCCGCAACGAGGTGGAGCTGATCGCCAAGCTGCAGCACCGCAACCTGGTGCGCCTCCTGGGCTGGTGCGCCGAGGGCGACGAGAAGCTGCTCGTCTACGAGTACCTCCCTAACCGCAGCCTCGACGCCTTCCTCTTCGGTGCGCCTCCCTCCTCGATCCCCACCCGTCGCTCTCCTGGTAGTTGAGCCCAGCGCCGTCGAGCCATTAATCCCGCCATGGGATCGTCATCGTACATATACGCCGCTCCCAACACATGGCTACGCTATTTTACCACTCTCCGTCCTACTGTTGTAGTCTGTAGATACAGATAGTGCTCTCTTTCAGTTAGAAAAAAAATGATAAAATAGCGAAGCCCGTGGCTGAGAGTTTCGCTTGTTCCACGGCTGCCATTGAGCGGCCAATCGCTGCATCCATCGATCGGGCCTGCAATTACGTGGCTGGAGTGGACGATTGATTGACGCGCACGGCTCACATGGGTGGGCAGCGAGATCATTAATTGTGCTTGCGTTGCGTGCATGCGATGCGACTTGCGAGTGATCGATCAGACGGGAGCAGGAGCGGGGAGCTGGACTGGGGCAAGCGGCACAGCATCATCCTGGGCATCGCGCGCGGGCTGCTCTACCTGCACGAGGACTCGCTGCTCAAGGTGGTGCACCGCGACCTCAAGGCCAGCAACGTCCTCCTCGACGACAAGATGAGCCCCAAGATCTCCGACTTTGGCATGGCCAAGATCTTCGAGGACGAGTCCCACGAGGTCAACACCGGCCGCGTCGTCGGCACCTAGTACGTGTGCTCCGGGCCCCGTGATCTCTAGCTGACCGTGCTGCCGTTGCGGCCCTCGATCCTGAACTGAACATGCTTGTGCTTGCAGCGGGTACATGGCGCCGGAGTTCGCCTTGGAGGGCGTCTTCTCGGTGAAGTCCGACGTGTTCAGCTTCGGGGTCCTCCTGCTCGAGATCCTCAGCGGCCAGCGCAACGGCGCGCTGTACCTGGAGGAGCACCAGCAATCCCTCATCCAAGACGTACGTTACGTCCATGTCTCATGAATCATGATCACCATTTCCAACGTTTTGCATTTCCGCTGCTGCTCTATGATCCCAACACAACCTTGGTCGATGCCGACTACAATTTGGCAGGCATGGAGGCTGTGGACGGAAGACGAGGCGTCGGAGTTCATGGACGCAGGGCTGGGGCGATCGTACCAGAGGGAGGAGGCGTGGCGGTGCTACCACGTCGGCTTGCTCTGCGTGCAGGAGGACCCCGACGACCGGCCGACCATGTCCAGCGTCATGCTCATGCTCATCAGCGACCACACGGGCCTCCCCGCGCCGTCCCGGCCGCCGCTGTTCACCAGGCCGAGGAGCGTCACCCTGCCGGTGCCGCCGTTCGCCACAAAGACGGACTCCACGGCATCGCCGCAGTCCATCAACGATGTCTCCATCACCGTCATCGACCCGCGATGAACCTACTAATACTAAGTAGCTAGAGTGATAAGGCTCATAGACCGAGGTCTGGAATTCCTATTTTGATGCCTTTTTGTAGCTGATCTGAAAGCACCTGGACATGTGAGGTCCATGAGAAATTGAGAGGCCCTTCAAGTGTAAATAAGATCCGTTTGTTCGATTCATTCATTCAGTAAGTTCAGTTGTCAGGAGCAACTTTTAGTTCTGCGCCGTCCAATGGCTAATACATGTGAAACGGTTTCCCTTTCCCCTCTTCCTTCTCTCTAGTCTCTACAGATAATCTCGTCCCCCTCGTTACTCTAAAGATCCCCTTTCATTCTCTTTTCCATTTTCACCGTTTTCTTTCAAATTATATTCTTTTTTCATTCTTCATGTTCTTTTTCCGAAGGCATTTTTTCCGTTCTCATTTGGAAAAGACCCTCTATCTTTTCTTATACCATTCCCTTCAAAAAGATTCTCTTGGAGATACTGAAAAATGTTGGCAATGAATATGATTGAAGAAACGGCGTAGGGAACAGAACGAATGGAATGTTTCGGAGGTGGTCTAAGTGGGGTCAGGGATTACTTCTCTGCTCCCATCAGAAAACTCAAGCCTTGTAGTAGCGTTTATTTTTAATGGAAAATCACACGAAGAATGATGAAAACTAAGCAGTAAAACGTTTCGAACCGATTATCGAAACTCAAAACCGATCATGGTTTTGTGAACCCTGATGGGATTTGCATCAAGTAATGCAGGTATTGGTTTACATAAGCAACACAAGTTGAATTCTGGAAGCGTGAAGGTGGTGCAATGTAACAATGTGGACACAAGTACACTGAATTGGCAACGCGGAAGAAGATTCGCTTTCTTTTTCCAACATCGTCAGTTCATGTGACCATTCACCTTTGGTGCTTTGCGAATTGTGATGGAAAGAAACCGTGACCTGAAAAAGGACGACATTCATAGGCTTCCGGCGCTCCACTTTGGCCAATTGTTCTCACAGCCTGAAAGGTATTGGTTAAGAGTTTGGTTCAGGGTGCTGGTGCAGTGCTGCAGATGAGGGTGAAAACCTATCAGATGGATTTGACATGCTACCAATGCTAGACCCAAACTCACATTTTCTATTTTGTTTGGATCAAGTCTAGATAATATGTAGTTTGGATTCAAATATGTTTTATGCTTACATGGATGGTTTTTTAGATAGTTAACGACAGACGTTTGTATTTAACAAGCAGGTGTGCCCCACATTTATGTGGCTTGATTTGTTTCAAAGGTTAAAAGAACATTATAGATATAAACAAGAATATAATTCATATTCAATCATAATGATATTTTTATCTCGATATATACAAGAACACAAATTTTAATTATCTTTGATATAGATTCACTCTAATTGGGAAGTTGAATTAACTCTAGTATGCTTATCTCGATATCTGCCTTCTCGTTGATATCATCTTCGTTGGTGCTATCGGGACTCACCATGCTAGTTGTGACCCAAGTGCCACATTTAGATCTCAAACATAGTCATTGGCTTATGTAATTTTTATAAAAATTAACCATCGTTCGTTTCCTTTGTTTCCTGTAGCGATGATCGTGGTTAATTCTTATAAGAATTATAGTTACATGTGGTGTAATTTATAGTTATTTTTTGCGGTGTCGCATAGCGGGACCGTGTGTGTATATATATTTGATATGCTAATTTTTTTTATTTTAGTTTATATTTTTAATTATGTTTGATATGTTTTTTATCCTTTTCATTTAGCTTCAATAGTTTTTTATATTGATTCATTTTTAGTGTTGTTGTTGGTGTGTACCTTATCTTTTTTCTTCAAAAATTTAGTTTTAATCTAAGAGTTTAACGATTTTGTTCAAACTAACAACATATTGAACATAAACTCTTCCACCTAAATATCTCATTTTAGGAATTGAAAAAAGACAAGTATTCCTTTGCTCCCTTGTTTTAACAATTGTCCTATCAATTATTTAGACTACTATAAGGCTTGAAATGTAAAGGTTGCCAACTAAAAAGTTGTGAATATCACTAAGAGCTACAAAAGCTCCTAGGGAAAAGTGTCCATTTAGCACTCCACGACTCGCCTGTCTCCCCCTAACATCACTATTAAGTTCCACCGTTAGCTCCAATGCCACACCGCTAGTTTATCTGTCAGCACTCTCGTTCATCTTCTCTCCCTTAATCTCTCTCCCCTCCACCGCTACCTTGAGCTCCACCGTTGTGCCATGTCCTAGAGCTTCATCGTCGCGCCACCTCGAGCTTCGTCGCCCTCGATCTTTGCCACGCCATGGTCGTGAGCTTGGTGGATCTTGAGGGGCTAGCACGACTGATGCTGGATTCGGAGCATGGCCTCTTATTTCTCCTCCCTCCCACCATGGCGTTGGAGTCAAGCGGATGATGCTATGACTATAGGCGCACCAAATCTAGTCGACCTGGCTGCCAGAGCTCGGAGTGGTGGTAGCAGGATTTGAAAACGACGGCTAGAGCTCAAAGTGGAGGCGACGGGATTCTATGCTGGTGGCCGAAGCTCAAAGTGGCAACAATGGCCGCAAGATTCGACAGTGGCCATGGCGATGGCTCACCGACGACGGTGAGGGCGACTGATAGAACATAGGAGGGACGAGAGAGAGGTAGGGGAAATAACGGTGGGTTTTAATATGGGTTGATCATGTCCTTTAGTGTTTGACCTATTGGTGCAGTGTTAGAGTAAGCAAATGGTGGAACTAATGGGTGACATTAGAGCGAGGTGCCCTGTTGGGTTGGTATGTAGGCGAGAAACATGTTGTGGAGTGCTACATGGGCAATTTTCCTACTTTTCTATAGATATCACATTTATCCAACTCCATATAATTCCTTATGAATACTTGCAATAGCTCAATGTTAGCTTTGCATCCACAACCAATGTTTTACCTCGTCAATAAATGCTTGGAATAGCTGAGTGTTAGTTTTGCATCTGTGTAAATGTATTTAATCTTCTAATAGCCTTCTACCGTCGAAAATAAGATGGACCATCGGCCACCTTAAATTTTACAAAGATAACACTAGACAAAAGATTGATTTCTAATTGTAATAGTAGATATGGACTATTTATCTTGTCCGCATGGAAACATTTTTTTTATTATTCTCTATTTATGAATTTTAGTTATTTTTTATAGTTGACTTTGACTCTATTATAGTTTTATAGTTGATATGGACTTTCTTATTTTTAAATTATAATTGATATGGCCATTTTTATAGTTGGCATGGAGCCTTTTCTTATTTATTTATATCCCAAATTTATTTTATTTTCATTTTGTTAATGTAGTTGATATGAATTTTTCATATTTTGTAGTTGAAATGGTCTCCTTTTTCTATTATTTTATTTCTATTTTAAATAATTTTTTATTGCATGTAATAAGGTATCTGTGACGCCGGGAATTTCATGGTCCCGAGGTGCGGATTGTTGAGATTTGTAGAGGGGGTGAGCGAATTGCGCGTCTGGACCCAACGAGATTCGGTTCAAACATGGATCCTACCGCTGTTTATGCTACTTTATGCTAGTTTGGGTCCCTTCGGTGAAGTAACGATCCTACTCCACTTTTTTTTCTTGTCTCTTGGTGATGAAAGCTTACAAGAGATAGGTTGGGAAATAACTCCACCCCTTTGCTTCTGCACTACGGAGTGAGTGGTGTGTGTTTGTGTTCCAGCGCGCTCTCTTCCCCATGCTTTAGAGAGGGTATTTGGGCCACCTCTCTTCTGCACTACTACTGGTGTATGTGGGGCCCCTCTCGTGATTGCATCAGTGGTTTATACGGAGACTTAACCAAGGTGTATCACTATGCGAAGTAGATATTTGTCCTATTGGCTAACCTAGGCCCACTGTTGCGACTCCGGTGTGGCA
This sequence comes from Raddia distichophylla, assembly GCA_005191435.1. Taxonomy (NCBI): domain Eukaryota; kingdom Viridiplantae; phylum Streptophyta; class Magnoliopsida; order Poales; family Poaceae; genus Raddia; species Raddia distichophylla. The sequence continues at coordinate 859,241 of SPJY01004231.1, read as the reverse complement.
CCGACCTCTGTTCCATCACTGTTGCTTGAGAGTTGTAGCTCCCGATGACTGAAGGTCATTCCATTTGCTGGGTCATGTTACTCATGTGACTTTGTCGGGGGGTCACGCCTTGTATGCCATGTTCTGACACATGTCCGCCTTGATGGTACGATCCGAGCATGGTTTTGAGCAACCTCTTGCTCGGGAGGCCTACACGAGCTCCCCTTGCTCAGGCAACTCATCCGAGCAACAGCAACAGTAATTGTTTATTAATAAACTACCCTTAGGTTTATGGTAAATCTGAAAAGCAATTTAAGTTATTTCAGAATCATTATGGCATTTATCAATCTAATATTTTCTAACGGGCAATTGGTATCTAAATTTTTATTTAGAAATTGTCAGATAATGAGTTAGAAGCAATTTGGCTATTTTTGATAAAGAGGGAACTACCTTTAATACCAACAGTACACAATTTCCCATAGCAGTGGTTGCCTGTTATAATTTTTTTAACTCAGAAATGGCATCTAGTAATTATCTAAATTTTTCTAGAATTTTTGGGAGTCTTGAGCTATTTTTAATAATCCAAAAGCTACTTCGGGATTTATCTAAATAGCCAATCGCTAGAAAATTAAATAAAATCCTCTCGGGCCGAGCCAACTCACGAGTGGCCCACGCAGTGAATTCGGCCCACGGCCCAGCCTCGCACACGCGCGCCCGAGCGGCACAGCTCACGTCGAAGACGACTTTTGGAATGGCGCCAAAGTGAAGCGAAAGCGTCCGCGGCTACGGCGCCACCACTAAATCCGACAGATGGGACCGGGGCCCACCTAGCAGCGACCTTAGCCCTGACCCCGTGCGTGAATTGTTTTCTGGCCGGGGGTCCTGCGTGTCAGCGACTTTATGGCTTGACCTATGCACGAATCTTAGCGCCATATCAGACGTCTCCTGATCATCTTCCACCTTTAGCCGTCGACGTGGCCGAAACGCGGCGGCGAGTGATGGGCGGCGCTACAGGGGTGCTCCGGTCATGTGCGTGCGCGCACGGGCATCTGCAAGCCCTAGGGGGCCTAACGACGCTCGCGTCGAGGCTTGTGGTGGCCGGACGCGGTAGCGCGGTGACGGCGGCGGAGACAGAGGCTCGCCGGCGACGTACACGAAAGCCATTGGCCTACAAGCTGTGGGCGTGCTCGGGGAGCTAGAGGAGAGGTCGTAGAAGCTTACGGAGCCTTGAGACGAGCGCGAGGATGGACGGAGGCGGATGACGGCGAAGCCCGTGGCGGCGGCCGAAACAGGGGCCACGTCGGCACGGCGACACGGAGGTCCTCGCCTGAAATTGGTAGAGGGTAAAGGTCAAGGGGGACTCTAAGAAGCTCTGGACGGGGTGAATTGCAAAGGGGCTTACAAAATCGGCGGAGGCGACCTCGGCACCGACGCGGCGAGGAATTGGGGAAAAATGGAAACGGCAAGCCAGCGGGGCAGAGGTGGATTTATAAGCGCCGGGCTGGAACGGGAGACACGGAGACGTGCTCGGGGACACAGGGGAGGCAGTGGAGCGGCGACAGGACGGCGCGGGCTTGGCGCGGCTGCAGGCGGCGGGCTGACAGAGCATGGCGCGGCGCGGCGAAGTGAATTACGCGCGGTGCGGCCATGATGGGGGTTGGCGCGCGACGTGGAACAGTGCGGAACAGAGCAGAGCTGCAGGAAACAGCTGCATGGCGGCGGCTCAAAGGACAGTGAAAGCGCGAGGGAGAAGAGAGAGAAGGGGAGAGAGAGAGAGAGGGGCTGCCAGTTGGGGCCTACACGTCGGTCAAGACCCAATTCAACCGCATTTTGAATTTGGCACAGATTTAAAAAAAGTATCCCCAAATTGGGGTGTTACAGTTACACTATGTAAGAAGAAGAAGAAGTGAGTACGTAGCAATGACTTCAAGCTGCAACCCATAAAGATTGTGACCACGTCATATGGGCGTGAGGACAATGCGAGGATACAGATTCATCACTGCATTGGATTGTGTCAAGTTCATGGAGACACGCCAGGGGATTAGAATCAATATTAGGGGGTGATTCTTAGTTCTAATATTGATATGGTAATAATAGCTTGTTTGAGTAGTATTAGGTTTATCAAAAACTATAAATAATAGAGATGGAGTTTGTTTATAATTAGTGGTTCTAATTTGAGTAGGAGTCTTTTGATTTTTTAGCATAATTGAAGAGCCAAGGGCTAAAGAAAAGGTGCAAGAGTAGCCCCAAAAAATTTATTCTCGTGTTTCATATGTGTGTGTGAGTGTGTTGGTGCAAAGCCGACGTAAGTTCAACGTGTACGTGCGAGTATTGAGATTATGCATGTCCTGACCGAGACAAGGTGCGCACGTGCATAGTTATATTAGCAAGCTTTTCAGTAATTACTTTTCCCCTCTTAATTTATATTCTACTATGACTGCCCTTTTTTGGCCTCATGTAAGGCTATGTATGGCTGCTACTAATAGAATAACTTTTCCTGTACCCAGCAAATTTTTATTATAAATGCATCAAGCTATTCTCACCTCTAATAATGATGCCACTTCCAACAATGTGCCTGTATCTTACGACCACTTCATCAATTATAACAACATATATACACTTGGTCTACAATCTAAACACCTATTTTTCTTTCAATATTCCAACAATGGTTTACAAAATCATAGCCATGGGTGCTATTATTAGTAGTACAGACTTCAATGATCTTTTTTTATCAATATGAGTAACCATGCCCAGGAATATGTAGGATCCAATGGAAAGCTATATGGTTATTTCCTCGAACTGTTTATGTCCACATCAATGCAGTCTTTCAAGTACCATATTAAATATGCCTACAATTTGTTTCAATGCTCCGCCCAGGACACCTCTATTCTAATACTTCATCGAAGGATGATGTTCGCTTTCTGGTGCTCATAGCTTGCTATTACATTATTCTAAGATGTTACCTGCTCTATTTCATTACAATTTGCTTTCCTCAAATGTGTCTACACTCTACATGCATGCTGCTGTTACATAGTATAATGATTTCTTGCATTATTGACATACACAATATACAACTGCTCCATACCTTTCTCAAAAAATAATTTTTGAATAATTTACATGTCATTTACTGTGTTACTGACTTGTTGTACATTTATTTGATTATGGCCCTGCAAAATATCATTTCCCATTAGAAATGTTACTCTCAATTACCAAACAACATGAGTGCTTGGCTTTCGTCAGTCAACTATTTTCAATAAACTTAATGCTTCACTGATAAATGCCATATTATTTCGAACACAAAGTAGGTCAATGCTATAATGAACTTATGTACATTTTTAACAGTACAATTCTCCCTGGTATAAGAAAGCCTCACACAGTTGTCTTTAACATACACTAAACAGTGTGTTCTAGGTCAGCTGTGCCTTGCTTCCCAAATTCTTGGCTTCCATCACATTTAAGTTGTGTATACTACATCTGATTATTCTCACTTGGCCTTAGTGTAATAATAATGAACTAAAAATTATATTTTTTTCCCATCATGCTCTCCTTTTGGTAGAGGATTTACTAAAAAAAGGTTATAAAAAACAGTACACATATTTTATAAAAACTCCACTGCTGCCTTCTTTTAGTCCAGTGAGTATTACGCAGTAATTTTTTACTCTTTCCATATTTAAAGTAACAATGTCTCTTTTGTTGCATCAAAGAAGTCCTTAATTATATGCGTTGTTTTTTTTTACTCATATGCAGGTTACTAATTGAAGCAAAGTCTGCAGTTTGTCGGCAATACCTGCGTTTCGGGCCTCACTCTACTTTGTTAGTTATTGATCTGATAAAGTATTGACCAGAATAGTTTTGTCAAAACCTTCCACCAAGTGCAGTTTCACATTTATTAATCCAACTATAAGCTATAGATCGAAAAAAAACTGATATGATGGCATATATTTTCATGTTATTTTTGAGCATATACTTTTAATGTTATGTTCAGAACGATGTGCATCATATAAAAGTCCAAACTGCTTGCCGTTGTTGATCTAAAGGGATATTCTTTGCATTTAAATGTATGTTTCCTTATTTGAAACACAAACAATTGATTTCTCTTCATACACCTGCCTGTTGCACATAAAAAAAATAGATAAACTGTCTGCCAACTGATTTTTTTTTTTTTGAGAAAATGTCTGCCAACTGAATTGTCCAACATTATTACAATACCTACAAAACCAGCCCGTGCGAACGCACGGGACCCCCTAGTTCTCTTAACTCTTGGAGTGGTCTGTAATGACGGATGTGCGCATTTCGTTTCCGTTGCTAAGTAATGGAAATAGGAGGCGCCAACTTCATCAGATGCCGAGTTTTTGGCCAGCACCTTCTGTGCTCTCATGGTTGTTAGTAACCTGGACCGATTTTTTGAAGCAAGTACGTCTTGCACTGCAACTTTGGGGTTTTGTCCCTTCCCTCATCATGTCCATTCTAGCAGCTGTCCCTGGAGAAGGGAGGTGGAATTATTGCCATTACATTCTTCTGGGAAATCGTTAAGTTCAAACCTGTATTCTAGGTGGTGAGTTGTTCTTCCGAGTTTGAATTGGAAGCAGCTTTGAGCTTATATGCCAAACTGAACCTACAAAACTGCAAAATACTCTGCTCTCCCTCTCTCTCTCCCGACTATAAAGAACAGTCATCTCGATCCACCTTTTTAGTTGTTTCTATGGTTGCCATGCTAACGTGAACAAGGAAGATGTTTTTATTGAATCTCCACCAACAAAATTTTGTATAGTATAAAATTTCGTTTTGGAACAAATTTGGAAGCTGCCAACGGAGCAGAGCGACTGCAGTCATGACATGCTTGTGCATCAACAACCAAAGGAAGAACTTGCACTTTAAATGTAACATCCTCAATTTTTAAAGCTTAATTTTCAAAAATTAATTTGTGTCTATACTAGTTTAATAAATTATGAGGAAATTTTATTGGAGCTTCAATTAAATTATTTATCAATCTATATTTAAGGAAGCATAAGGAAATGTATATTTTGACCAAGCAAAAATACATAAATAAAACAACGAAAACTATGTTCTAAGCACTCATCTAGATTTACTAATATTTAGCAAACAATAATTTCCTAAAAGAAATATAAACATTCGAGCTAAAAGAAAGAAAGGGAAGAAATAAAGTTTTTATAAAAATGGATTCGAGCCGAAATCACCTCCTTCAGCCTAGCTCCATCTCTTTCCCCCTCTTGGCCCAGTTCTCCCTCTTCCCCCCACAGCGGGCCGGCCTAGCCCGCTGCGCCACAACCATCTCACTGCCAACCGGAACCCACTGGTCAGGCTACCATCCTCTTCTCTCTCTGATCACAACGACTCAATTGTCAGCACTTTCCCCTACCTCTCGCGTCCCCTCTTTGTCTCTCTCCCGCACAACTCTCTCTCTCTCTCTCTCTCTCTCTCTCTCTCTCTCTCTCTCTCTCTCCTCTCCGGCCGAGGCCACAGCACCATGGAGCCCGTACCGGAGCGGAATCGTCGCCGCTGCCGTTTTCGTCATCGCACGTCGCCGCCGTCATGGACATTCATGCCTCGATTTTTCCCCCTCGGAGCTGTGCCCCCGCCGAGCTTGACCAAGGCGTGCCGCCGTAATCCTCGTTGCCTCACCGTGCCACCGTGACCGCGCAGCGCCGCCTCCCCACCCTGTGCCAACTACCACCTAGACGCATGCGCACCCTGCACCGCCTATAAATTCCGAACCACCACATCACCAACACAATTTCCGCCAGAGTTGACAACGACGGGCACCATCGCGTTCTGCCGCCGTGCCATTCGCTCCCTCGGCACCCTGAGCACTCCAGTAGCTCTACCTCTCACCGGAAACACCCTGTCGCCGTTGCTGCCTCAGGCCAGGCCACCGCCGCCGCTGCGGGCTCGATTCCGCACGACAATCCACCTATCTTTCCCTTCCCGGTGAACGCACACAACCGTAGCATACTCGCGGACCACTCGCCCTCGCCGAAAAAGCCGCCGTCTCGCCAGCGCCGTTGTCGGAGCCGCCACGGGCTTTGCCTTGGGTCATTGACAGCCGGGACCCTCCTATTAGTCCCAGCTAGCTTGCGAGCACGCTACTGGACGCGCTGGGCCGCAATGGGCCGAATGGGCCGTATCAAGCCCATCTTGGTGTTTCGGCTAAAAATCCGGTTAAAACCTTTTTAAACTCTATTAAATACTCTAAAAATCAGATTAAATTCATTTTTCCATTAAAAAAGTCAAATAAATTTCTAAAAATTCATGAAAAACCAATATTCTCAAATAAATTACTCTCACACTTTGGAAAATTCATTTGAATGCAAAAATAATTTGTGTGTATATTTTCCCATATAGACGCCGGTGTCCCTAGACTGGATAGTGATGTCGGCATACTTTTGGATGCTACGTTTGAAGGCAAGCCCCCTTTTACGCATATTCTGTATTTTATGTTTGTTTTTGAAATGTTTGTGAAATGATTAGAAGTAAAGATGCATGATATTTGTTGGAATAATAATTTGGGAAAGATAGTTAATACCTGAAAAAGAAAAATGATTTCGCCTTGATATTATTTTTCAACCCTAGAAATATGAATGGTAAATGGGTACACTTTGTAACAAATCATGTTTAATTGTGAAAGGTGGATCTTGATAAAAGCAACAAGATGATTTCATGAAATGATGGCCACTTGGTTAAGTCGCATTATTTCATGTGGAGTATTGATGAGGACTCAATGTTGGGTTTGGTTATTATTAAATATGGTAAAATAAGGAAATGATGTTTTCATATTGGAACAAAGAATTTGGTGTGGTAAACACATGTTTGATTGAGAAATAGGAACAACTACCGTTAGGGTACATGGTTACCCTTGCAAAACGGAGTCCGACACTGCACCTTTATCAATGTAAGGACTGTTTTTCATGTGAATCTATGAACTGGGCTCATACAGTATGACCTCGAAACTTGTCTATGGGGACGAGCTTAGCTAAGTAAACCTAGGAAGCTATCGGAAGCTATTCCCATTTGAAATCGAGATACCAACGAAATCGGGCCGATCCTTGTAGCCCCAGTATCCAGTCATTCAGGTGGTCACCTCGCCGTAATAAATTTTGGACAACGGGATGACCAGGGTTGGTCATGCGTGCTCCATATTTAATGGTAAATAGTTTCCAACAAATTTCTCGAGATAACTGGCTTTGTGCTATGCGTCTTTAACTTGTATCATGATACTCTGACAAGCACGCACCAACAGTCGAGGGTAAAGTGTACACACTCTACAGAGTATTATATAAACTTTCATAATAGCCATGTTCTCGGTTATGAGCACGCTTGGTAACTATTCATATGGTAGCTTTATCTATACCTCTTATCTCTTTCAAAATACACAATGGATTACTGATTCTATGGGAACAAAAAGACATTTACCTTGGAAGAAAAGATTTCTTCCTATATTATGAGAATTTCTTAAAAAAGGAATTTTGTATAATGTAGAAAGGCTTGTTGACAAAAATTTTGGAGAAAAACCTGAATAAACTGTCCTTTGTACTGAGCTTCACATTGCATAATTTCCTTAGACTTGTGAAGTACAATTGTACTCATGTTTCTTTTTTATCTTTCTTTTCAAAAAACTTTTAGCTGGCGAACCATCCCAGGGAAGGAAAGAACTCTATGAAGCCGAGAATTATGAGTACACTGGAGCTTGGGCCATGTCCTACTACCATCGTGCCTGTGGCTTGAAGTTTACGAATTTAAATAAATCCTGTGATTAAGATTGTACCTTAGCGAGTCAGAGTGTTTGTATTCATGATATTGTGTTATGCGTCAGTTTGCGTACCGACTTGGTTGTACTATTTCGGGCTTCAGCCCTATGTAATCGAACTTTAAATAATGGCAAAGTATATTTCTATTTCGAAACTGTGTGCACTAGCAATAATCCTTGAGACTAGTGCGGTGATGCACAGAAGGCCATGATTTTGTCAACCGGGTCCTGACATTAAAGGTGTCCAGAGCTTCCAAACATTCCCCAAGGTAGTGTTGATGATGCGACCATCAAATTGAAGGTGGCAGGCCGATTTGACCAAGAAGCTGCCATGCATCCGCAGAGAAACGTCAGAGCATCTGGTCAGGCTCGTTTGGGGTTAGTGTCACCTGAGCAACCGGGCGCAGGAGCCCTACTAGCTGCGGTATCATTTGTGGGCTTAAGGTCCGCCTGAGATATGCGATACAGTTGTAGCTTGCGATGGCATCAATGACCGTTCTGTTCTTGCTGGTTGTTACCTAAAAAAGTGAAAGGGCTATATGTGCTTTAGAGCGTGGCCTGAGAGCCAGTGTTCCTCAAGAGGTTTGCTCCACTATGTAGGAGAGAAAATCTGACTGTGGTATCTTTAGAGCATCTCCATAGTGTGCATAGTTGCGAGCTATAAGTAAATGTCATGTCATCTATAGATAGAATATAGACAGCCACTCCAATGGACTACCTATAACATTGTCTATAATATTGAATCTGTGTCCACTACAGGAATCGCGCGGAATCTCGACGGCCATATACAATCTCGACAGCCATTAGATGGCGGTCGATACAGAACAACTAATCTCGACGGCTATGTTCTAGCTGTCGTTATTAACCATCTATCTCGATGACCCACACCTAGCCGTCAAGACTAGTTCGCGTCAACCCGCGCCCATCACTTTTTTCGTTTTCGCGTGCGCAAGAAACCATCTATATCGACGGTCGTATCGAAGCCATCGACATAGTTAATAGGCCGGCCCCATGAGTATACGCTGGTCAGGATTTCATCGCGAGGCCAGCGTGGGGCTATCGAGAGAGATGATTCATGATCAGCTGGGTCGACGTATATTACTTGGGCTGGCCAATTTTATCTTTTGAAATCTTTAAATTTTTTTATAATTTGCATACATGTTCATTACCCTTTTAAGTTAAAAAAATGTATATAATTTGAAAAAAAAAAGTGAAAGTGTGAAACATTCTCAATTTTCACAAAAAATAGATAAGTTTACAAAATGATATCACGTTGCATCCTAATTTTTTTTTATATTTTCTATTGTACATAATGTACCATATAACATATATATGTTTAAAAGTAATAAATTGCGTATAAAATTTTGTAAAATGGTGTAATTTGTAATATTGCAATGCAATGATCTATATACAACGGTGTTCCGATTAAATGGTGAATACCTGAAAAATTATAGCAACCCTCTCACCCGTATGTCATACAACTCACTAGAACACTGACTAATACTCTACCCGATATAAGCCCTTACATGTGGACCTGTTATTGCGGATATAATTTCATCGTACGAATTTTTATGGGGGTGTATTTTCATGCCGTAAACACTATTAGCTATTACGCATCATAAAAATATTTTTGATTTTTTTTAAAAAATAAATGAAGAACGATTGACCACCAAAGGGGGTGTGCTGTGGTAGCCGTCGAGATAGGTATTTTATTGACGGCCAAAAGGAAAGCCGTCGAGAATGTATATCTGTATCGACGGTAGTAAACGCGAACCGTCGCAAAAGGGAATTATCAACGGCCACCAAATCATAGCCATCGAGATAATGGAGGGAGGATCAGTCAGGGCCTGGCCTGCGCGGCCAGCTCAACAGTCTCGACGGCCATCAGCCGTCGAGATAGCCGATGGACATTTCCACTCGCGCCACGTGGCATCCAGAAAAGAGGGAGACGTGACAGAAGCGAGCTGTCTTGACGACCTCGGGCCGTCTAAAGAAACTGGGCCCCACAAGGCGTGCAGCTGGGCTATCTGTCTCGACGGCTCCAGGCCGTTGAGACTAGCTTATTTTTTCTTCTCATGCCACGTGGCGACCAAAGAAAGGAGCGACGCAACGGTCGTGATGGACGCGGGCTATCTTGATGGCTGTAGGCCGTCATATTACAGTGACCATTTCGCTAGTGCCACGTGGCAGCCAGAGAGAGGATTGCGCCCGTTGATATCTTTCTCGCCCATAAGAGGGCCACGGTCGCTCCTGACTTAGGCATTTCACACCTAGTCTCGATCCCACCGCCGCCCCCGACGCAATACGCTACCGCCCCACTGCCCCCGACGTGCAACGTCGCCTCCCCGCCGCGCCCACGCCCGTCTACACCGTCGCCGCCCCCGATGCGCCACGCCGTCACCTCGTTGCCCCTGACGCGCCGTGCCCCCTCCTCTCCGCTCTGCGCCACCATCCCGATGTGTCGCCTCTCTTCCCCGCCTAGCCATGTCACGCCGCCACGTCTGCTCATCGCCCAGCCACCATCCCGTCCTACCTGCAGCGCCACCCTAGCCGCCACCCCAGCCGCCGTGCTGCCCCAACTGCTGCCCCAAGCCACCACCAACCGCTGCGCCGACCGAGCTGCTGTCCCGCCCTAGATGCGCCGCTGCCACACCAAGGCCCCTGCCCCTAGCCGCCACATCGCCCATGCCCTTTTTTCGTTACGACCCGTCCCTCAGAGGTACCTGAAACATCTTCGCGCCAATTTTTTTTTCAAATTACTGTTGCATACTCTTGACGCCCTAACACTGTCGAAAATGTAATTAGATTTACAATTAGTACTAATCAGTAATTGTTTAGAAAAAGTTTAGAAATAATAGAATAATTGAAAGTAACATATGTTTATTAGGATAATTTTATGGTTTGCCTTATAAGGTTAGGTGTAATTTAAAGGAAAATTTTAAAATAATATAAATGTAATTAGACATGCAATTGCGCTATATTACGTTGAACAGTAGTGTCTCCTAGCCGTACGTCACCCGTTCGGGAACAACACAACGTGTAAGTAATTTGGACAGTGATTCGTTCGTTTCCATTACGGGTTGTGAAAAATGTTCCCGAATTATCCAGTGGATAGCCCATGTGTGGCATCCCAATGGACAGTTCGTGAATGGCCGCTTAGACGTGTCTCGTTGTGCTGCCGGTGGGTTCGAGACAAAATTTTGATGGTATGACCCTGTAGTTCTCCTACGCATAACATAAGCACTACTGAGCTGGATTTCGGCTATGTAGCCATCGTTGCACTAGGAAAACTTTAGGGTTACGCTGCTGAAATTTTGTCTCGTTCCCTACCGGCGGCATAACGAGACACGCCTAGGCGACCATTCATGGGTGGGTTTAGAAGCCTTCCTAAGCCTATTGTGAAACCCTGACGTGTAGCTTACCGTGTCAAAAGCGATGGAAGACGAGAGGAGATGGATGTACGATGGATGGAGAGGGAACGAACAACGCTCGGATGAATGGTATGAGAAAGCCACTGCATTCGTGGATAATGCTTTCCAGGCGATCCCTAACCTAGACACGGCGTACGTTCATTGCCCATGTACGGAGGAGACATGAGGTGGCATGAGGAGGGTAAACATGCAAGACCCGGCGTGATGGTTCATCCGGCCGATGAAGAATCGTGGCAACACTTTGATAGGATATATCCAGAGTTCGCAGCGGATCCAAGAAATGTGCGGCTCGCACTGGCCACTGATGGGTTCATGCCTTTCAATATGATGGCTACACCGTACTCATGTTGGCTAGTTTTTAGCATCCCTCTCAACCTTACGCCATCAGTTCTGATAAAAGAGGAGTTCATGTTTCTTTCCTTAATCATGCCTGGGCCGAAAAATCCTGAAAAGAACCTAGATTTATTTATAAGTCCAATGATTGATGAGCTGAAGGAGTTGTGGGAAGAGGGTGCCCCGACATACGATAGAAAAACGAACAGATGATTTCCCCGCGTACGGTATGTTCGCCGGATGGAGCACACTAACGGCTCAGTTTCCCTATGTGTTTGGATGACACGGAGGCATTCCAGCTAGGCTTTGGTGGCAAGCCGAGTTGGTTGGACTGTCATCGAGCATTTCTGAAACCGGGGCATCCATTTTGGAAGCAGAAGAATGATTTCCGTAAAAACACGATAGTAAAAAGGAAAAAAGTGGTTATTGCGTTCATAAAGAAATGTCATGCCAATTTGGTTCATAGCCAGAACGGTGCCTATGAAGATTACAGTATCTCACATAATTGGACGCATAAGTACACACCTTTGTATCCCATAACTTTTTTTTGACTTTGTCAATTTTAATTGTACAAACCTGTCCTACCTTTGTTTCAAATGTGCAGCAACATGTCCACGGTGGACGTCAGTGAGAGGCACCAGCCTGGGACAGCCCTTGGTACCCTGATGTGGCAGTACTGCCCTGGGATGATCACCTAGGGCGGGACGACAAGGTCGGCCTACAGCTGGGACGACTACAGGCTTGCACCGCATGGGGATAGGAATGCCGCGGATTAGGTCATCTGTGAGTTGTGGGTAAGTTACACAATAACTTACACATCCATTTCTTTTTTTACTTCTAACCACATCTGTTATTATGCCCCACTACAGCTTAGGTTCGCTCCGCAAGAGGGCCTTCAACAGTCTGACTTTTCTCCTGTCATCGAAAAGATGACAAAGCAGAGGGTACAGTACATGATGTCCAATGCACGTATCATAGCCATTCAGGAGTACCACAGGTCAATATCCTTTACTCACAATACATTCAAGTTCTATGTGTTCGTTCCTACTTTCCACCTTGCCGTGTTTTTGTAGGAGACAAGAGCAGCAGAACCTCACACATCCCAGGAAGCTCATCAGTTGTACTTGACGGCCGATCAATACAACCAGGTGTGGCTAGAGTGGTGTTAGGAGGACGCCTAGGAGGCTATAGGGAGGAAGTGGGGCAGCCATGAGTGGAAGAAGAAGTCGGAGAAGACCAAGAAGGATAGGGGCGTCAAGGACTGCAAGTCTAACACCGGGAGGTGGTCGATCACATAGTTGGGGAGGAAAGTGGTAAGTATAACTTTTTTCCTTTTTTCATCACTTCAAATTGCCCTACTAACACGTATTTTGATCATATTGCAATTTAGTTGGCGAAGACGGGGGTTAGACCGAGCCCGATGGACGTGTGGAAGCAGGCCCACACGAAAAAGGTGCTGCCTGGTGGACAACCCACCTTGGATCCCCATGCATATCTTCGTTTGGTAAGTGTCGACAACATTGTTCAACACCACTATCTTGTATTCATTCATGTGTATTATTGTGACTATCACAACGACATGCAGGAGCGCTACAGGGATGCTTACAGAGGAGAGCACGGGAAGGAGAGGAATACAGAGACGGCTCCCCTCGACCGTTACATGATCCATAAGTGCATGGGGGGAGGGGCAAGGCTCACGGGCAGTTGGCAGTCGGTGGCGACCATCTACGGTGAGATCTCTTTCGCCCACTTGTACATTATTACAATAAAGCTGATTGCTATTTTACATATATTGTAGGTCTTCAGAGTACATGCCCAAGGTTCAGGCTAGCCAGAGCAGGACGAAGACGCCTCTGGGAACTTGGCTGCCAACCTCGCGTAGCAGCTCTTCGGCACCCCACCACCGCAGCCGTAATCTACCTCTTTGTATGCTGCTTGTATGCGTCACAAACTACTTGTATGTGCATGTGATTGTGGTTTGAATATTGTGATTGTGGTTTAATATATATGTGGTTTGAAAATGAGGGATATTTGAATGTGCGGGTTATTTTTGGGTTTGCAGGTTGCAGTAGCAGCTGCTGCAAAATTCTATTGTTTTTTCTCTTTTTTAATTTTTTTGCTGCTCTACCATTATTCTCAACGGCTATGGAGTAGCCGTCGAGATTAAAAGGCATGGGCCCACCTGTCAGCTCTAGGCGGGCCGAGATGAGCTAGGGCGCGGATGGTAAATCTCAACGGTCATAAGCCGTCAAGAATAACCAAATGGGCTGGGCCGTGTGGCCGCACGGCCCGCTCGCATTTTTCTTGATGGCTCTTGGCCGTCGAGACAGGTGCTGGACACGCGTCGTGCCTGGACTAGAACCCTATAACGATGGCTGGATTGAAGCCATCGAGACAGGTAATATTGACGGCTAGGCCATCGAGACAGGTGTTTTTTCTCGACCATGCATTCCTAAGGGCCAAGTCTCGACGGCCGGCCGTCAAGATTTTGCGCCATCTGTGTGGTGGTCCACATGCAATATATAGTATGTGCATTGAAATCAGTTATATACTATCCGTAAGTTAGTAGTTAGCACACCCTCATTATCTCCTCCACGTTTACAAAAAAAACTGAGTTGAAATTTGGAAAAAGTGCCATTTTGGTTCCTCAACTTTCACGGTTTTGCCAAACTATTCCCTCAAGTCGAATACCAGTTTTCGCACGTCCCCCATCTTTCAAAACAGTGCCGATTTGGTCCCTTGACCGGTCAAACCCGGATTGGAGGGCGGTTTTGGCTGATGTGGCGCTGATGTGGCGTTTTTAGCTCATGTGGAGCTCATGTGGCACACCACGTGGCTTTTTTTCTGGCCGACGGCACCGTTCTCGGTAATTCACCATTTTCGAGGTCTTACGTCGCTCGGATGAATTTGGGATGAACACGAAAGATGTAGATCATTTCGATACGCATCTTTTTCATGTAGAAACGTTTTTCATTTGAGCAAATCATGAATTTAAAAAAAATATTTTTGTCGCTGCCTGCTTCCGGGGCCGACGGCACCGTCCTCGGTAATTCGCCAACTTCGAGGTCTTATGTTGCTCGTATGAATTTAGTTTGAGCATGAAAGTTGTAGAGCATTTCACGTCGCGTCTTTTTTGTATAAACAACGTTTCCATTTGAGCAACGTATGAATTTCTACAAAATTATTTTGACGCGTGTCGCAGCGGGGTCCGCAAACCGCGTCCCGGAGAAATAATTTTGTAGAACTTCATACGTTGCTCAAATGGAAATGTTGTTTACACAAAACATATGCGCCTTGAAATCATCTACAACTTCGATGTTCAACCCAAATTCATCCGAGCAACATAAGACCTCGAAAATGGCGAATTACCGAGGACCACGGACCAAGCACATTGATGTCCGACACCATTTCCTTCGGGATCATGTGGGGAAGGGCGACATTGTGCTTGAGCACGTGCGGACAGAGGACCAGCTTGCCGACATATTCACCAAGCCACTCGATGAGGCACGATTCTGCAAATTGAGAAATGAGTTGAACATCTTAGATAAGTCAAACATTGCCTAAGTTGATCGTGTGGCTATATCACTCATTGCAAATCTTTTGAAGCCAGTTTTAGCATTTAGGTGCTCTGCTTGTTGTACTGGATGATTATTCATTGCCTATATGTTTATCACATGAAATTGATAGCTATAGCATGTGTTTACCTTGTCACTAGCTCAACTTGTGCTTAATTCAATATATCATGCAATTGGAAGCCTTGAGCATGTGTTAGGGGGGCTATAGCTTCTAATCTCATTTGATTGCTCTAAACTCTTTGGTTGACCATGTGCTTCTAAGCTTAGATTGTGTTCTTTCATTTTTGCACACGTATTTACTTCACTAAATTGAGCAATTTCGAGGAAAATGTTGAGCCAAATTTACAAAATGTGCTAAAATGTGAATAAGGCCACAATTGGTCATACATGTCTCACCATTGTCTCCTTGATGAGATAGCTTGCCATGGCACTAGGCATGAACTTAGGGGGAGCTTTGAACGACCGAGACGTTCATTTTTAGTGTCATGCTAGATGGCGTCGCCTATTGTTTGAGACATGGAAAATTTAAGAAAATGCAAAGTGCAAAATGTGAAATCTTTTAAACATGAGCTCAACCAAAATGTTTTTAGTCTCAAATAGGCTTGGTAATAGCATGTGTAGTTTAGATTGCACTTTCTAGTGCTATGGAACATCATGTGTCCCCTTTGAGTCTTGGAGCAACTCTTGATACTTCTCGCTATTGTTCATCTTATACTTACTCTAGGTCATAATAAATTGAATCACACATCTAATAATTGTGCTCGAGTTGATCTTGTGACATTGTGACCTTGAGATAGCTAGATTTTGAGTACGATGGACTTATGGGCGTGTTTTCACTAGTACAACTTTCAAAGCGCTTAATTAGCTCCTAAACCCATATTTCGCTACTTTATGGTTATTGATGCCAAAGGGGGAGAAATAATTGCAAATCCATGTTTTTGAAAACACTTTGAGATGCAAAGGTGGAAGAATTGTTTTTGGGTCCTAGGATGAAGATTAGAATGTGGTGGTGCTATCAAGTGGTATGCATTGATTTAGGGGGAGCTCATGTCCACACGTATATTGTATTTTATTCATTGGTCTAGTCTTTGGTATTGTGAGCTAACCCATTGCACCAGAGATTGTATTTGTGTCTTGTCATGTTGGATTTGCAGGTGTTGTCATCAATTACCAAAAAGAGGAAGATTGTAAGATCAAGCCTCCCATGAGCTGATTGATTTTGGTAATTGATGGCAACTAGGCCGTACAACTGGAACGTCAAGGATAAGGACCTTTTGTTTTATAGTTCTTCTGATTTCCTTGTGTGCGTCTTTGGCTCCACTACATCTCTCTGTTTGCAGGGTCCCACTGAGCACAAGTTCCAGTTCGTCTGAGAGAGTTCGAGAGAGTTCCGGAATAAGGCCACCTGTCTAGGTTGGAGATAGTTCGGGGGAGCGACAGCTGTCGGGGTTTTCGTAGCCTCTAAGCAACCCAAGCCAGATATTTTGTTTTAGGCGCAAAACCTCCCGCCGACTTCACAAGTCGACAAGGTAGGCCCACAACCCTAGGTGTGATGTCGGGCGAAGTCGGTAGAGTAAATATCCAAGTGGGGAAAATTTTCGGCCCCATCGGACGGCGTCCGATCACCGTCGGACGGGGTCCGATGAGCCCAAGCCAAAATTTGGCTATGTCCCGAAAACACACACACTGTCGGACGGCGTCCGACGCTCTTCGGACTGTGCTGAGTCCCAACGAGACAGCTCGAAAACGGCTAAGTCCCAACCGACATCGTCCCTGTCGGACGGGGTCCGAAGATTATTGGACGGCGTCCGACGAAGTTCAAAACTGGTCACAAGACAGCGTCCGACGGTTTCCGACCGGCGTATGAGCAATTAGAGGGATGACAATGCTCACTGTCGGACGGCGTCCGACCAGCACCGGACCGCGCCCGACGGCGGCTAGGCGAGCGACCGAACACCTGGCGGGCACTTCTCACGCGCGCACCAGCACCCCATCGGACGCATCCGATGAATCTACCGGACGACGTCCGATGAAGTGAAAATCCGCCAGGTTCGCCCATCGGACGGCGTCCGATGGGAACCGAACGGCGTCCGATAGATCGTGCTGGATCTCGCGAAAATGAATCTGAGCCGTCCATCTTTAGGGTTTCGCCTTGTGCCTATAAATAGGGACTTGGAGTACGGGAGAAACTGGAGAGAGACACCATTAGCAGCCACCCCTTGCCCTAGCCACCCATGAGAGCTCCACCCATGGATCCCACCTCCTCCTAGGGTTCCATGTGCTTGAGAGATTGAGGGAGAAGAAGAGAGGAAGAGGAAGAAGAAGAAGGTGCCCCCTACCTCCTCTTATCCATCTCCAAGTTTTACTCCTTTCCCATGGTGTTCTTGCCCTAGTTTCCATGGTGGGAGAGAAGGGGTAGTGGTGAGAGACGGTCTCCGATCTTGTGCTCTTGGGACTTCGCCGCCGGAGAGATCGTCGTCACGCCACGGGCTTCATCAACCGTTCGACTACGTCACCGAAACCCTCCGTGTGTTGGGGGTCACTTCCGTGTGTCGGAGGTGCGTCGCCTTCATCCGTTGAAGGTTGTGTACAAAATCCTCCGTGTGTCGGGGGTCGGTGCCGTGTGTCGGCGCCGCGGGTGCGAGGAGCTTCCGCGTGTGGAAGAACTCGTCTTGTGTGAAGGTTTGGAGCTCGCCTACCATGTGTTGGTGAAGAGTTACCACGGGTGGATTGAGGGCTAGGAACGAAAGGGTTCCGACTTCTCTGTGTGAGAAGTTTCCTCAACGGAGACGTAGGTGTTCATGTGTTGAACACCGAACTTCGGTAAACAACTCGGTTTGCGTCTCCTCGCCTCACTCATTTACTTCCGCATATTGAATTAGTCGCTTGTGTGTGAGTGCCATCGAGCCTCCTAGTAGTCGCTCGTGTTTCATTGTGATTGCATCCGCCATTAGATTCTATATCTAGTGATAACTTGGGTTCCTAATTTGACTAACTAAGCAAGCGAATTGAAAGAAGTAAAATTTGAAAAGAGCCGATTCACCCCCCTCTCGGCTTAGGATCCTTACAAGGAGCGTCTGCAGAGGGAGAGGGAGCAGTAGCAGAAGAGGCATAGAGGAGCGGTCCCATGATAGAGAGATGATAAGGGCCATGCAGGAGAGTCTGAGAGCTGCGCAAGAGGATTACGACAGAAGACTGCGACAACATGAGACATTCGTTGCAAGGGTAACGTTTTGGAACAAATTCATTTCATTCTCGAGATGCATATCTTGTCACGTGGACTAATGAACTCAAATATATGTGCAAACCGTTACAGGCGTCATGCGGGGCTTGCTGGCAGCTCCTCGAGCCAGGTGGGGACGGCGGGGCCCTACACAGGTGGCCCAGCCGTCTACATTAGCCACGGAGCCCCTCCAAGCACCTACGTTTGCCAGGGCGGCTACGCGGGACAGACGACATCACCACCGGGCACCAACAGGACCCATCCGACCTTCGTCCCCACGCCCAACTACCCGAGCGTCGAACGCCCTTTGTTCCGTGATCTAGCGGTGCGCCGCAGGGCGAAGATGCCTTAGGGAACTTGGCCGCCAACCTCGCATAGCAGCTCTTCGGCACCCCACCACCGTAGCCATAATCTACCTCTTTGCATGCTGCTTGTATGCGTCACAAACTACTTGTATGTGCATGTGATTGTGGTTTGAATATTGTGATTGTGGTTTAATATATATGTGGTTTGAAAATGTGGGATATTTGAATATGCGGGTTATTTTTGGGTTTGCAGGTGGGCAGCAGCAACTGCAAAATTCTATTGTTTTTTGTCATTTTTTAATTTTTTTGCTGATCTACCATTATTCTCAACGGCTATGGAGTAGCCGTCGAGATTAAAAGGCGTGGGCCCACTGATCAGCTCTGGGCGGGCCAGGACGAGCTAGGGCGCGTATGGTAAATCTCGATGGTCATAAGTCTTTGAGAATAACTAATTGGGCAGGGCCGTGTGGCCACACGGCCTGCTCGTATTTTTCTCGATGGCTCTTGGTCGTCGAGACAGGTGCTGGCCGAGCGTCGCGCCTGCATTAAAACTCTATAACAACGGCTGGATTGAAGCCGTCGAAACAGCTAATATCGACAGCTGGGCCGTCGAGATAGGTGCTTTTTCTCGATCATGTATTACCAAGGGCCAATTCTCGACGGCCGGCCATCGAGAGTTACTTATCTCGACGGTTTGATTGTCTTTCTCGACGGATTTAGCCGTCGAGATTTTGCACAATCCGTGTGGTGGTCCACATGCAATATATAGTAAGTGCATTGAAATCAGTTATATACTAGCTGTAAGTTAGTAGTTTGCACACCCTCATTATCTTCTCCACGTTTGCAAAAAACTGAGTTGAAATTTTTATAACTAACTGATATGACATTACTGGAAATGTTTTTATATTTGGGTGGCTGGGCCGGCGCTGTCGCCATATGGCCGATACGACGCAGCGGTAAAAACTTTGTAAATATTAAAATGTTTAGGAATGACATAGAACAACGCAACTGGTGGGGCATAGGACAGACATCCAATTTAAGCTGTTGACCATTCTGGACCATGGAAGGCAATCCAACGTACGTACGGCAGCATGATCTAGAAACTAAACTGTCCCCGTAGATGCTGTGAAAAGACTAAGGCCCTGTTTGTTTGAGCTGCAGCTTCTCTAAAAGCCGCTTCTGATAAAAGGCAGAAAAAAACTAGCTTCTGCGAAAAGCTCAGATCACAGTACAAATTGGGCTTTTGGTTTCTTTGAAGAGGGTTCCAAAAGCTAGCTGTTTGTTTGAGCTTCTGGCTTCTAAGGCTAAAAGCTGGCTAGAAGTTGAAGCAAACAGGGCCTAAAGCCGGGAGATGCACGAGAGACGTGGTGGAGTCGCTCAGGTCGCCTTCATCGCCGGCGCCGTGCGTCCGTTCGGAGCAGGGGTGACCATGGAGACCCGTTTTTCGATCCTAGGTGGGGAATTTTTTTATTAGAAGATGGATATAAGAAGAGGTTAATCACCGCGAAGATTTACGAGGATGTAAATGGGAAAGAACCATTTCCTGATGGGATGGTGGGAACAGGCAAAGATTTTCCCTGTGCAAACTAGATTAGAGAACCAAAATTAGTTTACTCTATTTAAATTGTTGGATCGCAAACATTTTAATTTTCATATATGCATCAATCAAATCTCTAAAGCATGCTCATTTTATTAACGAAGAACTTCCCTAATGTAGAATGGATATAAGTAAATGGGAAGCACTCCCCGACAAAGAATGCCCCAGTTGCCACCCCTATTCCGGAGTCAATCAATGCATGGCGCCGGCCACATGATCACATCGTCGATCGTCCAACGGACGGCCATAGAATATATATCTGGCGCAGGTACGAATAATGGAGGAGGGTGCCGCAGGGAGGAGAGCAGCACCTGCCAGCCTGACAACCGGCTGAGGGACCGCTAGCTATCCTCTGCCTCTGCCTTGTATACACACCGGTTTGCTGAGCAAGCATATATTTGTTATTTATCGTTTGACCACCGAGCGGTAAGGTCGGGTTCTCTATGTTACAGCTGGTTCAAGCAAGAATGAATGATTCATAACAGTTTAAAATGGGGTATTTATTATACTGATTACTCAATAATTAAGTGCTTGCCTGTATGCCCATTGATTTCATGATATATACATAAAGATTACAACAAACGAAGATATACTTTGCATGACTGTGGGTGCCTACGCCCCGGGGCCCCAAGCCCAGGGGCCCATCCCAGCGCTGCATTGCCTTCTACCGAATTTTGAGTTGAGTACTGAAAATGATCTTGCCTAATAGAGATAGACCCATGTCGTGTATGTAGATTTTTAAGTTTTCCGGGAAGCGAACTGCTATGTTAACATTTGTGTTGTTTATCGGATTTTATTTACTGTGCCTGTAACTGTGGCATCTGCTGAAAGAAACTTTTCGAATTTAAAATTAATGAAGAACAATTTAGATCTACGATATCTCAAAAAAGGTCAAACGATCTAGCAACCCTATGTATTCATTAGAAATTATTGGATGGCACTAATATGGAGGCCATCATTGATGATTTTGCATATATAAATGTTAGAAGGCATTTCTACGATGATCTACATAAAATGTTTGAGGTAAAAAATATTACTTTCGTACTTTTTTCTTTTTATTGGTGATATTTTTTTTAATAAATTGAATAATGTCTTTTAAGCTAATATGTATTAGTATAAAAATATTTTGATACAGGCCTTCAGGAAAACTCCGGCCGGTACTGCCTCCACCTGCACACTCGCTTTGCTTCCTCGCGTACTTATCACCATGCAGAAGCTAGCTATCTGGCCGTTTCCACCTTGCCCTCTTTTGTCTCTTCGGTCGCCTTCTGTTATTTGGCTGCATGCTTGGTCCAAGGCAGAAACTAGGTTATATATGGACAAGGAGACTGGAAATCGTGCAAGCACGCGCGGTTGAACTCCAACAATAGCATGCGCGTGCACGCCATACATCGGAGAAAAAACAAATTGGAAAACAACGGCAGAGTTACCCACAGGCATATATTAACTAATAATGTGCACAAACTGCCATGAGCCAGATCGAAAGAAAATAAAAGATAAATAAGAAAATAGAAGTAACAAAAAAATTAATCAGGGTTTAGCTTACAAAGCAGTGAGTGTAACACCCCAAATTTAGGGCCAATTTCAAAAATTGTTTGAATTCAAACTTCATTCAAATTCACGCTGACACGTGGGCCCCACAGTCTCTCTCTCTCCTTCTCCTCCCACACGTGTCACACTTCATTCAAATTCGCTCTGCGCCTGCTGCTCTGCAGTGCTGCGCGTCGCGCCAACTGGCCGCCGCTCCCGTCCCGTCGCCGCGCCACTCGCCTATTCGCCCTTGCCAAGCGCGCCTTCAAGCAAGAGCATCCCCGGCGCCTATAAAACCGGACGCGGTCCCGCCGGCCCGTCCTTTCCCCATTTTCCCCCCAAATCTTCACCGCGCCGGTGCCGGAGAAAGCCTTGGCGATTGCGTGAGCGTGAATCCGATTCCTTCGGCCCAAAGCCTCTTGATACCTTCCCTAAGCTTTTCCCTTCCTCAATTTCAGCGGAGGCACTCGGAGCCGTCATGCTGCCTTCGCCCCTGTTCCGGTCACCGTTGGGGTCCCCGTTGCCAGCCGCCTCCGTCCCTCTTCGTTCCAGTCCGTGTGCTCGGTAAGCACCCTCGGTACCCCCATGAGCTTCCCGTTCATTTTCTTAGCGTGTAGTTCTGTAGCGTGTGCGGTCAACTTCGGCGAGCCTTTGGCTCCGCCGTCACTGTCGCGCCTCCGCGTTCGGCCTCCTCCGGCCTCGACGAGGGCGTCTTTAGGACTGTAGGAAGCTGTAGGTGCCGGAGCGCCAACGCTCTCGGCCGAAGCGTAGCCATAGCGCCGCCGCGTTGCTCGCCGCCGCCGTTGGCCACGTCGACGACCCGGAGGAACACGATGACCACTGACCGTCAATCCCACACCAAGATTCGTGCGTCCACCCGTTAGATGAGTCGCTGTCACACGGGCCCCACCAGCCAGGGAAAACTCCCCGAGCGCACGCTGCCATCCGCCGGTCTTGAACCACTGACAGTGGGCCCTTGGCCCACCGGTCAGGTTAAGTGGTCTTGCACAATTGATTCACACCAACGCACAGTGTTGACGTCCCCGCGAAGTACGCCTTCGGCGTTTCCATCCCAGCCGGTGCGGGTGCGAGCGTGTGGGCCGTGGGCCAATTTCGCGAATGGGCTGGCTCGTTGGTTGGTTTGGCCCGAGGGATTTTTACCCTTTTCCAGTGAATTAACCATTTATTTAAATACCAAAATAGATATTGGTTTATTTAAAATAGCAATAAACTCCCAAAAATCTTAGAAAAATTTAGATAAATATTAGAGACCATTTCTGATTTTATAAAAATATAGCCACTGTAATAGGAGAATAGCGTTGTTTCTTAAAATGAGTATAATTCACATATAAAAAAAATGATTAAACTAGGATTTGGGTAATTCCTGATTATCTTAAATATGAATATGACCATAGTAATTCATTAGAAAACTAAATGGGTAGATAAATGCCATTTTAGTCATAAAACTTTAATAAATGACACCCCTGTCCTAGGTAATTCGTATAGGTTATTATTTGGTAAAAACCAACAAATAATTACTAAATCACTTAATTGCTAGAATAAGAGCTAATCCTAGAAAATGCATTACTTTAACCTATAATCTAGGGTTAAACCCTAACTATAGAAAAATCCTAGAAAATACTAACACCGATAAACTCTACCCTGTACCTAAGACGTATTCCGTTGAGCTGTCATCGTATGTCGTTCCACAAACCCTAATCGTTCCATATTGATCGTATTGTACGATAACGTATTTTGGGGTATAACTATGCTATTATAATAATATTATTGTTACCTAATGGAGCATTAGAACATGCATGGCATTTCATACGGAAATTAGATTGGTTTACCAAGCTTAGGCATTAATGTGGAGGGTTAGGCTTAGGTCGTGCATGCATCATGATTTATGTTGGCATTAGTAAGTAATTATTGGTTTGAATGTATGATTAGACGTAGGCGATCCCGAAGGGAGGTTTGGTGACGCCGAGGAGGACCACGTACCTGAGCAAGGCGAGTTAACACTTACTCTTTAAATGTTGTCCATATTAGGCCTACCTGAGCAAGGCGAGTTAACACTTACTCTTTAGATGTTGTCCGTATTAGGGAGAGATTGTGACTTTCCCTAGTGCGGATTAACATCGCTAATAACATGTTCATTACCAAGTTTTCTGCTAATTATTTTGTTTGTTATTAAAATACGTGCTTAGTAATTTGCCTAATTGTTCATCATGTAATACTTATACATGCCTGATCTTGATCTGTTTAGCCTTAATGACTGTCTTGATTGTCATTACTCTTGTTAGCAACCCCCTAGGCCGAGGCGGGCATGCCATGGCAAGTGTGGTCCACCACAGGATTGCCAAATCCTAGAAGGATGGCGGAGCTAGGAAATGTTGGGGGCAACCGGAAGAAAGTTGGGGTGATCGGTTAAGCTGGTTTGGGTATCTGGTCGAGAGTTGGTCTATTGGGTTTGGTTGGTATGGTTGTTGATCAGTTGGGTTTGGGAGCATTATTAGGATGGTAAACCTCTGATTTATATAAACAAGACAAATTCTAGTTGATGCTAGTTAGGATGATTTCAAAATCCTATAAAACATGGATTTATGCAAATAAAATAAACCTTTCCTCCAAATAAAGCCTTCTAAACACTATGTGCATTAAGGGAAGTGTTAACTAGCCAGCGTTTGGATGACGCTGACCTCGCCTACCTTCATTCTTTAGACGAGGGAATCGAGGAAGACCCGTACGAGTGCCATGAAGACGACGGGCAGGACTTGGGTGGACCTGAAGAGTCTTAGGTGTCACTCTGGTCGTGGCAGGACACTTAGCCGATAGGGATTCTGTTGGGTACATATTTTGGAGATGGCTGCAAACTCTGACATTGTTTTGTATATTAAGGCGTGTATTGTATGCCTTACCAAAACCGCCTATGGGCGTAACAAGTTATGTAATATTCAGGGATTCTATTAAATCGATGTATGCTTGTATCGACTATGTGATCTTCCGCACTAGTGTACCAATCTAGGGGCTAGTGCATGGGATTCCTACTCTCAAGGTAAGTTAAAATTGAGGGTTGACATTGAGTAATGGCACCCTCAAAGGATTCATCCTCTCTCGTACGAAGCAGCTGCATTGATGAGCGAATTTTGAAAGATATAAATGACGTGGGTTGCCAACTTCTGTGAAAAATCTTATCGTTCCATCACAACCAAATATACCAACAAATAAAGAAAAAGAGTTCCTCAAAGAAAGGTCGTATTGCTAGATTAACAAAAAGTGCAACTAGGCGCTATGTGGGTTTTGGTGAAGAATGACGGGCAATTAAGAGACTACCGTGTTTAATGTGTTTTTGCACATATTTTAATCCAATAAAAAAGAATGTGAGATGCTCACGGAGTCATTGAAGGTAAAAGGAGAAGAAAATGGTGTGAGCGTTTAGACCTAGATCATTAATATTTTAAATTGAGTCTAAGGACACGCCGTACTATTAAAACGGATGCGGTGAAAAACCACTTTCAGATAGTCTAAGTGCTCATTGTTGATGAATCTTGACAAATGCTATCCAACAGTCAAATTTGAGGGCATTTTGTTTAAATTCCTATCAAAATATCTGATGTTGACATCAGACTTTCCGATACAAACTGTAATGTTCTGATACTTGGTCCGATTGACCCCTCTCTGTCTCAAACTCACAAAAATATTGGACTATCTGGATATTTTCTCCGGGGTATCCGATGTATATTGGAATGTTCTAATGCTTGGTCTGATCGACCCCTCTCTGTCTGTAGGACAAAAATATCGGACTATCCGATAATATTATCGGACTATCTGATATGTTGATTCTCTTTATTGACATATTCCTTTTCTTCGGCAGCTCTAGAATCAATAAAATAGCCATTGTTTCAAATTTCTCTCACTTTCACATCGAACTATCCGATGTCTGTCAGACTCAAACAGCTATTTTATTGAGCTTTGTGTTGATCGAGCTTCATCCTTGAGCACTTGTTCTCATCTCTAAATTGGTTTTCCGTCGGATTTGTTACTCTTGGAGTTTGAGGGTTCCTAGACGGCTAGGAGTCGTCCTTGAGCCATTGGGACATGATGTGGTGGCCGAGGAACGTTTGTGAAGGCCGGATTCACCTCTAAAAGGGAAGGATCCAAAGAGTGAAACCGAAGTGCTTAGTGCAACCCGGGTGGCAAAGGGTCAACAGGGACCCTGGCTCAAGTGTGACCGAGCCGCCTCAATGGTGACATAGGATCTCCTCAAAGATCCGAATTTCAGGAACATTTTCTTCGAGTCTCCTTATGGCTTTGGTTCCTATTTCTCTCGATCTACTTTTTGTTGCTCTCTTACCCTATTTGGTATTGTTGGTATCACAAAATTTATAAGGGTCTTCAAACCCTAGTTTCAGCAATATCGGATAGTCTGATTCAATATCAGATAGTCCGATATCCGATATATACATAGGAACATCCGATATTGTTTTTCGCTGTGTTTAATTTCTGTTGAAAGTTTGTAAAGCCTATTCACCCCCTTCTCTAGGCTGCATCTCGATCTTTCAATTGATATCATAGCTAGGTCTCTTGAGTTAAGCCTAACCGCTTAGGTGGTAAAAGATGTCGTCGGAGGAACTAGATATGGTAAAGAAGGATAACTGTCCCGGTGTGAGATTTCCTTGTGATTATTCTTCCACCAGCTCATTTTCGTCCCACGGCTACATTTCGTCCGGTCAAGTGCCTTTGTTTGATGGCAGTCACTTTACGGCATGGAGGCATAGGATGAATATTCACTTGATCTCACTCCATCCGGTTATCTGGGATATTGTAGAAATAGGTTACACAGTAGAGGATCCCAAGAAGCCCACACCGAAGGAGAAAGAAGACCGACACCGTAACTACTAAGCCATCAATGCTTTGCTCAACTCTCTAACTGCAAGTGCGTTCAATAGAGTGGATGGTCTTGAGGACGTAAAGAGGATATGGGACACACTCCGAGTGGCGCATGAAGGAATTTCAAGCGTTTGTGAGTCCAAGATTGAGTTTATTAAAGGAAAATTGGGACGCATTGTGTTGGAAAAGGGAAAAACCTACAAGACCATGTTTGATTGGCTAATGATTTTGGTTAATGAGGCAAAGGGACTTCGATGTGATGATCTAACCAACTGTACAGTGGTCAAAATCATGCTCCAAAACATCACACCCAACAACCGTCATCTAGTGCAACTCATCAGAGAAAGGAGTGACTACTCAACTATCACTCCTCACGATCTACTTAGAAGGCTCTTGCCCGATGAGATGATGGATGTGAAGGAAAAGGCCGTTGAGAAACTTGTGCGGCCAAACTAGAAGAAGAATATTGCATTAAAGGCAATCATAGATTCCAAAGATAACTCAAGTGAAGAGGAAAAGGAAACTTCACTTGATCTCGAGGAGATGGCACTTGATCTCGAGAAGGGAACTTCACTTGATCTTGTAAGGAGATTCAACAAATTTCTTAATAAAACAGGATACAAGGAAAAGTCACACAAGAAATCTTCTAGGAAATCAAAAGGAAAACATTCCACAAGGACATGTTTTGAGTGTGGGGATGTCGTTCACTTTATCGCCGACTGTCCATAAAAGAAGAGCAAGAAAGGCGATGACAACAAGAAGAAGGATAAGCATCATTCAAAGGAGAAGACCAAGAACCAAAAAAATGTTCTAAGGGTCAAGCTCACATAAGACAAAAGTGGCCCTCCAATGAGTCAAGCTCCAAGTCCAGATCCAAGAATGAAGGAGTAGCTACACTTGCTATCACTATCACACCAACGAGCAAGACGCTATTTGGTGACATGAGCGACAACGACGATGCACCTACTTGACTTATGGCTAAAGGGTGCAAGGCATCTTCTAAGTCTAAGCTCAATAGCATCATTGACTCTAGTGATTGTGACTACTTAAAAATTAATTCCTTAACATGTGCAATGTAAAAATGATGCTTGAAACTATTGAAGGGCAAGAAAATAGTCTTGATCGTGAAAAGGACTTGCTCATCCTTGATAAGTAGAGAAACCTTCACCTTGAGAAAGAGTTGGTACGTGAGAGGGACATAAATGTGGAATTGAAAAAGGTTTTAGATTTTGCCAAATTTCAACTGACTAATCTTGATATCACCAACGCTTCACTCATACAGAAACTTAGTGGGGTTAAGAAAATCCATGAGTATTTTGTGATTAAGTTTGATGATTTCGTGAAGAATGCTTCATCTACCTCAAACGATGCCTCTAGCACTTAAATAGCTTCAAACATTAGTGATTGTTAAAAATGTTTTACCATTAATGTCGAAGTTTATGTCACTAACTTTCAAACTATGCAAGAATTGGCACATGAAAATGATAAGCTTAAGGGGCACCTTGAAGATGGACTCCAAAAGTCCTACAAATAGAGCAAGGACCTAGATGGGTATTTTGTTCGGAAGAAGGGAAACTTCAACAATGAGGGTCTTGGCTACATACCTCCAAAGAAGAATAAGGCCGAAAAGAGCCACATTGTGGTAACCCATGTCGTTAGGCCTATCAACTTTGTGTATACTAATGGTTCTCTTGCTCATGCTTCTCACTCTACTTTCAATGCCTCTGGTGTGGTTGAAATCTCGAATGGCATGACATTTGATGAAACTAATGGTTCACAAGTGAAGCAAGTTGATTCTTGTGTGATAGATAAATAAAGTCCATGTGAGGCAATCAAGAAGACGACCATAGGAGAAATCAAGCCTCAAGAAGGAGTCGAGGATCAAGACATTGAGGACTCATCATGGAGCCAAGTGAAACCACCTACTTCCATGCAAGATCAAGTAGATGACCAACAAGGTGGAGAAGATGATAAACATATCAATGAACCGACTCGTGTCACATCTCACCCTCGGATTCATCGAAGTGTTCAAAGAGACCACCTTGTCGACAACATTCTTGGAGATATAAACAAGGGAGTATCCACTAGATCTCGTAATTCAAATTTTTGTGAATTTACTCGTTTGTTTCTTTTGTGGAACCCCTGAAGGTTGAAGAAGCTCTTAGTGACTCGGATTGGGTAATTGTCGGCCCTCACTTTTAACTTACCTTGAGGATCAATAATCCCATGCACTAGCCCCTGGATCGGTACACTAGTGCGGAAGATCACATAGCCGATATGAGCAACATCGATTAAATATAATCCCAAATATTACATACCAAGTTACGCCCTTAGGCGAGTTTAGTAAGGCGAACAATGCTCGCCTAATATTACAAAACAATGTTCAGAGTATTGCAGATATCACCCAAAATATGTACCCAAAAGAATCTCCTATCGGCTAGTGTCCCACCAACGACCAGAGCAACCCCTAAGACTCTTCAGGTCTGCCGAAGCCATGTCCGTCATCTTCATGACACTCGTAAGGGTCATCCTTGATTCCCTCGTCTAAAGAAAGTAAGAAGGCGAGGTCAGCGTCATCCAAATGCTAGCTAGTTAACTCATCCCTTGATGCACATAGTGTTTAAAAAGGCTTTATGCGGAGGAGAAGTTTATTTTATTTGCGTAAAGCCTGGTTTTATAAGATTTTGAAATCATCCTATCTAGCATCTACTATAATTTGGTCTTAATTAGGGGTTCACCATTTTACTAATGCACCCAAACCTAACTGCTCAACCAACCATACCGACCAACCCACATTCGACCACTCTCGACCAAATACACAAACCAGCTTAACTGATCACCCCGACTTTCCTCCTGTTGCCCCCAACATTTCCTAGATCCGCCATCCTTCCAAGATTTGGCAATCCTGTTGTGGACCACACTTGCCATGGCATGCCCGCCTCGGCCTAGGGGGTTGCCAGCCCTCACTAGCCGACCGTCACCCTGGGGAAGTGTGGCCTTTATCACCCTCGGTGATGACCCATGCCGGTCCTTATCAAGAATGGTCTTAGAGGGCCTCCGCAGAGCGCTCACAGCTGGCGCACCAAGACTCATACTCCGCGCGATGGCCACGCGTTGTGTTGGAACCATTCCTCAAATGGCAGTGATCTCCCCGCTAGGTGTGTTACTCCGCGCTCCTCCTGGGTAAGCCTTGGCTAAACCCAGCACTAGGCACCCTGTGCCTCAATCATCCATTAGGATGTCCTCTAAGGGCAACCCACCAATCAATCTCTACTTCCACGGTCCTAGACCGTACCCCACTTGGACTTTCCCAACAAATAGACCAAACTAGACCGACCTCCCACTTAACCTTACGCTCAAACACAATCAGTCCAACATGCAACAAAAAGCGCTAACTGTCATATGTCATATCATATTTGAATGAGAAGAATGAATGACCGGTTAATATCGCTTCACCGTTTTTCCGTGGCGATTAGCTAGAAGATTTGTTTAAGACTGTGCCAGTCTAAGCATGTTTTACCCATTAGGTAGGGTTAAATTGATTACTGGACAAATCATAGGCTAACAAGAGTAATGAAAATCAAGGCAGTCATTATAGCTAAAAAGTTCAAGGGCAGGCATGTATAAGTATTACATGTTTAACAATTAGGCAGATTACTAAGCATGCATTTAATTTAATAACAAAATAGTTAACAGAAAACTGGGTAATGAATATGGTATTAACGATGTTAATCCGTACTAGGGAAAGTCGCTGTCTCTCCCTAATACGGACAACACAGGGTAAGAGTTAACTCGCCTTGCTCAGGTAGTTGTTCCTCCTCGGCATCCCCAAACCTTCCTTCGGGGTCTCCTAAGTCTAATCACACAATCAAACCAATAATTACTTACTAATGCAATAGAAATCATGATGCATGTACGACCTAGACTTTACCCTCGACAATTAATGTCTAAGATCGTTAGCGAATCTACTTTTCGTGTGATATGCTATGCATGACAGAATGCATTAATAGATAATATTATCTTTGTGTAATAGTTTACTGTACCCCAAAATACGATTTCGTACGATGTTGTCGTAGTTAGGTGATTAGGGTTTTAAAGCGACATACGATGACGGCACGTAAAAACATGACCTAAATACGATGTTAAGATTATCGGAGTTATTAGTTTTTAGGATTAACTCCTAAGATAACAATTAAGTGATCCGCTAATTATTTGTTGGTTTTTATCCAACAAAAACCTATAGTAATTATCTTGGACAGGGATGTCATTTATTAAAGTTTTATGACTAATATGACATGTATCTACTCATTTAATTTTCTAAGGAAATACTAAGGTCTGATTCATTATTTGAGTTAATCTGGAATTATCCAAATCCTAGTTTAATCATTTCATTATTTGAGTTAATCTGGAATTATCCAAATCCTAGTTTAATCATTTTCTTATATGTGATTCATACTCATTTTAGGGAACAGTGCTATTCCACCATTACAGTGGCCAATGTTTATATTTTTATAAAATCAGATGTGGTCTCTAGTATTTGTCCAAATTTTTCTATAATTTTTGGGAGTCTCTAGCTATTTTTAATAATTCAAAAGCTAAAATGACATTCATTTAAATAATAAATTTGCTGGAAAAAGGTTTAAACCGCTCGGGCCGACCCAACCAACGAATGGCCCAAAGATAAAATACGGCCCACGGCCCACGCGCTCGCGCGCCCGCGCTGGCCGAGAGGTAACGTCAAAAGCAGGTTTCAGAAAGACGGCAAGACGAGGAGAAGGCGCCCGCGGCTCTGGTCGTCTCCACTTAAATGGACAGGTGGGGCCGTGGCCCACTTGGCAGTGACGCCGGCCACGAGTTTTAACCGATGCACGTAGGGATTTCTGCTAGCAAGTGGGACCCGCATGTCAGCGACTCTAAGCTTTTAGCCTGCGAGAATCTAAACGCCGATCCGACAACCCTGGGTCGTCGTCTTCCTCCAGCTCGACGACGAGGCCGAAGGCGGCGGCGTGCGACGCGGCGGCACTGCGGTCATGCTCCCGACGAGAGCGTTTGTGCTCCGAGGCCTACGGCATCCTAGCGGCCCTATGACGAACACGATGGAACCGGAGGGGTCCAGACGTGGCGGCGCGACGGTGGCGGCGGAGCCGACGGTTCGCCGGCGTTGCTAGCACCCGTTAGGGATCTACATGCTATGAAAATGGATGGAAAGCACGGGCGAAGGACATTGATGCTTACTGGGCTCAAGGATGGGCGTGCGGTCGGAAGGAGACGGCTGGCGGCGGATGGCCCAATGGTGACTGGAACAGGGGCACCACGGACACACCTCCACCGGCCAACTTTCTTGAAATTGACCGAGGGGAAACCTTAGCTAGGCTATGACGGTGCTTTGGGCGCAAGGAATCACTCGGGGACTTACGGAATCAACGGGATTGCTTCGACGTCGATCTGAGAATATTTGGGGAAAATGGGGAAAACTGACGCTGGCGGGGGAGGGAGGGGGGTGGCACGGTTTTATAGGCGCGGGGGTGCGCTTCTAGTCCAAGGGCGTGGTAGAGAGCGGTGATAGGACCAACGCGGCGTGGTAGAGAGCGGGGCGGCGCAGCGCGGCATGGCGAGGTGATGGCTACATCACGGTGATGATGGCGGATGCGGCGCACGGCGAGGTGACGGCTACAACGCAACGAGTGCAGAGCAAAGCAGGGTGGCAGCACAGGCGGCGCCGAGCGGCGGGCTGGGTCACCGGTTGAGGGAAGAAAAGAGAGAGAGAGAGAGAGATGAGGCGATGGCCTACATGTCAGCTCATGCAAATTCAAACGAATCTTGGATTCAAAATTTTTGAATTAACCCAAAATTGGGATGTTACAGTAATGGCCATGCAAGATGAGCTAAACAACTTTACTAGAAATGAGGTAAGGACTTTGGTCAAAAGACCAAACTAAAATGTCATAAGTACCAAGTGGGTGTTTAGGAACAAGTAAGATGAGAACGGGATTGTGATAAGAAACAAGGCGAGGTTAGTCGCTCAAAGCTTCACCCAAATATAAGGTTTGTTCTTCGGTGGAATTATGCTCCCTAGATAAATTAGAGCCAATTCAAATTTTACATGCATATGCTACTCAACATGATTTCAAGCTTTATTAAATGGATGTGAAAAGTGCCTTGTTGAGTGGACCATTCTTCGAGTTGGTTTATGTTGAGCAACCTCCGGGCTTCAAAGATCCAAAACACCCCAACCATGTCGAACAACCCCGTAACGCACTATACGGTTTGAACCAAGCCCCTCGGGCATGGTATGAGTGTCTTAGAGATTTCTTGATTAAGAAAGGTTCACGATCGAAAAGGCCGATACCACTCTCTTCACTAAGCATGTTTATGGTGATTTATTTATATGCTAAATTTATATCGATGATATAATTTTTGTTTCTACTAATAAACTGTTTTGTGAGAAGTTTAGTAGGATAATGACAAATCGATTTGAGATGTCCATGATGGGTGAGTTAAACTTTTTCCCTGGATTTAAAATCAAGCAACTCAAGAAAAGGAAGTTCATATGCCAATGGAAGTACATCAAGGACATGCTCAACAAATTTAACTTGAAGAATGTAAAGCCTATCAAAACATCAATGCAAGCCAAAGGCCATATGGAAGTGAATGAAAAAAGGTAAAGCTGACGATCAAAAGGTATACCATTCAATGATTGACTCACTTTTTTACCTTTGTGCATCTAGGCCGGATATTATGCTTAGTGTGTGCATGTGTGCAAGATTTCAAGCCGCTCTTAAGTTGAGCCATTTAGCGGTTGTTAAGAGGATAATGAGATATTTAGTTCATACCCCCCAACTTACGACTTTGGTATCCAAAAGAATATTTGGGGAAAATGGGGAAAACTGACGCTGGCGGGGGAGGGAGGGGGGTGGCACGGTTTTATAGGCGCGGGGGTGCGCTTCTAGTCCAAGGGCGTGGTAGAGAGCGGTGATAGGACCAACGCGGCGTGGTAGAGAGCGGGGCGGCGCAGCGCGGCATGGCGAGGTGATGGCTACATCACGGTGATGATGGCGGATGCGGCGCACGGCGAGGTGACGGCTACAACGCAACGAGTGCAGAGCAAAGCAGGGTGGCAGCACAGGCGGCGCCGAGCGGCGGGCTGGGTCACCGGTTGAGGGAAGAAAAGAGAGAGAGAGAGAGAGATGAGGCGATGGCCTACATGTCAGCTCATGCAAATTCAAACGAATCTTGGATTCAAAATTTTTGAATTAACCCAAAATTGGGATGTTACAGTAATGGCCATGCAAGATGAGCTAAACAACTTTACTAGAAATGAGGTAAGGACTTTGGTCAAAAGACCAAACTAAAATGTCATAAGTACCAAGTGGGTGTTTAGGAACAAGTAAGATGAGAACGGGATTGTGATAAGAAACAAGGCGAGGTTAGTCGCTCAAAGCTTCACCCAAATATAAGGTTTGTTCTTCGGTGGAATTATGCTCCCTAGATAAATTAGAGCCAATTCAAATTTTACATGCATATGCTACTCAACATGATTTCAAGCTTTATTAAATGGATGTGAAAAGTGCCTTGTTGAGTGGACCATTCTTCGAGTTGGTTTATGTTGAGCAACCTCCGGGCTTCAAAGATCCAAAACACCCCAACCATGTCGAACAACCCCGTAACGCACTATACGGTTTGAACCAAGCCCCTCGGGCATGGTATGAGTGTCTTAGAGATTTCTTGATTAAGAAAGGTTCACGATCGAAAAGGCCGATACCACTCTCTTCACTAAGCATGTTGATGGTGATTTATTTGTAAGCTAAATTTATATCGATGATATAATTTTTGTTTCTACTAATAAACTCTTTTGTGAGAAGTTTAGTAGGATAATGACAAATCGATTTGAGATGTCCATGATGGGTGAGTTGAACTTTTTCCTTGGATTTAAAATCAAGCAACTCAAGAAAAGGACGTTTATATGCCAATGGAAGTACATCACGGACATGCTCAACAAATTTAACTTGAAGAATGTAAAGCGTATCAAAACATCAATGCAAGCCAACGGCCATATGGAAGTGAGAGAAAAGGTAAAGCTGTCGATCAAAAGGTATACCATTCAATGATTGACTCACTTTTTTACCTTTGTCCATCTAGACCGAATATTATGCTTAGTGTGTGCATGTGTGCAAGATTTCAAGCCGCTCTTAAGTTGAGCCATTTAGCGGTTGTTAAGAGGATAATGAGATATTTAGTTCATACCCCCAACTTACGACTTTGGTATCCAAAAGGGTCATCTTTTGACCTTATCGTTTATTCGGATGCGGATTATGTCGGTTGCAAGGTACATACGAAGAGCACCTCGGGGACTTGCCAATTCTTGGGTAGGTCTTTAATTTCTTGGGCTTTCAAGAAGCAAAATTTCATAGCCCTTTATACCATTGAAGTCGAATACATTGCGGCGAAAAGTTGTTATGCACAATTGTTGTGGATGCGACAAATTTTGAAAGATTATGGTTTTGACCTAAGCAGCGCTCCACTGTTGCGTGTCGAGACCGATGCCATCTGTTGAACGGCAATCAGCGCGGTCAGTTCAGTCCCCAGTTCATGCTACTTGGGGAAGATCGGGTTCACAACGGGGATTGCCAACCCGGAATGATGGTGGGAGAAAGAAGATGGGACGCATGCCTGTGTGGCATAAGAGTGATGCCTGTGTGGCATAAAGTGTGATGCCTGTGTGGCAAGGGTTATGAAATTGTGAATATTGATATACTCTTTCCTCGACATCGTTTTGGAGATGTCCTTTCGAAAATGGCTAGGTATAGGCTTTTATATATGTTATCTCAAAAATTGTCATTTCTGCAAATAAAATATCCATGAACTCCACTTTAAAACTTCTATCACTATTATGCATTAAGGACAGTGTTAACTTGCAAGTGCGGTTTGATTGCGCACTTACCCTCGCACCCACTCACTCTTTTAGATTGGAGACCTTGAAGATGGAGAGTACGTGTGCCGCGAAGATGGAGATGTAGTGTTCGATGATTCCGGCTAGATATAGGCTCTCCTACAGTCCGAAGGTCACATACATAGACTAGGATCTTCACCTAAAATCATGGCTTAGCTTCTGCCTAAATAACATCTTTGTTGTAATATAACTGTATACAAGACCTATCGATATATTTAGTATCAGCACTTGGATAGCATGTTCATCCTGTAATATATCTCGTTGAATATTGTATGTGATGATCCAGCTATGTAATGTGAGGCACTAGTATACTGATCTAGGGACTAGTGCAGTTTCATAGGACGGGTTTCAAAGGTAAGCAAATTTTAGGCCCCGTCATGTAGTTGGATTGAATTGGCCCTTGATGTTCTAGGTTTAGCTCCTAGCAATGGCACTAGGTTTGGTTGGATTTTTAGCAACATGTGATGGATTTAGGTTTTCTATACGTATCATACTATGTAATGTTGACATTGGATTATCTGATATAGGCAGCAATTGAAATCCTAGTTCATTGATTCTTGTCCATTCCTAAGGCCATGTATAATCCAAGAAATATTTGTTTTGTCCAGATGGATGAGTCCAAGGGCAGGAAACCTCGTGGTGACGTTGGTGGTTCTTCCGGTCAAAGGAGGATGATGGCGAGGCATGGCCCATCTATGGCTTAGGCTACCACTACCTCAGCTCATCGACCAGTTCCTTAGGCTGAGATCTCTGAAGAGACTGCTTCTCCTCCAAGTTGTTCAAAGCTCTCTGTGAAGAGGCCTGTTTCAAAGTCCTATGCAAGGTCTGGAGGATCTTCTGGTGGTTAGGTCGGGCAGTAGTCCTCCGAAATGGCAGACCCTTCCAGGCCCATCATTGGACCCTTGGAGATGGAATAATCCCTAAGTATGTTTCCTTGAAATATCAATTCTCTCAAGCAAGTGAATCTCAAGGGCAAATCTACCATGATCAGGAGTGAGCGGAGGATTGATCCAGAAGATTATTAGAAGCAAGCTCACACTGACCGTCACTTCTTGAACTTTTTCTAGCAAGACATCTATGACAAGGTGATTCTGCCAAAGAAGACACCAATGGTCAAAATGCAATGGATTGATTGGGATAACCTAAAGCGCCAGCAGGATTCTATATTCGATGAAGTTATAGAAGTATGTGAGAACCCCTTGAATATCAAGAAGATGGACTGTGTCTATGATGATTACGAGGATTTTGAGCTAGGCAAGGCTAAGGTTTTGTTGCCCAAGTATGTTGCTATCACCAAAATGATCAAGAAAACGTTGACTCCAATGGAGGGAGATGCATCCAACATTCTTGACTATTCAAGGAACATTCTATATTGGATTGGCTCCAAGTCGCGTCCCTTCGATGTCGTTGACTTTATTTGGAGCAAGATTCGTCTTAGTTCTTTGGACCCCAGGAGCAGTTGCACCTCCTATATCATGAAAGTCATTGAGGAGGTCACGGGCCTTGAATTTGCGAAGAATGAGTAGCAACTCGTGATATCAGGTCAAAGTTATCAAGACTCTAGTTTGTGGCTCCTTTCGCTCCTCTCAGGAACGTGCTCGTGCTTCCTCATCTTCTGCTCATGCAGCCTCTGTCTCCACAGGTCCGTCATCCTCCTCCTCTCCTATCAAGGCCATGCTCAAGACAATCTTTTGCCTTGGCAAAGATGAGTGGAGAGCTCAACAGAAGAACTCCGAGAAGAAGATTCAGAGGCACCTAGAGATTCCCTGCTCTCCTGATGGCTCTGAAGTTTAGGGCAACGAGGATGACAACATGCTCAAGGACTATGAAGCTGATTTCACCTCTCCCATTGAGGATGAAGAAGATGGCAGCAAAGAGAGCGACTACTCTAAGGACGCATATTAAGATGAAGAAGAGTGATTCCAGCTCCTCTCTCTCTCTCTCTCTCTCTCTAGTGTCTTGATGCCAAAGGGGGAGAGAGAGTAAATCTTATATCTTAAACCATGAGATGTGTGATGAGATGGATGACCCTCTGCACCACCATTTCAGCTCCATCTGTGGGGCACCGCATGCTACCACACCCAACTCATCCTTCACCTTCAACTGGAGCAATCTCGTCCTCCAAGCAACCGACCATTCATCCCTCGAGGCACCCCTCTCCCTTGAAGAATTGCATGCCATCCTGATGGTAATGCCCAATGATAAATCTCCCGGGCCAGACGATTTCACTGGGTCTTCTTCAAGCTCTGTTGGGATTTCATCCATTTTGATCTTCTTGCAGCCCTGCAATGCCTTTTCACTCACGGTCGCACTGCATCACAAAGTGTCAACTCGGCCACAATTGTCCTCATCCCGAAGAAAAAAGACCTCGTCTCAGCCTCGGACTATCGACCCATCGGTCTTATTCAGAGCTTTGGGAAGCTTTTCACTAAAATTCTTTCCACTCGCATATCCGGTTTCATAAATGATCTCATTTCCTCTGGTAGAGTGCCTTCATAAAAAAAATGTCACATCCAACTATCCAAGATAACTTTCTTTTTGTGCAAAGCAAATCCAAACTTCATCACAGATCCGGCCCACCGGCCCTATTGCTGAAGCTAGACCTCCAAAAAGCCTTTGACTCAGTTTCATAGCCCCTTCTAGACAACCTTCGTGCTCACGGGTTTGGCGATAGGTGGAGGAATTGGATTGTCTCCTCTTTACGGTCCTCCTCCCAAATCCTCCTCAACGGCTCCCCGGGCCCTTTCATCATCCACCGTAAAGGGCTCCGCCAAGGGGACTCGCTGTCCTCCATACTTTTCAACCTCGAAATTGACCCCTTGCAACGCCTTCTGCACATTGCCACAGAGCAAGGTGTCCTTTCACCTCTTCGAGGCATCTCGACCAACTTATGTATCTCCCTCTACGCCGATGATGCTGCAATCTTTATGGCGTCGATCAAGGAAAAGACCTCGGCGTTGGCCCAGATCCTGCAGAGATTCGGCACAATCTCTGGCCTCCGCACCAACTTCGAAAAGAGCAGGTCATGCCCATCGAGTGCGAGGGGCTTGACCTCGATGACATTCTCGCCGACCTGCAAGCGTGACGAACGTCCTTCCCCATCACATACCTCAACCTCCCACTCGCCATCAAGAAGTTAAAGCACGTCCACTTCCAACCTCTAATCGTCTGGCTGGCTGACGGGGGAAAATGATGTCAAATGGGGGCAGACTCACACTACTTGTCGGGGATAAAAATACAGCCCATTGCCATGGCCCACTCCCTGATGGCCAATCGGACAGCCTGCTAGGGCCCAATTCCCTGGAGGGTTCTATCTGGCCCATATGCGACTTGTCGAACAGCCCCCTGGCTGGTATGGTGCGTAAAGGCCAAGGAATCGTGTTTGAGTCCTACTCGAACAAGAGTTCTGCACGACTACATGAAGACCCGGACGTTGGTTTCCCGGATTGGATTAGGAGTCGTGATCCCCAAGATTAGGAGATTACCTTATCTACCGTAGGTTGTATTTGGCATGTATGAGTTCGTTACGATCTCGTAGTTAGCCCGGCCCGATATTCCTCGGTAGGTCGGTTTGCTCCGTACTATATAAACAGGACCCTAAGATGTTTAAGGGGGACCTGGCCAATAGATTTCGCATACTACTTGCCGAGACCTGCTGATCTCGTCGAGTTCCACCTGTAATTCTCTTTGATATACAGAAAGGCTGGACGTAGGGCTATTATCTCTTCGCAGATTCTTCAGAGTTTGATTCTATTTGGACCAGACAGATGGTGGCTTTATATTGCTCCAAAAATTGTGGGAATTTTTATCCCTATTCAACCATGAGTCGTGAAGCACTCCACCAAAAATCTCCTCAAAACTCCTTACAGAATAATCATGAAAAATCATACAACACAAGCTGCTTTCTGGAAAGCAAAAGCAGATTCTTCAGAGTTTGATTCTATTTGGACCAGACAGATGGTGGCTTTATATTGCTCCAAAAATTGTGGGAATTTTTATCCCTATTCAACCATGAGTCGTGAAGCACTCCACCAAAAATCTCCTCAAAACTCCTTACAGAATAATCATGAAAAATCATACAACACAAGCTGCTTTCTGGAAAGCAAAAGCAGATTCTTCAGAGTTTGATTCTATTTGGACCAGACAGATGGTGGCTTTATATTGCTCCAAAAATTGTGGGAATTTTTATCCCTATTCAACCATGAGTCGTGAAGCACTCCACCAAAAATCTCCTCAAAACTCCTTACAGAATAATCATGAAAAATCATACAACACAAGCTGCTTTCTGGAAAGCAAAAGCAGATTCTTCAGAGTTTGATTCTATTTGGACCAGACAGATGGTGGCTTTATATTGCTCCAAAAATTGTGGGAATTTTTATCCCTATTCAACCATGAGTCGTGAAGCACTCCACCAAAAATCTCCTCAAAACTCCTTACAGAATAATCATGAAAAATCATACAACACAAGCTGCTTTCTGGAAAGCAAAAGCAGATTCTTCAGAGTTTGATTCTATTTGGACCAGACAGATGGTGGCTTTATATTGCTCCAAAAATTGTGGGAATTTTTATCCCTATTCAACCATGAGTCGTGAAGCACTCCACCAAAAATCTCCTCAAAACTCCTTACAGAATAATCATGAAAAATCATACAACACAAGCTGCTTTCTGGAAAGCAAAAGCAGATTCTTCAGAGTTTGATTCTATTTGGACCAGACAGATGGTGGCTTTATATTGCTCCAAAAATTGTGGGAATTTTTATCCCTATTCAACCATGAGTCGTGAAGCACTCCACCAAAAATCTCCTCAAAACTCCTTACAGAATAATCATGAAAAATCATACAACACAAGCTGCTTTCTGGAAAGCAAAAGCAGATTCTTCAGAGTTTGATTCTATTTGGACCAGACAGATGGTGGCTTTATATTGCTCCAAAAATTGTGGGAATTTTTATCCCTATTCAACCATGAGTCGTGAAGCACTCCACCAAAAATCTCCTCAAAACTCCTTACAGAATAATCATGAAAAATCATACAACACAAGCTGCTTTCTGGAAAGCAAAAGCAGATTCTTCAGAGTTTGATTCTATTTGGACCAGACAGATGGTGGCTTTATATTGCTCCAAAAATTGTGGGAATTTTTATCCCTATTCAACCATGAGTCGTGAAGCACTCCACCAAAAATCTCCTCAAAACTCCTTACAGAATAATCATGAAAAATCATACAACACAAGCTGCTTTCTGGAAAGCAAAAGCAGATTCTTCAGAGTTTGATTCTATTTGGACCAGACAGATGGTGGCTTTATATTGCTCCAAAAATTGTGGGAATTTTTATCCCTATTCAACCATGAGTCGTGAAGCACTCCACCAAAAATCTCCTCAAAACTCCTTACAGAATAATCATGAAAAATCATACAACACAAGCTGCTTTCTGGAAAGCAAAAGCAGATTCTTCAGAGTTTGATTCTATTTGGACCAGACAGATGGTGGCTTTATATTGCTCCAAAAATTGTGGGAATTTTTATCCCTATTCAACCATGAGTCGTGAAGCACTCCACCAAAAATCTCCTCAAAACTCCTTACAGAATAATCATGAAAAATCATACAACACAAGCTGCTTTCTGGAAAGCAAAAGCAGATTCTTCAGAGTTTGATTCTATTTGGACCAGACAGATGGTGGCTTTATATTGCTCCAAAAATTGTGGGAATTTTTATCCCTATTCAACCATGAGTCGTGAAGCACTCCACCAGAAATCATCTCAGGAATCCATCCACAGAAAAGATGAAAAATCAAACATCAAGAGCAGTCAAGAACTTCGAGCAGAAAGTTTGGGGCTCGGTTTTCACTTCATAGCACCCAAATGGAGAAACCAGTGGACTTCAAAATTTTACCACAGATGGGTATATAAGTCACGCATCTTTTCCAGCTGGAATCATCCCAAAATGTTTTTTTCTATATTTTTCTAAAAATCTTTTACTGACTGTCACGCGGATGAAAGTTTCTGGACAGATTTGCAACAAGTCAAGAACTTGATCTCTTGCCTCTCATATGGTTGCAAAGAGTGTGGAAAATCATATTAGCAACCTCAAGGCTTCATAGACCATCAAGAACCAGCAAGAAATCACCAAGACTCATCTCCAAATAAGAACTCCAAAAAGGGGAAACAAAAGAAAGAAGAACTTGGAGCAAATCAACACAAGATGATCATGAAGATGAGAGATTTCATTGCATAGGAGTTGGGGGATTACAAACCACACTCCATGTGGTCACAAGCACTCTAAGTGCCACCCTTACACACCCAACTCACCCTCTATATTTCTGAAATTTCAGCTCTAAGGGAATGAGGAGGAGGTGCTCCCCTCCCCCTCTATTTATAGCCCAAGGGTGAGATGCCCTACACCTAGAGCCCATCTCCACCCTTCATTTGAGGATGAGTGGTGTACAACACACACACTACAAGACACATTCCCGAGAGAGAATATTCTCCACATATTCCTCCGGGAAATATCTTCGCAGCATCTTCGGTCGCCAGCCCACGCCTGGGCCCACCGGTCAGAACCAGCTTCGCCACCAGGTTACCGACGCCGCAGCCTCCAGCTGCCTCGGATTCCTCGCCATGGCTAAGCTTCTCGAGTGCACCACCTCGTGTGACCGCCAAGTCATCGAACCCGGTCGCCTGCACGCCTCCGGACGCACCAGCCTCCAGCTGTCCCCGCGAAGCGTCAGCCACGTAC
This sequence comes from Raddia distichophylla, assembly GCA_005191435.1. Classification (NCBI taxonomy): domain Eukaryota; kingdom Viridiplantae; phylum Streptophyta; class Magnoliopsida; order Poales; family Poaceae; genus Raddia; species Raddia distichophylla. The sequence continues at coordinate 816,934 of SPJY01004231.1, read as the reverse complement.
CCGCCGATACCTGCACCACTGAGATGAACACACACGAAACCAACACACCTTACCTCACCTGCAAGGTTAGTCCATCACAAGATTACCAACACAATAATCCCTTCATGACATCACAATTAGGAAGCCCTAACACTCCACGTGTCAGCTTAAATTCCACCAGACCACATCCGATCAGAACTATTACCTAGCCCAAGCTCAGCACAAGTCCGGTTCCAATTCCATAGCAATTTCCACAAATGCACCATTAAACATTCTTCAAAACACTTCAAATTCCATCTTGTCACATATATTCATCATCAAACAGGGGTACCCTCCACATGGGTCTCAACAAAGAGTATCCGGGGGATAGCCATATTCAGTCCTCAGATCCGCAAGGCGAGTTAACACTATAGCTCATACTTTTACCTAGTTTTTCAAAGATATATTGTTTTAAATATATAAAGTGCATGCATGCTATGTTTGGAAAGATGCCTATTTGATTAATCATGATTTATCTTGCCCTGTCCTTGATAAATATGTCTTTACCTTACATGATTCCTTGTTATCATGTTCGATTGGTTGTCCACATAAAATATAAAATATTTAGACTTTCTAGTCTTGGGTAAAATTTGCTTAGAAATGCTTAGGTCTACTTATTTAATCGGGTATCCAATCCCGCACTGGTGAGCCAAAACTCACCGGTGGACATGATACATACACACCTTGATCATGACGAGTTTTGTGTTGCATGTGTTGATGTGTGATGTGTGAGTATGGTTTCGAGAGATGAGATAACGGGAATTGGGGGTGCAAATGATTGAAGAGAAGGGAGTTGGGCAGGGTGGACCTAGAGAAATTATTTGATAAATACCTCTGAAGGAGGTAAATATAATGAGAAGGTGGAATCCAGATGGAGTAAGGGCTCATCTGGGAGGGTGCTCTTGTGTTGGGCACAGCGGAGTGTTCCGCCGGCCATACCATTCGTGTAAGCTTATGGTCTCTCACACCACAACGAGTGGCCATCGCGCGGAGTGCAGGATTGGGGATTGTGTATCCAAAAAATAGGCTTATGTAGCCTGGGCTTGTGTAGCCCGTAACTAATCTTGAGGGGAAGGTGTTTCATGCCATTTCTTGTGTAGAAATATGACCCTATCTACCGAGGTGATCTATCGAGACCGATGCCATCTGTTGAACGGCAATCAGCGCGGTCAGTTCAGTCCCCAGTTCATGCTACTTGGGGAAGATCGGGTTCACAACGGGGATTGCCGACCCGGAATGATGGTGGGAGAAAGAAGATGGGACGCGTGCCTGTGTGGCATAAGAGTGGTGCCTGTGTGGCATAAAGTGTGATGCCTGTGTGGCAAGGGTTATGAAATTGTGAATATTGATACACTCTTTCCTCGACATCGTTTTGGAGATGTCCTTTCGAAAATGGCTAGGTATAGGCTTTTATATATGTTATCTCAAAAATTGGCATTTCTGCAAATAAAATATCCATGAACTCCACTATAAATCTTCTATTACTATTATGCATTAAGGACAGTGTTAACTTGCAAGTGCGGTTTGATTGCGCACTTACCCTCACACCCACTCACTCTTTTAGATTGGAGACCTTGAAGATTGAGAATATGCGTGCCGCGAAGAAGGAGATGTAGTGTTCGATGATTCCAGCCAGATATAGGCTCTCGTGCAGTTCGGAGGTCACATACATAGACTAGGATCTTCACCTAAAATCATGGCTTAGCTTCTGCCTAACATCTGTGTTGTAATATAACTGTATACAAGACCTATCGATGTATTTAGTATCAGCACTAGGATAACAAGTTCATCCTGTAATATATCTCGTTCAATATTGTATGTGATGATCCAGATATGTAATGTGGGGCACTAGTGTACTGATCTAGGGACTAGTGCAGTTTCACAGGACGGGTTTCAAAGGTAAGCAAATTTGAGGCCCCATCAGAGCTGGTATCTGAGCATGCTACTGTACAAAACCTAGACTTGGCCGGTGAACTAAGGATTTGTGCATACACTAGATCACTTTCAATTTTCTCTATCTTATGATCTCGGCCTGTGCCATAATTATGTGAATTACATCACTTGTATGCTTGACCACTCTGTTGAGTTGATGATTCCATTATATAGTAGTGGTCACCCTGATTCATTAGGATGTGTGGTTTCATCATGTTCATGGGGCAAGCATGCTGCAATTGGCATTGTGCTTCAAGAAAGCTACAGAGAAATGCCATTCTGATTCATGTATACTTTTGCTCTCTGTAGATGGGTAATGTAGTGGAGTATAACTCAATCGTGACATGCGTAAATGGACAGCGGAGTATGTATGTTGGAGCCTTTCAACAAATGACCTTAGGGTTAGGGTTCACCGCATTGCCTCGTTACTTTTGGAGTAAGGTTCGATCACTTCGACGATCGGGATATATCCTGAAGGTCTGTGTGTACCATGCGTACCTGGATATTCTAGCTTACAATTATTGTACTCAGACACCTCGTGACCACATCGAGTATGCCATTAGTGATGTGGCCATCTTTGCTCCATCAAAGTTACACCAAGAATATGATCGCGTCCTCAGTTCTAGACTTTTCCAGTTTGTCCCTGACACGAGCATCAAGTTCACCCTCCATTTCAAGAGAGTGATCTTACATTGGACCTAAGAAACGTATATTTGGCACATCTGGCCCAGAGTCCTGAGCATGTCCGCCGAGGAGCAGTTGAGGAAGTGGACATTCTGCCTTCCTCTTTAATAAATGTTAGGGCTTCGCGTATGATGTTGCACCATCATATGTAGCATATCTGGTCTAGCTTAGACGTATGCAGTCAAGAAAGGGATGCCGCTTTAGCGCGGTTAGATGAAGTTGAGTTCATCTATAGTATCACTCCACCAAGTTTCCCTCCGAGCTCTCCTTCTCATCAAAGTCTACACCACACCATGTGAAGAACTCTTCCTGTACGTGTGTTGGCTGGTCTTCTGAATCACGACATGTCTGCTAAGGGTGGCAATCATCGACATCTACTCCTTTTACATCAGCAACTCTGGATGAATAGTTATGAGACCCGCAGATGTACCCTCCACGTCTTATTGTGGAATATCTCCGCAGTCTATCCAACAGAAGGCGATAGTAGTTTGGGCCATGGAGTCATCAGTCGCTCAAGAATGATGATGATGATGGTGACGTAATGTTGCCATTACACTGCCTTCTTGCAGTTTGCGGGGAGTCGTAGTACAAATAATGACATCCTACTATACGGTGGATAACAAATCCTAGTGATGGTGTAATTGAAAGGCTCGACGCTTTCTGATGCATTTAGAATAGCTGACCCAGGGGCACAAACTAGCATTAGCCAAGATACGCCGATCCCTCATGGGACAACTAATTTGCCTCCACCGCCCTCTAAAAATTCTTCCATGGAGCAAGTGTTGACATATCAAAATCAGATGTTTGGTGCACTAATGTCAAATCAGCAGCAACCAACCAAAACCCCAGAGCAACCCAGTTTCCGACTGGGGGAGTTCTTATGAACTAAGCCACCAGTGTTCTCTCATGCCGTCAAACCCATGGATGCAGATGATTGGCTGAAAGTTATCAAGAGGAAGCTGGCATTGATTCGCTGCCCTACAAGGGACATGATTCTCTTGGCAACACATCAATTGGAGGGTGCGGCCTTCGATTGATGGGATAACTGCTTGATAGTTAGAGCCCCTGAATTGGATCAGGATACAGTAGCCGCAACCTCTTCTCACCACCAAAACACCAATGCAAGACAAAATGTTCGTAATAGTTCTGTAACAAATAGTACTGAGCAAACACAGTCATCTGTTGATGAAAAAGCGGATTAGGACGAACCATTAGCTAAGGACATATAATGGTCAGAATTTGAAATAGCATTCCACACCAATTATACTCCAAAAGGTGTATTGAGAATGAAGAAGATGGAGTTTAGAGCACTCAAGCAAAGGGGTATGACAGTTCAAGACTACCTCACCAGGTTCAATCAACTAGCTCGGTATGCTCCTCAACATATTGTGGATGAAGAAGAAAAAGTGGACCGTTTTATAGAAGAAATGTATCCACCTCTCCGATCGTGCATGCTGTTGTTGGATTTCAAGAATTTTCAGTATGTAGTCAACAAAGCAATGGAATTGGAGAATGATCTACGCAGTCAAGAAATTAGCCAAAAAAGGAAGATATTTGCATAGGATAGCGCCGGATCAAGTCGACCACCAAACTAACGTCGGACATAGCTTATTAGTATAATATTTGTTCCTCAGAAACAAAGCTATCAACAGCCTGCTCAGTCCTCAACTCAGAAGTACCCGTCGAACCACAATCAACTAGATAGGCAAATCAACCCTCAAACAAGGCAAGCAAGAATCGAAGCTTATACTACAAGAACATGTTTCATATGTCAGAAGCCTGGACATTTTGCTGCAAGTAGCCGGACAATAGGCAACCAGCTGCAAACCATTCTCTTCTACACGTTCAGAGTTTTCAAGGGCACGAAATGAGAATCTAAACTCACCGTTAATCGAAAATCATGGACAACTGCATTATGCCACGTCAGCTAAGGCAGAAGACCCTACAACAGCATTAATGGGTGTGTTACCATCATCCCTAACCTTTCATGAGCGCTCGTTGACCCTAGTGCATCGCATTTGTTTACTCTATAGTCGTACAGAAATATGCGCAGTGGAAGCGTGGTAAGCCCATAACCAACAGGACCCAGGATCGAAACCTGACTCTAGTGTTGAAACCCATTAATTGGCAACTAGAACTTCGATTAGAATTATGTCTTTAAACCGAGAATACCTCTAGGTTGAGTTATGGCAAGAAAAGAAGGACTAAGTTTCTTAACCTTAAATTCACCTAGAAATAAATGTGACCAAGGAATAACTGGTTGAAGCTGTGCCATGAACTATCGGATGAACCAGAATACTCTAGAGTATTCAGATGGGGATAAGCCAAAAAGAGAACTCAAAGATTTACTTCGACGAATTACCCCCACCTTTTTCTTGTACGAATCTAAATCTCGAGGGCGAGATTTATTTTAAGGGGGGTAGAATCTGTAACACCTGAAAATTTAGCCAGATTTGAAACTCATTTAAATTAGAGAAGGATATTCAAATTCAAATTGCCAAATTCACTGGGATTCAAAAAAATTCTAAGAAAAATAGCTGGAAAATCCAAAGCTAAATAGGTTTCTCTGGGGTAGGCTTCTAGTGGGCTGATTTTTGGGCCGAATCTCGGCCCATCCCTCTCTCAGCTCTCTGTTACTCTCTCCCTCTCTCTGCCGACGCCGGCGCCGCTTCTCCTCTGCACTCCACCTCGCCGTCGGTTGCATGAAACCAAGCTACGCTGGAGCAAGCTCCTATTGACACGTAGCACCTCTTGCCTGAGCTGGCCTCGCCTGGATCGGCTTCCACCGCCCCGAACGGGTATAAAACCCTAGCTGTGACCAACGTTTCTTGGTTTCCCTCAATTAAGCCACACCCGAGCCATCTCTATCCATCCATCCTGTTCGCAAAGCCGTCTCGAGCTCACCGACCGACGCACGAGACGCCGGAGTCACCGTGCCAGTCAGGATTGCTCGCCGAAGTTGTTCGTGTCATTTCGGTCGCCGACGAGTTCTTCATCCACGGTACTTCTTTTTCCAATTCGGTTCGCTCGAAGGATCCCTATGGTCTCCTGTGCATTTCGCCTCGGCTAATTTGGCCAGTGGATCGCCGAAGCTCTCTGCCGTTGTTGCCCTGCTCGGAGACGATTCGGGGCTGTTCGCAGCCAAGACGAACCAAGGCCTCTTCGTCTGAGATAAGGCCACGGTATGTTCACTCTCAACGTCCCGAAGCTTGAGCACCCGTCAATTTGGCCCGAAGCCATAGGTATTGTCGTCGCCTTCTTTGGTCGTACCCCTCCGTCGCCGCCCATCGCTGGGCCGTGTTGCCCGCGTGGGCCGCGCACAGTGCTGGGCTCGGCCCAGAACTGTTCCACTCATTTTCCAGTTGATTAACTTATTTAGTAATTGCTGCATAGGCTTTATTATTTGTTAAAAATAGCATATCACCTAGGAAAAATCCTAGAAAATTCTAGAAAATAGTAGAAGCACTCCACAATCCAGGAAAAATTATGAAATTAGGATTTGGATTCCAGAAGAGGCTCTCAATATATTAAAAAGGACTTAAATGCAGATGAAACCACTTCTTCCCAAACAAGAATTGTACCTAGGGGTATTTTGGTAATCATTCTCTCATGTCTCGTAGGAAAGTCTATCACCTAGGGGTATTTTAGTAATCTTTCCCTTGTAGACCCCAAACCATTAGCTTAGCATTTTCGTTTACGACCAATGTCTAGCCCTGCATTGGCATTCACGATTTATTTAGAGCATTTTGTATCTCGATATCACTGCTCTTAACAAAGGACCCAGTTCCTAAGGAAGAGTATGCGGAGGATAGCCATATTCAGTCCTCAGATCCGCAAGGCGAGTTAACACTATAGCTCATACTTTTACCCAGTTTTTCAAAGATATATTGTTTTAAATAAATAAAGTGCACGCTGTTTGACGAGAAAAAAAAAATTTCGATGACGTCAATCGGCCCGGCACCCTTGAATTATTTATGAATAATTTTTGCGGCTCAATCTAGCCCGGAATCAACTTGGCCCAATTTTAGCCCGAAATTGGCAAACCCTAATTGCTGGCTATAAAAGGAGATTAACCCTAAAGCATAAGGGGGAAATCGATCAAGGCATTTTTACACACAGGGCGGCGGCTAAAAAAAAAGGTAAAGGGGAGGGGGCGCCGCCCCTCCCCGTCGCTCTCTTCCATCACTTCTCTCCTTCTCTTCTCTCCCGCAGCAGGCACAAGCAGCAGGGGCGGCCGGCGCGCCGCCCCCCTCCACCTACACGCGCCGGCGGCGGCCGGCAGCGCTGCCCCCGACTCCTCCACGCGCCGGGACGGCTGGCGCGCCGCCCCCGTCCTCTCCTGGCGTCAGGGTGGCCGGCGGCGCCGCCCCTTCTTCTCC
>SPJY01004231.1:667768-809846 GCA_005191435.1 Raddia distichophylla | reverse complement strand
TCCTCTCCACTGCGCCCCCGGCCCAAATCCGGCGTGCCGCCCCCGTGTCGTCCAAGGCGACGTCGCCCACGGTGCCGGCGCCACCTCCTCCAGGGCGCCCCTCTGCTTCCACGGCGCCGTTTGACGCCGCCTGACGCCGCCCCAGCCTTGGCTCCAGCCGGCGCCGTCCCTGCTGTCCCGCGCCGCCACTACCTCGCCCCGGCCTAGATCCTCACCGCCCCGTCGGCCCCAGCCTCCGGATCCACGCCGCCGGCCTCCACGTCCGCCCCTGGCACGCCTCGCCGCCACGGCCCAGATCCAGCACCGCCCCTGCTATCCATGTGATGGCCGACCATGCCTCTGCTCCACGCGCCCGGCGACGGCCCCTGCTCCTCCACGCTAGGCGGCGACGGCCCGGCAGCGACGGCATGCGGACTCCAGAGTGACGGCGTACATGGGTGGCCGGCGGGCTCCCCCGATCCCAATTGGCAAAGGCGGCGACGCGACCATCTTCTACTCCTCGGCCCAGCACGGCGGCGGGATCATCTTCTCCGGTGCATGGGTGGCAGTGTGATCCCCCGATCCAACGCATGGGTGGCAGGCGTGCTCCCCCAAATCCTAGTCAACATAGGCGTACATGGGTGGCAGGCGTGCTCCCCCGTCCTCGGTATGCAATGATGTATGGGTGGCCGGCGTGCTCCCCGGATCTCAATCTACAATGGCGTATGGGTGGCCGGTATGCTCCCCGGATCTCGATCTACAAAGGCGACGACTGGATCGTCTTCTTCCTCAAGTGCATGGGTGGCAGCGTGCTCCCCCGGTCACGATCTACAAAGGCGGCATTAGCTTATGGGTGGCCGGCGAGCTTCTCCGTCAGCGATCTGTTCAAGCAATGAGACGATTATCTTCACCAGGCATGGGTGGTCGGCGGGCTCCCCGATCCCAAGCGTCAAGATGGCGGCGCGGCCAACTTCTCCTCACCCAACGCGGCCGGCACGATGGCGTCCTCAGCGTCAAGATGGCGGCACCCGACCTTCTCCAACCATGGCAACGTCCTGATCTCCCCACAGCGTGGCGCAAGCGGCGCCCGAGGTGGTCGGCGTGCCCCTGACCTCGGCCTGGAACGCGGCGACCATCTCTTCCCCGAACCCTTGATCCACACAAAGGCGCACGGTTTAGCTCCTTCCTCTGATTCAATGCCCGGCGTATGGTGGCGGCGGCTATCTTCCTTGGCCCGGCGTGCGGCGGCGACATTCATCTCTTCGGCGTGGCGTCAGGACTCTTCCCTTGGGCAGGGCAACGACAACATCGTCTTCGGCCCGATGAAGATGGAGATCCACGCGACGGCATGTTCCCCCGGGCACCTTCAACACCAGCGTGCGGCGGCCATCTGCTTCCTACCACATTTCAGTCCAAGCGGTGGAAACCGGTTTGCTTCTCCACCATGCAAGGCTGCACTCGCAGAACATCCGATCTGCAAACCAAGAGGATGACATCGACTCCGTTATCTTCTCCAGCAACTCCGTCAACACCGGCGAATCGATCTTCACGTCGACTAAAACGGAGTACCGTTCCGTTCCGTTCCAATGATCCTGGCCCCGAAGGCAAACAAGTCCCCGAAGGCCAATGGCATTGTGGAGATCCCAATTCCACGGTACCAACATACCTCCTACCGACGGACTTCTCGCTAGGAGGAAGAAGCTACAATAAATATCAAGACGATGATGAACATTCCATCAACGGTATTGTGGAGATCCCCATCCCATGGTGTCGGCCAACTCTCCTGACGAGAATATACTGTTAAGGAGGGACCGAACAACCAGTAAGCTGAGTCCTGATGGTGAGCAAAGCCTCGAGGATTCACAGTGACGTGGAGATCCCAATTCCACGGCACCACCTGACTCTCCCGACGACGAGCATTCCGTTAAGGAGATCTTCAACAACACATTCCTTCGATGATGAATACTCCATCAAGAATACTGCGGAGATCCCAGTTCCGCAATACCACCAATTCTCCTCTGATGACGAATATTTCATCAACGGTATCGTGGAGATCCCAATTCCATGATACTGCCCAACTCTACTGATGACGAATATTCCATCGACGGTATCGTGGAGATCCCAATTCCATGGTACTACCTAACTCTGCTGATGACGAACATTCCATCAAGGGTACCGAGGAGACCCCAATTCCGCGATGCCACCCGACTTTTTTGACGATGAATTTTCCATCAAGAATACTGTGGAGATCCCAATTCCGCGGTGTTGCACTCCTCCGATGACGAACATTCCATCAAATGATATTGTGGAGATCCCAATTCCACGGCACCACCTGACTCTCCTGACGATGAACATTCCGTTAAGGAGATCTTCAACATCTTCCTTCGATGATGAACATCCCATTAAAGGTATCGTGGAGATCCCAATTCCACGATACAAACCAACTCTTTTGATGATGAATATTCCATCAAGAGTACTGTGGAGATCCCAATTCCGCAGTACCGACAAAGACTCCTAACGAGAATATACCGTTAAGGAGAATCTCAATCCCAACTACATCAGCTCCGGTGATCAAGACTCGTCAACGACAAGTCCAAAAGCCAACAAGCGGGAACATCCCCGATGACGCAGTGAAGCCGTCAACTTCAACTCCAAGCCGAGTGCTAACCGTGCATTCCCCCAAATTCAACTACTCCAACGTGAAGCTTGACGAGGACAAGTTCAAGCGACACGGACGGGCATAGCCAAATGTCAACGGCTGTGCTAGGCATTACATGGGCCTGGTTACCTCATGTATTCTGCCGTCGCCACCTCAATTCGCCATCCACCAATATGCACGGTGAACCACGAAGTAAGGAGAAGAAGAAGATAGCCCCAGCAGCTTAATCGGAGGTGTTCCGCAAACTGGCTTGCGGATGTAATTAACCGGGCGTCCTTCCGAGGTCCCGGGATCCAGAATCCGACGATCACCTGAGCAAGAAGTCTAGCCTACCAGGCTACAGATGTCTAGCCAACCTGGCTACGGAGCGCAATCTCAACAGGAGCTTGTATTTTATTGCGATAATGAAATATCAACGTTCTTGTCTCCTTTTGTGTGTTTTTGATAAATGCACTGGCACACCTGCAAAATCCCGACGGAATTTGTGTGCGTCACACACGCATGCTATGTTTGGAAAGATGCCTATTTGATTAATCATGATTTATCTTGCCCTGTCCTTGATAAATATGTCTTTACCTTACATGATTCTTTGTTATCATGTTCGATTGGTTGTCCACATAAAATATAAAATATTTAGACTTTCTAGTCTTGGGTAAAATTTGCTTAGAAATGCTTAGGTCTACTTATTTAATCGGGTATCCAATCCCGCACTGCTGAGCCAAAACTCACCGGTGGACATGATACATACATACCTTTATCATGATGAGTTTTGTGTTGCATGTGTTGATGTGTGATGTGTGAGTATGGTTTCGAGAGATGAGATAACGGGAATTGGGGATGCAAATGATGGAAGAGAAGGGAGTTGGGCAGGGTGGACCTAGAGAAATTATCTGATAAACACCTCTGAAGGAGGTAAATATAATGAGAAGGTGGAATCCAGATGGAGTAAGGGCTCGTCTGGGAGGATGCTCATGTGTTGGGTGCAGCGGAGTGTTCCACCGGCCATACCCTTTGTGTAAGCTTATGGTCGCTCACACCACAACGCGTGGCCATCTCGCGGAGCGCTGGATTGGGGATTGTGTATCGCAAAATAGGCTTGTGTAGCCTGGGCTTCTGTAGCCCGTAACTAATCCTGAGGGGAAGGTGTTTCATGCCGTTTCTTGTGTAGAAATCTGACCCTGTCTACCGAGGTGATCTGTCGAGACCGATGCCATCTGTTGAACGGCAATCAGCGCGGTGAGTTCAGTCCCCAGTTCACGCTACATGGGGAAGATCGGGTTCGCAACGGGGATTGCCAACCCGGAATGATGGTGGGAGAAAGAAGATGGGACGCATGCCTGTGTGGCATAAGAGTGATGCCTGTGTGGCATAAAGTGTGATGCCTGTGTGGCAAGGGTTATGAAATTGTGAATATTGATATACTCTTTCCTCGACATCGTTTTGGAGATGTCCTTTCGAAAATGGCTAGGTATAGGCTTTTATATATGTTATCTCAAAAATTGTCATTTCTGCAAATAAAATATCCATGAACTCCACTTTAAAACTTCTATCACTATTATGCATTAAGGACAGTGTTAACTTGCAAGTGCGGTTTGATTGCGCACTTACCCTCGCACCCACTCACTCTTTTAGATTGGAGACCTTGAAGATGGAGAGTACGTGTGCCGCGAAGATGGAGATGTAGTGTTCGATGATTCCGGCTAGATATAGGCTCTCCTACAGTCCGAAGGTCACATACATAGACTAGGATCTTCACCTAAAATCATGGCTTAGCTTCTGCCTAAATAACATCTTTGTTGTAATATAACTGTATACAAGACCTATCGATATATTTAGTATCAGCACTTGGATAGCATGTTCATCCTGTAATATATCTCGTTGAATATTGTATGTGATGATCCAGCTATGTAATGTGAGGCACTAGTATACTGATCTAGGGACTAGTGCAGTTTCATAGGACGGGTTTCAAAGGTAAGCAAATTTTAGGCCCCGTCATGTAGTTGGATTGAATTGGCCCTTGATGTTCTAGGTTTAGCTCCTAGCAATGGCACTAGGTTTGGTTGGATTTTTAGCAACATGTGATGGATTTAGGTTTTCTATACGTATCATACTATGTAATGTTGACATTGGATTATCTGATATAGGCAGCAATTGAAATCCTAGTTCATTGATTCTTGTCCATTCCTAAGGCCATGTATAATCCTAGAAATACTTGTTTTGTCCAGATGGATCAGTCCAAGGGTAGGAAACCTCGTGGTGACGTTGGTCGTTCTTCTGGTCAAAGGAGGATGATGGCGAGGCATGGCCCATCTATGGCTTAGGCTACCACTACCTCAGCTCATCGACCAGTTCCTTAGGCTTAGATCTCTGAAGAGACTGCTTCTCCTCCAAGCCGTTCAAAGCTCTCTGTGAAGAGGCCTGTTCAAAGTCCTATGCAAGGTCTGGAGGATCTTCTGGTGGTTAGGTCGGGCAGTAGTCCTCCGAAATGGCAGACCCTTCCAGGCCCATCATTGGACCCTTGGAGATGGAATAATCCCTAAGTATGTTTCCTAGCAATATCAATCCTCTCAAGCAAGTGAATCTCAAGGGCAAATCTGCCATGATCAGGAGTGAGCGGAGGATTGATCTAGAAGATTATTCGAAGCAAGCTCACACTGACCGTCCCTTCTTGAACTTTTTCTAGCAAGACATCTATGACACGGTGATTCTGCCAAAGAAGACGCCAATGGTCAAAATGCAACGGATTGATTGGGATTACCTAAAGCGCCAGCAGGATCCTATTCTTTGATGAAGTTATAGAAGTATGTGAGAAGTTTTACCTCAAGGACATTATGGGGCTTCGCTATAATTGGAACAATGAGGTGATTGTCCAATTTTATGCCACATTCTACTTCAGCATTGCCTAGTCAGTGTCACCAAGGCTCAGTTTGCAAGCATCCTTGAGTTTTCTACTACCACTTGCTAGAATAGGGACAAGCTTCATTAGCAGAGCCCCTTGAATATCAAGAAGATGGACTATGACTACGAGGATTTTGAACTAGGCAAGGCTAAGGTTTTGTTGCCCAAGTATGTTGTTACCACCAAAATGATCAAGAAAACATTGACTCCAACGGAGGGAGATGCATCCAACATTCTTGACTATTCAAGGAACATTCTGTATTGGATTGGCTCCAAGTCGCGTCCCTTCGATGTCGTTGACTTTATTTGGAGCAAGATTCGTCTTAGTTCTTTGGACCCCAGGAGGAGCTGCACTCATGCCTCGTATATCATCAAAGTCCTTGAGGAGGTCATGGGCCTGGAATTTGCCAAGAATGAGTAGCAACTCGGGATATCAGGTAAGAGTTATCAAGACTCTAGTTTGTGGCTCCGCTCCTCTAAGGATCGTGCTCGTGCTTCCTCATCTTCTGCTCATGCAGCCCCTGTCTCCTCAGGTACGTCATCCCCTCCTCCTCTCCTATCAAGGCCATGCTCAAGACAATCTTTTGCCTTGGCAAAGATGAGAGGAGAGCTCAACAGAAGAACTCCGAGTGGATTAAGTAGAACACCTTTCGTCTGAAGAAGATTCAGAGGCACCTAGAGATTCCCTGCTCTCCTGATGGCTCTGAAGTTTAGGGCAACGAGGATGACAACATGCTCAAGGACTATGAAGCTGATTTCACCTCTCCAAATGAGGATGAAGAAGATGGAAGCAAAGAGAGCGACTACTCTAAGGACGCATATGAAGATGAAGAAGAGTGATTCTAGCTCCTCTCTCTCTCTCTCTCTCTCTCTCTCTCTCTCTCTCTCTCTCTAGTGTCTTGATGCCAAAGGGGGGGAGAGAGTAAATCTTATATCTTAAACCATGAGATGTGTGACGAGATGGATGACCCTCTGCACCACCAATTCAGCTCCATCTTTGGGGCACCGCATGCTACCACACCCAACTCCTCCTTCACCTTCAATTGGAGCAATCTCGGCCTCCAAGCAACAGACCATTCATCCCTCGAGGCACCCCTCTCCCTTGAAGAATTGCATGCCATCCTCATGGTAATGCCCAATGATAAATCTCCAGGGCTAAACGATTTCACTGGGTCTTCTTCAAGCTCTATTGGGATTTCATCCGTTTTGATCTTCTTGCAGCCCTGCAATACCTTTTCACTCACGGTCGCACTGCATTAGAAAGTGTCAACTCGGCCACAATTGTCCTCATCCCGAAGAAAAAAGACCTCGTCTCAGCCTCGGACTATCGACCCATCGGTCTTATCCACAGCTTTGGAAAGCTTTTCACTAAAATTCTTTGCACTCGCATACCCGGTTTCAAAAATGATCTCATTTCCCCTGGTAGAGTGCCTTCATAAAAAAATGTCACATCCAAGATAACTTTCTTTTTGTGCAAAGCAAATCCAAACTTCATCATAGATCCGGCACACCGGCCCTATAGCTGAAGCTAGACCTCCAAAAAGCCTTTGACTCAGTTTCTTAGCCCCTTCTAGACAACCTTCGTGCTCGCGGGTTTGGCGATAAGTGGAGGAATTGGATCGTCTCCTCTTTACGGTCCTCCTCCTCCCAAATCATCCTCAACGGCTCCCCGGGCCCTTTCATCATCCACCGTAAAGGGCTCCGCCAAGGAGACTCGCTGTCCCCCTTACTTTTCAACCTCGAAATTCAACCCTTGCAACGCCTTCTGCACATCGCCATAGAGCAAGGTGTCCTTTCACCACTTCGAGGCATCTCGACCAACCTACGTATCTCCCTTTACGCCGATGATGCTACAATCTTTTTGGCGTTGATCAAGGAAAAGACCTCGGCGTTGGCCCAGATCCTGCAGAGATTCGGCGCAATCTCTAGCCTCCGCACCAACTTCGAAAAGAGCAGGTCATGTCCATTGAGTGCGAGGGGCTTGACCTCAATGACATTCTCGCCGACCTGCAAGCGTGACAAACGTCCTTTTCCATCACATACCTCAGCCTCCCACTCGCCATCAATAAGTTAAAGCACGTCCACTTCCAACCTCTAATCGTCTGGCTGGCTGACGGAAGCAAATGATGTCAAACGGGGCAGACTCACACTACTCATGTCGGTTCTCTCGGCCCTATCGTCCTACACCCTATCAGTGATCTCCCCGCCTACCTCAGTCCTTCAGAAGATCGACAAGCTGCTCCGCACCTAGCTTTGGCGTGGGATTGACAATTTTGCCACAGGTGGGTGTCTGTCAATTTGAAAATCATATGCTCCCCGGCTACCTTTGGGGGCTCGACCTAACGAATTTCGCCCGCGTCCTACAATTGTGTTGGCTTTGGCTGGCCAAATCCAGCTCCCCAGATCATGCCTCGTCTCGCTGGACCGGGTAGACCCTACTGTCGCAACACTTTTCAGACTTGGCACTGATCGAGTTGATTCTTGGGAAAGGAGACACCTTCCCCTGCACAATAACAACTAGCTATTGGACCTACGATGGAATTTCGCCCCCAACCTCGCCGTAGAGCTGGTCTCCCTTTGGCAAAAGATCGGACGTACTGCACTCCGTCCGAACCATCAGGACTGAGTTGTTTAGCGTTTCTTCACAGACCGAACATCTTTGTTCGCTTAGCGTACCGCATGCAATTCACTGGAAGAATATCTCCAACAGCCCTAATGCTAATCTGGAAGCAGTGGACGCCCTCCAAGTGCATGTTCTTTGCTTGGACGCTATTCCTAAGTAGGGTCTTGATTACTGAATGCTGATGCCCTCCTGCGAAGGGGACTGCCAAATAACTATTTCTGCGTTCTTTGCCTCAGATCCCTGGAGACCCCAGAACATCTATTCCTCGAGTGCCCCTTCTCCTCCCACAATTGGGACCTCCTGGCTTCCAGGCTCAACGCCACATGCCTACTCCGCTCTGTGTGGACCCACATTGATAATCTCAACACCTAGTGGACCGATGACATCCTACAATCCAACTTAGCCCCGTGTCTAGGATCAGTCGTGCTAGCAATCCTATGGCATCTCTGCGTCAAAAGGAACAATCGCATTTTCAAATCGAAGGAGCTACCACCGATGGTCCTTTTCGATTTGCTCCTAGAGGTTATTTACATTTTGATGGCGGAAGGCGCCCATTTTGTAATAAGTTAGCTCAATTATATCGGGCGTCCGGTGGGAATGCGCCTAAATCTCCCCCTAAATTTTGTCCATATAACTTTCCTATTGAATTAATTAAATACAATTCCCCTGCCTTTTCCTCAAGAAAAAATTATCACTTAATCATTGGCGGCTTAAAATTCGCTAATGATTGCAGTTCGGAACTACTGGTGACAAGTTTTTACCCTGCAGTGCAAGTCGTATACAGTAAATTGCCAATTTGCATTGAACTACGCGCGGCTCCGTTGCATGCAGGGAGGCGACCTGACATCAGAGCCTGCCGAGCAAGCAAGCATACGTACAGTACAGCCGTGTACCACGCGTTCACGCACGGGTATAAACGCGGGAATGAAATGCAGAATCCTTCGGGTAGAGTACGTGGCTGGATCAATCGACCTGCCTGACAATTGAGATCGAGAAGCTTCCAAGGTCTCGCACGAAACCATATCCATCTCTATGCTAACTAGATTTAATTTTAACGACGAAATATATATGTGGACGTACGTCGTTACGTGCATGGGGAGAGATTTAATTTTAACGACGAAATATATATGTGGACGTACGTCGTTACGTGCATGGGGAGTACAGTTAGGATTCCTGCAGTCAGGGTACGTGCACGCGGTTTACAATACATGTTGTGCTGTGTACGTGGGGGTGGGAATGGATCGACCCTTACCCATTAGAACCGATCCACATAACTCATTTTTAGAACGAGGTCAACGGATCGACCCGTTGGATCGTGTTGGGTGACCCATTGGGTTAAAAGGATCGACCCGCTTTTAAAAAATTTAGTTTGTAGAATCTCATTCAAAGTCTTCTACTACCATTAAATGGCATCATTAGTACAAAACAAACTCCGATGCATGCATTATTACAATACAATATATAAAGAGAGCTATAGAGACAAGTTCGTTTCAAGCTACAAGTTGCATAGGAGCTATTGCAAGCCCTCTCGATTAGGAGATGCCAGAGGGCAGTACGCTCGTCTCTGAATTCGCAATAGCAGCTCAGCAGCACAGTGCATCATTGTCTTTTTGTTGCGTGCCCGGCTTCGGAGATCGTAGCGATGCACGGGACGGCGAATAGGCTGCTTGGAGATCCGGCGAACAGGCGCCGTGGATTGGTGGCCGCACGTCGGCTAAACGCCGGCGTGCGTGGTGAACAGAGAGGGAGATACGAGAGTTGGAAGGCA
Source organism: Raddia distichophylla (assembly GCA_005191435.1). Classification (NCBI taxonomy): domain Eukaryota; kingdom Viridiplantae; phylum Streptophyta; class Magnoliopsida; order Poales; family Poaceae; genus Raddia; species Raddia distichophylla. The sequence goes on along the minus strand of SPJY01004231.1, from coordinate 799,919 downwards.
ACAGGTAAACTGCTGCTTGCCCTTTTCATTAATCCTCAACTCCTTTTATAGTGTACGTTTACAAGAGATAAATATAGAAATATCTAATTAAGGTAACTACCTAAACCATAACAAGGAAACTCTAAATAGGCCGCAGCCCAAATCCGAATCACAGCCGAACTTAAGTATCGGCCAAGTAATCAGGTTTTGGGACGGCGCTTATAGTATGCGCTGTCGAACCTGACACCTTTTTAAGTCGTATACTTGTTCTTAGCCTGCGTGCTGCTTAAATCATCTTCTTGGTTAGTCGATCGTTGCAAGATTTGGCTGCAGTTTGGTTGTACTCATTCACGTGACCATGGGGGACACTAATGAAGAAAGAACAGAGGAAACTAGTATCAGTAAACTCTGAGATTTTTAGTAGAACGATGGAACATCAACAACAACAGCAGCTAAAGATGATTCCCGATGTTATGAAACATACAATTGAGCCCAACCCAGTGAAATAATCAGGACCAGAAAACTATATTAGCTAGGTTCGTTATGCCCAAATTATATTGAGTTCTCATGGATACGAAGGCCTACTAGAATCAAACGGAAAAGAAAGTGGCAAGCATGGTGGTGGCAACAAACAGATCAATGCCAAGGTATTTGTCTGGCCGTTGGGAAGCATTAAAACAACAATTCGGGAACAAGTTGAGACTCTCAACATTGTGTCTGAGGTGTGGGCAGTACTGAAAAGCAATTTGCAGGAATTAAGTCAAACAAAATGCATGCTACTAAAATTATGCATAAGCTGTGCAACATGAAACAAGGCTCTGAATCTATAAGTGGGTATGTTGAAAAGATGCAGAAGCTATATAGAGATCTATATTACTTTCCTCTATTTGAGCCTGTTTGATAAGAAAGATTTAATAATTCACAACAAATGGTTTGTCATTTGTGATTAAGCTCTTCTTGGATGAGTTGCACCCAAAGTTTGTTCTTCGCCAACAGCTAATTTTCTCTAAGCTCGAGTGGCCTAGTCTAGAAGAAGATGACTAGTGTGATGGAGAAAGAAACTCGACTCGCCCATGAGAATGAAGATAATTTAAGGAATGTGGAGGCCATTGCAGCCATATCTATGAGACCTCAGATCTGAACTTTCTGACATTCATTTACAATACAAGGACATCAGAATATGCAATACATGATACTGAAGTAGTTATGTTTAGTTATGTGAATACAAACTTGTCCTTCCACGAGGTTGAAAAACAGAAATAACACATATGCAACTTTTGATGCCATTTACGAATAAAATGCGGCCCTATAAACATGCACAAATATATTCGTGTACATATATTAGACATGATCTAGCAGGGAAAAACAGAGCGCTTCTTTCTGCCTTCTAGTATAGTGATTTGTGAAGACACACATCTATAAACAAACAAATGAACTTAACTCGGTCAGAATCAACACACCCTGTTCTGTGCTGTTGCCAAATTGGCACAAGATCCTATCATTGGATTTTAACTCAATGGATGCAAGCAACTTTCTGGTGAATTGACAAACACCGCACCAGCAACTCTGTTTATAGCATTCACCAAATACACCTATTTTGTCGGTTACAATGAATTCAAGTGAAAGTAACAATTCAGTATATCATGACTTGCAGGATCCTACAGTCGTAGTCTTGTAGACATTGTTAAGCTAAAAACACCAATTTTTTTTTGTTCATTTTGCCAAGAACATTTCCTCAAACAATATTCTACTTTGTTCCAATAAAAACCAACCAAATCAAGCGAAACCTATGGACAGGCAGTTCGTGCACTACCTGGATGGGGAAGAGCCTGATGATGCCCCGCGCGGCGAGCCTCTCGACGATCCGGCGCGAGATCCCCAGCCTTGCGATCTCCAACCCGTACGCCCCGGCGGCCACGCCGGCCTCCGCGCCAGACCACGACGCAGGGGTGGACCTAAACCCCGGGGGCTCGGCGACGAGTGGAACGCTTGCCTCGGTGGCTCCAGCGGCGTTGGGGCCCCGCATGGCCCTGCGGGGGCGTTCGCCGGCCGTGAGAGGAGCACGGGAGGGGAGGCGGCGGGAGGGGAGCTGTCGGGAGGGGAGGCGGCGGGTCGAACCGCTTCGATCCAATGGATAGGTAGGGTCGAACCGATTCTGCCCTTGTTTTGTTTGGACCGAACCCACGGACCCGTTTTGATAAAAAAAAATTCCAATTGGATTGGTGGCCCAAAGGGTCAAACCGACCCAGTCCCACCCCAACGTGGTGACAAGAGGAGCGCTGGGCCTATGTTGCACGGGGCGAGAGAAGATGGATCGAGCAGCATGCGTGTGTTGGTAGGATGCATGGTCACATGCACGCAAATTATTGGTGGTGGAGACCACGCCCAGATGCACGGATATGGGTAAGATCAGCCCTGCTTCTCTCCCTCGTCATCACGCTTCGGCTACAGGGATGACTGTAGATGTTGCCAAACTACTACTGACCAGAGCATGCATGGCATTGGCATGTTGATTGGCGTGGCTAGGTTACCCGATAAGCTGCCCAATATTTGCACCAAATTTGCTTAATTCATTCATCGGTTATTGTAACATCATTACTTATGTCCAGAGTAGGATGTGCTGACGTTACAATGATCGGTAAGATAAAAGGGACAAAAGGTAACAATTTTAATTTGGCGGGAACCGGTAATCATACGTCCGATCCATTGAATGTGCTGACATTGGCACGAAAACATGAAAAAATGTCTGTTAAAATATGGGAACCCTATCGATGAAACTTAAAAAGCTACTGATAAAACTTGACATAAAATCGGTGAAACATAAATAATTTCTTTTAAAATTTGCGGAATATATCGATTAATGGAAGTTATAAAAAACATGTTGAAACATGAAACCCTACTTATCAAACTTGAAAAATCTACCGATGAAAATTGACAATACCAGAATTTCTTGAGAACAGAATCTAAGTTTCAGTGCACAAAAATTCAGTTTCAAAATGCAAAAACACCAGATTTAAGCACAAAATCAATGTTTCGTTGGCAAAAATCCAAGTTTCAGTGGCAAAAATTCAAGTTTCAGCAAAATTCAAAGTTTCAGTAGATAAAAATCTAAGTTTCGCATGTACATTCACGAGGTTTCTTTCACATATGCCATTATTGCTAGAGTTTTGTAGCGCTATCTGATATATCCTTCATTCCTCTGACTTATCTATGGTAGCGCTCACAATTGCATATGAGACCGGAAGATTGGCATATACCTCCTTTGTCAAAGTTCATAGTAGCATGAACACCGTGCTCGCTAGAGCTCTTCGTAGCACCTCCTTAAACGAACCTCTACTATAAAAACTCACTGCTGTCGATGCTCATCACTGTCAGTAATGCCTCCAGATCATTCGGCCATTGCATGGCCATTGAGAATGTTGTTGCACCTCCATCTCCCTCCTGTACGCCACTTCCTACCTTCCTCTAGATATATGCATGGAGGCCCTCATTCTCCCTCCACTATTGCTGCTAGCTCAACCTCTGCTCCCTCCAGAATGAGATGGTGCTCGCTGCTATTGTTTCTCCAAATATGTAGCCAAAGATCACCGAGCTTCGAAGGAGAGGAAGAAGAAAGGGTTTGCCTGCGGCACCCCTCCTAGCACGAAAGGCCTCTAGCACTCGAGCATCACCCACCATGAAGCCAACTATATTTGGGCCTTATTTATAATGGCATAAATAGGAAGAAGAGAGGATGGCAAAAATGGCAAAAATAGGAAGAAAGCCAAGCGGTGAAAAGGTCCATATTGGCATTGGGATATAAAATTTTATGACATCTTAGATAAGTCAGAATTTGCAATTTCAAGGAAATAAAATGCATATATGTAGAAAGAGGGAGATGACAGAAAGAGACGTTAACCAGGAACATCTACTATACAATGAAGCCTTGGGTGCAATCAAACTAGCAAAGTTATAACAACAAAAAAAATGTGGATGTACTTCGTTACCTACTCCACCCCTATATAAAACTTCATAGTCAAATTCGTTATATGTTAAAATTCGTACGAAAAGAGAAAATTATGTAAATTTGAACACTTAAAATTATGTTACCCTAGCTAGTCGAGCAAGCTACTCCAAGGCTTGGATTCATGACATCATGTTTTCGTGGTCTTTCCACCAATGCTTTTACACGATCTTAAGGCTCTCCTTCATTGCCCACATCATCTTCTCCTGGTGCTTCCTCTCCTACTTCGTATGCGCCTGTATATGAGCCTCGAACTACCGGCGATTCTCCATAGCACTCTGGCTGGTGCTTACAAAGGGTTCATTTATATCAATATACTATTGTTGGAAGCTGTAAGAAAAATAAATAGATGTCACCAGAGAGACTCGCCGCCGAATGCTCACCACTCGTTAGCATTCCCCCCATGCTCTTGTGGAACACTAAAGGGTCGAGATCCACTCTTGGATTGCTGTTTGGCCCATGCTCCGTCCTAGAAGAATCCTGGTACAACTCCTGCATGTATCACGAACAAGACGTACAGCTAGGTTAACAGATGCAAATATTACTGCGTAGCATCAATTTAGAGGACATAGCAACAATTAAAAAGGATCATAATGCATTAATCCATAGCATGCAATAATTTAAAAGACAATGCATCAACTAATACATACATAAAACATACCACCTATTTTTATAATTAACATTTCATGCATTTTAGATTTTTACTATTTATTTTATTAGGTTTTCATTTTAAAGATTTAAATTAACCTCATATAATTATCTAATATAATTAGGTTAACCTAATATCGATAGTAGATCTACGTTCGTCGAGCCTAACAAACAATAATTCAAAAAATGGACGCGAATTTGTACCTTCAGAAGTGTCGCATGTGGAAGGAAAAGGGTCGGCCTCCGGCAAGAAGGGGGAGGGTGCGGGGCGGAAAACGGGGTGCCGGAGGAGAGAGGTTGAGAGGTGGCCGATGGGCTCGAAAGGAGAGAAGGAGAGGGGGATGGCTGGGCAGTGGAGAGGGAGAGGGAGGCCGCGCGAGTGGTCGGTAGCCATCGACGGTTGGCCATTTAATGGGTCGCGGCAAGCAGCGTTGTGTGGAAGCTAGGTATAGGAGACGATGGCGCGGGGACGTGGCAGAGGCACCCGGGGATGCGACGACGGGCGGCGTCGGTGGGTGTGGAGGCCACGTCAATACCAGGGGGCGAGGACGCGTGGTAGTGAGGGGAGACGGCGGTGGCGTTATGTGCTTGGAAACGGCACATGGGTACCCACTCAGTTACCCTCTCTCGATGGCCTAGCTAATAGTAATGGCTCACTTCACCGCATTCCTTAGTCCATTTCTCTCCAGACCTATTGCATGTCGTCAAGAGAGCCACTGGCAATGACCGGGCTTCATGTGAGGTGGCCCTCTCTATCGACATCATCTATCTGTTGAGAGAAGTCTTTCTCAAAGGCCATTTTCAACGAGATGTTAATAGAGATCTCTCGAGGGCTTGAGTTGACAAGCATCGAGGAACATACCCTATTCGAGGGCCCATTCTTTGGCCCTTCTTCAATGGTCAGCACACCTTCTTTAATTTTTTAAAATTAGAGCCAATATTTATCGTACACAATAGCCAGTCTTGCTCCATACATCACATGGCACACTCAATAATTTTTTTAGGACCCCATAACGTCCGGAATCCTAAACCCTATAAACCCGATCCATGTGAAAGTGATCATATCCAGTATACTCTACCTAGATGTTTTAGTGAGAAGTACATAGCACAAGTAGACTATAAGTCTGTAACTACAAATTCCAACTCCACATCATGAATACTTTGAGATACACCTTTGCATGTTAACCTTGACATTTTCTATCAATTTTCTATATTTTAACAATATTTAAAGCCTTTTATTACCCTAAAATATAATTTCACCACTATAACATAACACATAAAACAAAAGTTTAAATACATATCATGAAATGAATTTTCCTTGAGTACTTTACCAAATTCATGATATATATCAATTTATTATAGATTTTTAAAATAACTATAGATTTATTAAAATATATTTAGGAACAATTCATAAAATTTGACTTCCGAAAAGTTATAGAAATTATACAATATCGATGACCATAGGTGAGTCAATCAAGAGTACTCCCCTACCGTACGCACCATGGGCCTCCCCACTTAGTGCTACTAATGCCGAGATGCACGTCTCTCGATGGCTTTGAGGCGGCTGTCGTGAGAACTGACAATGCTACAAAAAAATTTTGTGCAATACTTGAATCGATTTGAATGGCGGGTGGTACGCAATGTTGGTGCTCAACTATAGGTCGTCGAGATAGATAACCCTGTCCACAAGCTGTGCATCCTTGGGTGCTGATGGCATCTCTCTCGACAACTTATTCTTAGCCGTCAAGAAAAATATTCTTGTGGCACACACGAATTCCGCACAAATGAGAAAGAGTTTGCAGACGTGCTAGTGTACATAGAATACATAAAATAAAAGGTGCAAGTTGTTGATATTTTATTGTTGCAAAAAATACAACTCCTTGCTGATGTTTCGCTCCGTAGCTAGGTTGGCTAGACATCAGAGTTGACGATTGTGGTTACCCAGTTGATTTCATCCACGTGTGGATGCGCGTAACACCTCTAGTTAAGCCGTTGAGCTGTCTTCTTCCTCTCATCGTCCCTCGTGGTTCACCGTGAGATTCGTGGATGATGTTGAATTGATTCGGTGACGACATAATACATGCAGTAGTAGAGCCCATGTAATGCCTGACACAACCGTTGATCGATTATACCCACCCGTGTCACTTGAACTTGGGTCATCGGACACCGCGTCAATGTATTTGAGCAGGGTGCACGGTTAGCACTCACCTTGGAGTTGAAGATAACAGCCTGTGAGCATTGATGGGACTTAGTCATTGTAGTCTATGTTTGTCGGAGTTCTCCTTAATGGGACGTTCGTCGTTAGGAGAGATGACCATCATCGTAGAATTGGGATCTCCACAACAACGCACGTATTCAGGACTTGGCTTACTGTAAAGAGTCATCTATTTTTGTCAGTTGATTGTATTATCTTTTTCGGATGAATGGTGTTTGTCATCATGACGAGGAAGTTCAGGAATGGCTCACTAACGGAACGGTAATCCGTTAAAGACAAAAACATCATTTTATGTGATGTTGTTCTTGACTTTTCAATTTTACCTTGAACGGTTTGTCTGAACAAACCAGGGTGCATGATATAGGTGGATGGTGTCGTGGCCACGTTGAGGCGGTGATGGAATTGGCGTTGCACGGAGAATGGGTTCGGCGCAACGGTGGCATAGAGACGGGCGCATGACTAGACCTAGATTGGCATGGTGTGGTGATGGGCACTCAATCATGGCAGGTGCAACACGGGCGCGGATTGGCAGGGCCAATAACTAGGCCAATGACGGTAACAGAACCAACGGCACGGTGACGGTGTGGCGAAGCCATTAAAATGGATAAAAGAAAGGGTAAAGGGGGGGGGGGGAGAGAGAGAGAGAGAGAGAGAGAGAGAGGAGCTAGGGTAAAGCAATTACTTTTCTTTTCTCTTCTAATTGGTTCCGCCATTTTTGTTGGGTGCGTGGGTAAAGCAATAGGCGATCCTCCTTTTAGGGTTACTACGGAGCTGTATTTATAGGAGAGGAGATAGAAGAAATATGGCAAAATAAGATAAGGAAAGCCCCCAATCAGCCGGGGATCAGGCCTTGCTAAAGAAGAGAGGGGAAACTTCATGGGAAAGTTCTAGGCTTTTTTCGGGGAAAGAAAGGAGAAGAAGTTTCCTAGAAATTTCATGGGCGCCTCTAAAGGGTTCTTGAAGTTTTTAGGGAATTTCATATGTTTTTATGAAATTTTTGTGGTATTTTAAAGAGTAAATTGCATTGTAAGTATATAAAGTTGGTTGGAGTTCTCTCTTAGGTACATCAACTATGAAACTAGGTATTACCGAGTGTATATGTTGGCTCCTCGTCTCATGACAGGTCCAAACCGCTTATGTCAGGTGGTTTCAGTGTTCGCAGGCCACCAGCTCATAGCACATGTGGCCCAATATTTGCATTCAGGCCCTTGTAATCGATAGAAAATTGCACTTGTAGTAGAACATTTATATAAAAGCACTTGTACATTTAACAGTTGGTCAAATAAGGCCACATATGTAGTAGATTTTTTATGAGGACCCTATCAAATCAACATTTTTCAATATGGCAGCAGTGTACACCCTCTATATTCAAAAAATTGCGGTAAGAAGCATGATACAAGCATCATCCAATAGCAAATTGATATAATGCAACATGGATATGCACAAGGGGATATCGCAACATCATACAAGCAACATACATGAAAAATTTGATAAATCTGGCACATAATTTAAAAGCACAAGGTAAGCAACCATGACCCATCATACTTTATAAGCAAAAGATGATGTTTCAGTTTGAAGTGCAGATATGCACATGTTGTAGCAACCAAAAGTTAGACTCCCTCCACAAGCGATGTACAACCAGCCAACCATGCAACCATGCTATCAATATGCAGTTTGCAACGCATACATGTACTTCATTGGTAATAAACATAATATAAGAGACTTAGTTTGTAGGATTTGGTTAAGCAAAAGTCAGGCCCCATCTTTTACGCTATACAACCATCAAACTAGCATACTTCTAGCGCTTCTTATGCATCCTTTCTTTTCCCTCTTTAGTTGCAGTTGTGAGACTAACTAGAGTAGTTGCTAGAGCATTCTCCTGAATGAAAGAGGATTCACTTAGTGGGGGAGGATGAGGGGTTACACTTTTAAATTACAAGCTCTGCACATAGAGTGAATAATTAGTGAGACAAGCAGTGAATGAAAACAAAGGTACTGAGACAGAAAGGTATATTAGTTGTGAGATATGTAGGCACGGTTGAGCTTAGTTGTGAGTTTGTGACATTATATGGTAATTTTCTCGATCTCGCTCCATGGTAGTCTGCAAGTGTAATGTAGTGATTAATTAGTTAGACATGCAGTGAATAAACACATTGTTAGTCAAGCTTACCAGATTGTCAGCATCTTCCATATTTTAATCAACATCTTCAAGAATTGATTTTTCTTCCTTTTTGAAGGTTTTAAGTGGCTTTGATCATACTTTTTTTATTAGGCAACCCTCAGAATTGTGATATGATACTTTACAATAGGAGCAATGCATCTGGAACCATGCTTGCTCATCTTTCCTTGCACAACTTGTGGCTGCTTCCTTTTGCATCTCCTATGTCTCCTAGGTTTAATAGATTCATCTTCTTTATGTTGGCGTTATACATTTCAGCTTAGTGTAGCGTAGCATAGCGTTTCAATAAAACTTATCTTTTTTATATAGCCTATTTGGTGTAATAATTTGTAAAGGTTTTTCTCAGGTTTTTAGTAGTCATCTTAAAGATCCTAAAACTATATTTTAATTATTTTTATAATATTTAAATCTCTTTTTAAATACTCTCAAATTTTGCTGAAACGGTACATTACGCTACGCTAAGCTAAAATGTACAAGGCCGTTGTCAGTCCACTCAGGAATTGAGGTAGACCTAGCACATGCTTATAACTGATTATTCAAGATTTCTCCTTTGAATATGCCTTGGAAGTTGCTATCAAGATGCCTTACATAAAATTTGTGTTCTGAGTCAGGGAACACTTCCTTTACTACAGGTATTAAACCTTTTTGCACTACAGCCATGGCACTGCATCACAATGGACCAACTTAAGACCGTCACTAACTTCCTATCTGGTAAGCACCAATAATACCTTAGCCTTGTTGCTGTCCCTATATCCTAACTGCTCAATGAAATCATCTATACATGACAACGACAAAGTGTCTCCTTCATAGCCATCAAACCAAGCATGTTTCGCATCAACATACGCCCCATTAATACCCAGCCCACAAAAGAACCCACCATGATAAATCTCAACCGAGAACTCATCACCACCAAACCCTAGGAGAATGCACTGGTATCATCAAACAAAACACACATTATCAAAGAACATAATTTTACCCGATTGCCACATACTAGCATAAACCCAAGGTTTTGTCCCCATTGCATCGACATACATCGCATACCATATTCTCACTCCTGCATCCAAATCAACTAAAATCCAGACAATTGTGACCCAAAGATCAGAAGCTAGGGCTCACATACCGTACACGGGTGCCTCATCGTCTTCTCCGCGCAGATGAGGCACCATCCTCCTCGCTAGTGAGTTGAGGCCAAGCCCAAGCCTCGCTCGAGCCGCCTATCGAGCCTCGGTCGATCGCCGGTGAGCTCCACCGAGACTAGGTCTCACCCCCTGCACAAATCGCCTAGGTCTTGCCCTCCCGCGCTATCTCACTAGGGTGAGCTGAAAGGGTGAAGACAAACAGTGGGGAAGGAGGAGATATTTGGCGCTTGCAGGGCTCTCAATGAAAAATTTCTACCATGTGTTCGATGAGCTGGCGCAGGAGTCGACGAAAACAGCCTGAGAAAACTGCTTTGGACCTAACATGTGCTGCCTAACCAACATTATGCATAGTATTGCTTGGTTTCATAGTTGATGTACCTATGAGAGAACTCCAGCCAACTTTATATAACTGTGATGCTATTTACTCTATTTTAAATTTTAAATAATAAACACTAGGAAATATGCCCGTGCGTTGCAACGGGAGAAATGAAAATCCTCACATGCCCCTAGCCCTATAAGAATGGTTCAAATTTAATCAAATAATCACAAATTAATTTTATAGCAGAAGTAATACATCATATTGGGCAATTATCAATTGAAAAATGGCCAAACAAGATTCACCAAAGCAAATAGGTATTATACACCTCCATTTGTTTTCCAAGTTTTACATAGAGATGCAACAATTTCTGCACATTACCACCTAAACGGTATGCATTATAGACTAAAACCTTTGACAAGGAGAAATACATATAGCAACACAGAAAAATCCTCTTTAATGCATGAAGATGGAACTGCCAGTCTGCAAGATATTTTAGATCCCAATGAAATCATAAACGGTAAATTGTCTAGTTCCCCCTTTTTCCACAGCGATCATTCCATCTGTAAGCAGCAACATATCCATATTGATAAAAGCTAAGAACAAACCATGAAATGTCAAATTGAGACGATAAGCAAAATTTAGAACCTGTGGGATCATAAGGGTTGAGTTTTAGAATAGAGATTAGAGAGTGACACTGCAGATCTTCAATGGCAAGATCGCGGACCACCAGCTAGCCAGGCCTAGCTTCACTCAATTCACCATGTTCAAGCCAACATTTTGTTCTTCCTATACAACTTGAGCCTGAGGTGTCTTCTTTCATTATGAACAGGAATCCAACCTGAAATAATTGAGTGATGAGCTTAAGGATGAGCTCATCAAGCTCAGAGTTCCTATCTGGGGCTTTAAGCTTTGTAGCATTAGCACTGCCTGCAAAGATATCTGTAAATATTTCATTTAATATTTTCTACAAAAATAAGGATGTAACTATGTAAATATATCAATATATTCATATGAAAAACTAACACAATGTTCAATAAACCGAAGAAAATAAAACATGGAGAATACTCTGCAGAACTGTAGTGAATCAGTAACCTCCATATTACATGGCAAGAACAATGGCTCAAAGCATATCTTACTAATAGTGATGTAGTTTTACAGTGCATTAATAGATGATAAATTAGCAAGAGCATAAAGGTACAACTCCACGAGACGCTTAATATCATGAAAACTGGATTGATTTTGCAATTCTTATTCATAGAACATGCAGTTCATGTTAATATATATTGATAGCCTTAAAAAATTCAAGTAATCTGAAACCATAATGGACAACAACTATTTTTAAGGTCATCTAAGATTAAAAAAATGCACCTACCATGTATTGTTATGCATGTATTTGTGAAGACCTTATAAAATAGTAAAGCAGGAATCATAATAAGACCCTTATAAAGCACTTCATTTCCTACTGCCTTTGTGAAGAAGCTATATGTAAACTTAAGCAAAAATGGCCTATTGCCTATAATGACAATGCCTGTAAGCTAAAATGTACTACATTATCTTTGCCTACTATTCTATAGAGATCTGCGAACCAACAGGGATCATAATAGTATATATATAGTCAAAATTGATTGCTTTTATATGGTAACGTCAAAGGTAGGGTAGTAGTAGAATTCGGTACAAGGTACAAACATGAACAACTAAGCAGTGAATTCTTACACATAAGATGTCAGTTGTGGCCTGATCTTTTAAAACAGTAGATTTAAAATTACAAAAACTGGATGCATGTTGCTGAAAAACAATTACTCATTTCCTCAAGTTGTATGATCCCGACACTACCAAGTTTTGTAAATAAACACGAACACTTGTCATCGGTGTAATAAATTTCAAACCGTTGATTTGATTTTAAAATTTTAAAGAACGGCCTGCAGACATGCAGTTGGTGCTTTTCTCATAAAACAACTAAAATGCATGTAGTTGATGAAATTGGTTAGTACTGAAAACCATCATAGTGCACTTTGCACGCAACTGCAGTGAAGCTCCAAGTTGGCAGAGCGAGTTCTTATGAACAATGCAAAATTCTCCGAGGTAGAGGGATTCAGCATTTTGCTAGACATCAGGAAATATAGACAGGGCTTGTGCTCAAGCTGCAGTAGAGCTGAAACCATGGTAACTATAGAAGATCAAGTTAATAGCTATCGATGGCTGGCCCTCAAAAACAATATTTGCTAGCCAGTGGAGGGAGTTTAAGAACAAGAGCAGCCTAATTACAGAAGTGGTATCAGAACAGGCCATCAAAGCAAGGGCTCCTCTGAATCTCCCAACCGTGACAAGTGGAGGTAAGCATCGGTGCCTGCATAACAGAAAAGACAAGAATAATCAGATAAAGTTCTGAAAACCGATCAGTTTATGATGAACAAAACATAAACGAAGTGAAACGTGCATAGATTGTTTAACATCCACATTGTATGAAAGCCTGTAAATGAAGCTCAACATGAGCATATGTTCTAATGTGCACATATGCTAATTAGTCCATATGCTAATTATTGCAAACTTGATGGGCGCGAATGAATATTTTTTCACCTGCCTTGAGCAGGCAAGACAGAAATTCAATAGGTTATACCCATCAAAGCGAGGCAATTTACAGGAAGGACTAAGGAGCAAGGAATGCCACTGCTTGGGCTTCAAAATCATTAGCATTTATATCAATTGGAGAAACAAGTGCTATTGGAAGAACGAACTCTACGAATGAGATTGGATGAGGGAGAGGGTGAAAGGGGGGCGGCGGCTTGGATGAGGGAGAGGGAGTGGGGCAGAGGGAGGTGGGGCGGTGGGGGCAGCGGGAGAGAGAGGACGGGTGGCAAAGGGAGAGAGGGGGTAGGCTTGGGTGAGGGAGAGGGAGGAGGACGACGGGAGGGGCGGGGATCGTGGGAGGCGGGACTAGGGAAACCCGGAGCGGCTTGGTGAGAATGGGATTGTTATGGAGATCGAACGGTGGGCAAAGATCCGTATTTGTTGTATGGTCCAGATCGCAAGTTGGCATTACCACTACCACGACCATTAGGTGTTTTAAAGTAGAGATAGAAATATATGTTGTTTTTTTAAAAAATATCATCGAACAGGTCTGCATCGACGGCCGAGGATAGGCCGTCGAGAGAGGTATTGTTCTCATCTTTTGTTTTGTGGCCGTTGAGGGATTGTTTGGCACTCAAAACTTCTGTCATTTTTCATAGTAAGGGCATGAGAGCAATATTAGGATACCGCTATCGTACCTAGCATTGTATGACAATGTTTGGCATGTATAACATGCCATGCCAAATCATGAACTCCTAACAAGTGCATGGCTTGGTATTTACAAAGCATGCCACATAGAACTCTTGTTTCCTTGTGATCACATACTCTTTCCATTTTGCCAACTTTCTCGCCAGTGAATGGACAAAATTGCCCCTCGTCGAACATGTCATCTGGCCATATATATTAGTGACCATGAGTGTGCGCCATCTCCATTCTCGTCCGTCCCGTCCCTTCTCCCCTATTTCTTTCTCGCACTAGCTCTCGCTCACGCTAAGGTCCAAGCCTACCGATCTTATACCCTAGCCCTATCACCTCAGCAGACAGCAGTGACTAGTGAGCACCTGCGCCGCTGCGCGCCAACGATGTCTTGCCTCCACTTCTCGATGCTCCTGCTACTCGCCGCGAGCCGCCTCCTGCTGCTCGCCAGCGCGTCACCGGCATTGCCCGACCCGACCTCGCTCCAGCCGTCGCTGCTCTTCCCGTCGGCCGGTGCCTCCTCCCCGGCGCAGCCCGCCTCGGCGTCCACCATCCCGGCCTTCCCGGAGCAGTCCGAGGCTGCCGCCGCGTCCTCCGTCTGCCAGCTCTCCCCGTCACCGTCGCTCCTGCCCGCCGTCGTCGCATCCTGCAACACCGCCGGCGCGCTCCCGCCACGGATCCGGTGCTGCCCCGCTCTGGCCGCATGGCTGTACGCCGCGTACGCGCCCACAGCGCTGGCGGCCGGCGGCGGCGGCGGCGCGCGGTGTCCGGAGCGTCCGGCTGCGTTGGGCGAGGCGGCGGTGGTGGACCTGCCGGTGCTGCCCGACGTCGCGGAGGAGCGCGCGGGCGCGGCGGAGCGCGCGCTGAGCGCGGCGGGGGCGTCGCTGCCGCGGCCGCAGGGGAGCGGCACCGGCAACGGGACGGGTGCGTGCGACGTGGCGTTCTGCTACTGCGGAGTAAGGCTGCGCCGGCCGGCCTGCGCGGCGCCGGTGCCGGCGGGCAGGGTGGCGAGGAAACTGGAGAGGGACTGCGCGCGGCCGGGGCTCGCCGGCTGCTCCAGGTGCCTCCGGGCGCTCAACAAGGTGAGCCTTCACTCCCTGGCCTGGAGCCCCGTTCTAGCTTCTTTCTTGGGTGCACTGGACTTGGTGTACGCTTCATAGACAACCATTTTTTAATGGTAAACAGAACATTGTGGGCATTGCTGATTGCAAATCATATGCATTCAGTTCATGGCTGTCCTTTTTCTTTAAAAAAGGATTTTCTTTTCTTTCCCTTTTTCTTTTAGGTACCATACTGCCATGTAGACATGAAAATTCATATCAAGCATTTCAGTGACCATTTTTGGCCATAGGCCCATATGTTCTGGTATTCACCTAGTATACCGTGAAAATCCTATGTAGTGCCATAAATTATTGGGGAAAGGCATATATATGCCATTGCAAAGTTACCCTTAAATATAAATACACCGCAAAGTAGCTAGATTAGGTTATAGACGCCATTATAAAATGCATAGATGTTATATTAGGAAGCAATTTGGGGATACAAGAGCCCAATATAAGGTTTGACACGTGGGTCCACAATGTCGTACACTTATCTTCTTCTTCCTCCTCCAATCCTCATTTCCTTTCTTGGCCCAAGCTCTGCCTCCCCATCCCTTTAGATGTGCCGGTGCCTCCCCGTCTCCACGCCCGGCTACGCCACCTTGTCTGGCCGGCTCCAAGATGCCCTTAACCTACGTCGGCCCTCATCGGGCCTGCACCTGGCTGCCCACCGCCTACGTCGCCGCCATCCAACCTACTATGTTCCATGCCGTCCTCTGTCTGGGCCACCCCTGTCTAGCATCGCATCCCCGCCACTATGCCACCCCCGTTAGGCATGGAGTCCTCCTGTGCTGCTTCCTAGTCTGCCATGTGTTGCCACTCCGAAGATCATCGATGCTCGATGGAGGTCGTAGGAGTTTGGTCATGGGGTCCTATGCCGCCTACGTACGAAGGTCGCTGGAGCTAGCTGGTCACAGGAGTTTGGTCGAGGGGTCTCTCGTGTGCCGCTCTCGTCCGAAGGTCACTTGAGCTAGGTGGAGGTCGTCAAACTTTGTTGGAGGGGTCTATTTTGCGTCGCCCACGTCCGAAGGTCACCCGAGCTAGGTGGAGGCCACTGAAGTTTGGTGGAGGGGTCTGTCCCACGCTGCCCACATATGTTGGTTGCTGGAGTTAGGTGGAGGTTACTTGGTGGGAAAATTTGGTGGAAGGAGATGAGAGTATGACACGGGACCCACGTGTTAGACCGTGTATTGGCCGTATATTGGACTGTTGAGGTTTTATATCTCCAAAGTACACTGTAATGACATTTATGCATAAATCCACACTTTGTAATGGTGTCGACAACCTAACCTATTTCGCGGTGGCATTTTTGTTTAAGAGGAACTTTGCAATGGCATATGTGCCTTTTTCCCTAAATTATTTCAGGTGCCGTTCTGAGTGAAATTACAATGTTTGATGGCCATATGTATATTTTTGTTTTTTGAGCACTGCATTTCATTCTTCAATAGAATGTGCGAGAAAATAAAATCTTATGTATGGATAACATGTTCACATATTCGAGACTGCATCTTCAGTCTTATATATCCACAAAATTGCAAATGTATGGATAACATGTTCACATATTCGAGACGGCATCTTCAGTCTTATATATCCACAAAATTGCAAACATAAACCTTACAGGTAATCACAAATGTACATTGTGTTTGTTCTATGTTTCTATCTACGTTTGTGAACTACGTTTTTTCTATTATGGAGTAAATTCTATGAATTTAAAAATATTGTCATATGTATTCATTATAACAGAGAAATGGATGGTCCCAGTACTTATATTATAGCCAACAAAAGGCCTCATAATATGATATGCAGAGTTCACAAGATCTGCATACGTACAAAATGCTACATGCTACAAAATTACAATAATCAGTGATGGAAGTAAATAGTTATCTAAGTAGAAAACTGATACGAACAGAGCCTGAACATACTTTGTCATAGAGTGGTGATTGATGTACCCATGGCAAGAGATTCTATGCCATCTATGCCATAGAACTTCTATGGCACCCCTTTTATCCACTCTACAACAACCATCCAACGGTCATGATTAATCCAAGCTTCAAGTCACCTAAAAAAATAATTGATACAAAATTGAAGATTTAAAGTTTCAAAGTTTGGTCCGATTATAAAAATTTAAAATTTGGTCAGATATAACAACTCGGGCAGGATTAATTTTTTTATTCAATCAAATTTCAAACTTCAAAATTTGGACAGGTTTCCAAACTTTTGAAATTTGATCAATTTCATGTTTTAAAATATGGACAGGTTTTAAAAGAATATATTAGAAATTTTTTGAAACCAGTCAAAATTTGAAATCCAACAGAATTTTCAATTTGACAAAATTTAACATTTTTAATAAATGACCAAACTTTGAAATTTTAAGTTCTTAGGATTTGAAATTTCAAAGTTTGGTCATACTTAAAACTTTAAAGTTTGGACATATTTTTAAAATTTTAAATTTTTCGTATTTCATAATTCAGTTAGATTTCAAATTTAGACGATTTCAAAAATTTTCTAATTGTAATTTTTAAAATCTAGCCATATTTTAAAATATGAAACTAATCAAATTTGAAAAGTTTGGAAACCTGTCCAAATTTTGATGTTTGAAATTTGATTGAATATGAATATTTTCAATATTGCCCGAGTTGTTTTCAATTTTTTTTACCTATTTTTAAGGTGACAAGACATTAGGATTAATCGTGTGCGTTGGATGGTTGTTGTAGGGTGGATGAAAGGGGTGCCATAGAAGTAATGCTATTCTTCTTAAGTGGAGCAGTAATGCTAGCTCTTGTCTGCCAAGTTACACCGGAAAGCCCAAAGGGATGGATTCATCTTAAATAATACTCCTACCTTTCAATGATTTTACCACCAAATACAAATACATTATCATCTTATCATCAAGCTTTTTGACAAATCTGCTTTGTTCCTAGATGTCAATTATCATCCTAGCCGTACACTCTAGATCGGAAGGCAGAGGTTTGCAGTAACTCATGGAACAGCTCCGCAGTCTCTGGAAAAATGTTCCTAACCCAATGGACCCGGTGCACCGAAGCTGAACTTCCTTCGTTGCTTTCATCGAAACGATGAATTTCAGGGAGAAATCCAGGCCTGAAACGAGGACCTGGAGCATGAGCATGACTGCATGATTGCCTTCTCTGTCCCCTTCAGGCCAACTTTCGCTTTGGTTTGCTTCAGATCAGAACACCATGCGGCCTGCAGCCTGCATGCGTCTCATCTCATCTTTTTTCTCACCTAGAAAGCCTCGTAATGTATCCCAAAACCGAATCATTTGCTTTCCGACCCTGAAGACTCCTTTGATCCAGAGAACGAAATGGCTCTGCTTTAGAGAGAGGGGGAGAGAGACAGAGAGCAAGCACCGTAAAAAGAGACAGTCAAGCTTACCTCAGGTAAAGTAAAGATGATTTGTTAATCTCTTTGGACACAGAGAGAGAGAGAGGTACCATTGCGTCACATGAGGTTTCCATAGTTCCAAGAAACGGGAGCTTGCTAGCTAGTGTGTGTTGACATCATGTCAGTGTGTGTCGCATGCACGCACGCGCCAACTGTTTGTGAGAGTGAGTGAGGGCCCCCTCCTCCCCATTTTGTCATCTTATTTCAGCTGGAATCTCGATCTATCCTGTCCCGACTCCCGAACAAGAACAAATCGACAGCTAGTTGGACGGAAAACACAAAGGGTTTTTAATCTTATTTGGTTAATAACTTAATGTGCACTGCTGCTGCCGCCATTTGATCTCCGACAAATTTCGATCTTGGTTTCTCAATATATGGTACCAGGCTGAGCCGAGGGGGGTCAGTTAACTAACCATCATTTGTTTCATCATTCTTGATGTACCTAACCATGTCTCTTTTGCGTGGTGGCGTTGCAGCTCGGCGCCAGCACCGGCAAGAACGCGGCGTCGACGACGGCGAAGCACGGCAGCGTCGGCGGCGACTGCCAGCTGATGGGGCTGATGTGGTTGCTGCAGCGGAACGCCACGCGGCACCGGGCGGCGGCCACGGCGGTGATCCAGGCCCTGATGGCGGCCGACGAGGCTGGCACCGGCCGGCCCGCCACCTGCTCGCTCCCCGTCGACGGCCTGCCGCTCGCCGTCGCTTCGTCCGAGATCAACGGCGCCGCCGCTGCGTCCGGCGCCGCCACCGGCCGCCTCCTCCCTGCCCTGCTCGGCACCCTGGCCATCTCCCTGCCGCGGCGCTTCTGATTCCATTCGATCGATCATGCCTGTCATCCTGTGCACGTTTGATGTTGATTAGTTGTTGAAAGAATAGACAGTGGACTTCATTAATTACTGTAATTATATGCTGTGCTGGAGCTAATCTGAGTGAGCATCTCAATCTTAAGCAAGCAGCAGCTTATGCTAATTAATGTCTCCAATCGAAGAAGAATGCCAACACAGCCACAAATCCGAAGTAGTTACTCTGTTTGTACCGCACTTGAATGGTAGCAGTAGTTTAATACTAACTTTAAAAGTTAGTCTTCGCATGCATCTTAATGCCATGATTAATAAATATTTTAAAAATGTATTTTGAATCATATCATTTTTTATTACTTGTTCAATCGGCACTAATGTCCGTAGGTATATTTCCAATTTCTATTTCATTTCCAGTTAAGGGCATGTTCTTTTTAGCTGATCTGAACGGCTGAATGGTTAAAATGACTGAACTTCGAGAGCTTCTCGAGGTAGTCTCAAGATTCGGATACATTTCATTGGACTTGCTTTTTAAAGCGTTAGAACCCACCTTCAAAACAGCGAAAAAACGGATTTAAAAAACTCAAAACATATGTGCTTTCAAAATGTAGATAAGTCGTTAAGCTGTTAAGCCGTTAAGCCGCAAAGAATTGGCCGTTAACTCTTTCTCTTTCTCTTTTGTGTGTGGGACCCACTTTTCGTTCTTTCATTCCATTCTCTCTTTCCCTTTTCCCCTCTAACCCACGCGACCTATACTCTCCCTGGTCAATCCCTCAATGTCTCCTTTGCAAGAGGAAAAGGAATTGCGGAATAGATCATTGGGATTATTTGTATTGAGTCTCGAGGGTGTTTATATAATACATGATGGCTTGGATTATAAGCAATTCTATGCTTGGATCATAAGCAATCCTAGAGATAGATATGGAATCATATTGGAGATATTACAACCAATCATACCGGATCATACCATATACTCTAACATTATCCCACAGTCGTAGCGGTAGTACGCGCACGCAAAATTGGAGAGGATATTTACTGGAGAAAGCCAACAAGCCCCCACTATTGTAGCGGGGAGCACGCGCATGCAAGACTGAAGAAGAAGCCGACGAGTTTCTCAAATTGGCGGTATGCCGAGGGTGAGGTAGCCGAGAGCGAGTTGCCAATGGTCGTAGCCATGGAGGGAGCCGAGTTGAAGAGGCCAATGTAGAGATAGCCACACGTGAAGCACAGAAAAAGGTAGCAGAGAGAGAGAGAAAATGGCAGTCGCGATGCGGGGTGCAAAAAGACGCGCAGACACAGCAGCGGTGTGTTGCGCAAAAAGGCATGCAAACACGGCAGCGACATGTGGCGCAAAGAAGGGCGCATAAACGGTAGCAGCAGCACGGAGTAGAGGTGTCGACAACGACACGCTCGATGTAAGCGATCTGATCAATGATCGGAAAAAGTGGAGAGAAAACCGATTTGAAGGTGACCGGTAAAAGACTCCAACTTTAACTAGGGATTGCACGGCCATGAGAGAGACCATGGAGACGGGACCATCTCCTAGGGGCGGCACAGCAAATGTGTTAGGCGGTGGCTCAGGAACGGCACCGCTATGATACCATGTAAGAGGAAGAGGAATTGCAGAATAGATTCAATGGGATGATTTGTATTGAGCCTCGAGTGCGTTTATATAGTACACAATGGCTTGGATCATAAACAATCCTAGACTTGGATCACAAGCAATCCTAAAGAGAGATGAAATCGTATCAGACAGATTACAACCAACCTATCCTAATATATCCTATCCTACCATAATAGCCGGATCCTTCTGGGTCATACCATATACTATAACATTCCTATTGCATGGTGCATGAAGAATTTTCCTCTTTTATTTCAATTGGAAACCTCCCTAATTACTCCTCTAAATTATTTATTTTAGTTGGCAAGTAAAGTGATTAATGTCCTTGCCTTTGCCTTCCCCTCCACCTTTCCTCTCTCCCAGTTAAAATTGCTCATGTTCTCTCTCTCACCCTCTTTAATGTTTCTTTGATTCAACGACCGGGTAGACGGCTTCGTCTACCTTTTTCTTTCACCGTTGTGATGATTGAACCCTCATGGTAGACGGCTTCGTCTACCCTTTTCTTGCACCGTTGTGATGATTGAACCCTTATGAACCCATTTTCGCGTTAGTTCTAAGAGATCGTCATCAGATTATTGGGAATTTTTTGGCAGAGACATCGTGTTGTGACCCCAGTACTTGTAATGGGAATCCAGCACCACGAGGTGATACTAATCCCAGTTTAATATCTCGTGATGGAAAATACAGTGGAATCATCACAGTGTATCTAATTAAAGTGAAATACGAGTAAACAGTAGCATTTTTATTACAAAAAAACTGGCATAACAGTTGAATAGTCCATGCGGAATTAAATAATAAGCAATAAAAACATCAGAGAATTCGAATTAAATAACTATGATGAAATCTAAGGTGTCGACCCAAACACCTTAACTAGCTTTGCACTCCCTCGTTAGGGTCTTCTTGGTCCTGACTGAAATCTGAATAAAAATGTCCGTAAGAAATTTAATGAGTACGCGGCTACCCAGCAAGCAATCCTTAAATATGAGTGCAGGGTTAAAAAATGGGGTTAGGTTATTTTACCCAAATCCTACTTCTAATCATATTTTAGTTGTTCAAGTTTTAATTTAGAGAATGCATGATCATCAATAAAGACTCTTGATTTTCAAAAGAAGGTGCATCTCGCACAAGGCCCATCACAGCCAATTCTAGTCAAGTTTATTATGGAAAGAAGTGAATCTACGATTGCAAACCTTCCAAACCGTCCATGATTGTGAACATGGCTATCATGATAGTTTTAACTCTACAGAATGTGTACAAGTTTCCCCACAAGTCCCGTCTCATCCACTCGGAGAAACGGTACAAGACTCTTCCAGCCTACTACGCCCACCACTTCGCCTGCCCTCTCTTTTGGTTTCCCCGGCCCCGCTAGTGCCCGCCGCGTTAGGGCGCCTACTCCTTCTGGACACCACTCGGGGCGTTCCCCAATTAAGCCATTCAGTCTCAGGGACGCACCTACCCCTAAGAGGAGATTGCAAGCCTCCTCCTAGGGCAACAGTGACGAAACGTAACCAGACAGCCTACGAGCAAGTGGTTAGTGGGTTTCGTAGTGTACTAAGCTAGGGCCGAAGGCACAAGTGGCTGTATGGTAAGGTTCGGTCCAGTAGTACACATGCTTGGGTCCTTATTGGAGGAGACCATCTCATCCCCAGCACAATCCCGAAGACATCTCTGCCAGGTCTCTCCTAAACCATCTACACTAGTTTTAGTTGATTAGGTTTTATCCACAAACACCATCATGAGGCAACATCCCAAAAACACATTTTAAAGTGAATCCCGATGCAAACCAACACACTAGTCAAGGATAAGCTGACAAAATAACAATGGTTTCGCAAAGGAGGCTAAGGCACATCAATATATCATTAACATGTCTAGGTACTCACACCTAATGCACATGCATGCAGATGGTTCGGAAAATAAACAACAGTAAATTATATTGTAAAACTAGGAGAGAACATGTAACTATGCTTGCCTTCGAAAAATTCCGCACTTTGCGGGTCCCACACCTGTTCCGGGCAGCACTCTGAACAACAATCGCACCCACCGTCTAATCAGAAATCAAGAAAATAACACAACAGCAAAATCAATACAGAGAACATAATTATTAAATATACAGAAAAATTCTAGGATTTAAATGTAATTTTTAGGCTCCAAAATCAATTTACGAGCTCCTTAAACAATTCGAGGAAGTTTCGGGCTAAATAGGAAATTCCAGAAAAAAAAAGCCCATTTAACCCCTAACTGGGCCGAACCGACAATACCGGCCCATTTCCAACGCGCGTACACGACCCAACTCGGTCCAGTCCGGCGTAGCGCTGTGCGGCTAACAGGTGGGGCCCACTAGGCAGCGTTGCCCAGTGGCTGACAGGTGGGGACCACGGAACTGAGGCGACAGGCGGTTGCTGGCGTGGCAGTGACAAGGCAGTGATGTGGCCGTGACGTGGCGACAGGTGGCATCTGACGTGGCATGCCACATGGCACTCAGGGGCTGTGTGGGTGCTAACTTGGCATGACACGTGGCGGATTACGTGGCACGACAAGTGGCAGTGGGGACTTGGCTACGGGTGACGTGGCATGACACGTGGCTTGACACTGTCACGCCATGTGGCTTCTGGCTGACGCGGCTCTGACGGGTCCACCGGTCAGTGGCCGTGGTGTGATTCCTGCATGTGCGCATGGCACGTGGCGCCACGCGTGAGGTGGCGGCGAAACGGCTGCCTCTGACAAGCGGGGCCCACGGCTTGACGGGCCCTCTTATCAGCAACTGAGGCTGGATCTAGCACGGGGTGAAACAAAACGGCATCGGCGTCAGTGGTGGGTCCCACGGGGACAGGTGTCACGTCGTGATTGGGTCCCACGGACACATGGCGCCAACAGCGGCGGGTCCCACGGACACATGGCGCTACGCGATTGAGCGAGGGCTGCGGCGTTGTCGGTAACCGACGCGGCAGGTGTACCCCACCGGGACGCGCGTTAGGCATATACGAAGCAGGTCCGTGGAGTTGGGCATATACGAAGGTAATATATAGTGTAGCTACCATGTATATACTATAAATCACAACTTTTGCCAGTGAATATGATAAAAGCACAACGGAAGTGAAGGATATTCTTATTCTAACATCAACGAGGTACTCAACAGATAAGTAAAGTAAAAATTGAATGTACCTTTATAATAAAAGAGCAGAGTCATAGTGTTATCCGTAAGAAGGCGAGAACTTCACTCGAAGACGAGCTCCATCCCCGAGGTACAAGTGGGAGAGGGGCTGGATAGCTTTGCCTCCTCTACGGCACTCTCACCTTTCCTCTCTCCCTATTTTCCAATATTCCAAGTGTCAAAGCTTCGCGCTATATCTCCTTCATTCCACCGTGCTTTGCAAATGAGTCGCAAGGTCCCTTTTATAGCTCTCCAAGATTGGTTCATAGCTTAGGATGCTTGAAGGTAATTTGGCTTACAAGAGGAGTCGCTTGGAACGTCTGCATCTAAAGATGGCCAAATGTGCCGGGCCTAATGGGCCAGCATGAGGCACGACATTTTGCCCTGACCCAAAGCACATTTTGTCCTGACCCAAAGCACATGGCATGGTATAGATCAGGATCGTGCCGGCACGATCCGACAAGGCATGTCGCACCTAGGTCAAATCTTGAGCCCATGGGCCAGCATGGGCATGCCATGATTATTTTTAGTTTTAATTTATTATATATCTCTTGGACAATATAAACACAAATGAAGTTGCACCCTACTAGTTACCTAGTGAGGGCGCTAAGATTCTCCTCCATGAGGTCATGGGATTGATCCCTGGGAATAGCACCGCGCGGGAATTTTTTTGCCTCCTCCTCAGTGTAGCACCAGCCTACCATTGGCTCATCAGGCCAGTCGTGCCTCAAGCCAGCCCGGCACGGCTTGGCAGGCCACCATGCCGTGGATGGGCTGTTGCCTCGGCCCATGGGCTAGTGTGACATGGTCCGTTTCCTAGCCGTGCCTAACTGGGCTGTGCCTAAACGGGCATGTGCCGTGCCGCGCCGTACTGCCCGTTTGGCCATCTCTAGTTGCATGACATGTAGGGCCGACCGACCTAGGGAGGCCAAATAGGTTCCATGGATCCACCAGCGTTGTATCCCACGGCTCACAATAAATCCTAGAGACGGTTGCATGCGAGGTAGGTTGGCTGGCCTAGTGGGGTCGTCCGGCCAATGGGTTTCACACCCCGACCCTATGATGCACCTATTTGACTCCTTGGA
Source organism: Raddia distichophylla (assembly GCA_005191435.1). Classification (NCBI taxonomy): domain Eukaryota; kingdom Viridiplantae; phylum Streptophyta; class Magnoliopsida; order Poales; family Poaceae; genus Raddia; species Raddia distichophylla. The sequence continues at coordinate 775,017 of SPJY01004231.1, read as the reverse complement.
TGGCTAGGATGTCTTCCATATGTCGGTTTTTGACAGTGTGTGGCCGGCCGGCCAAGGGAGGCCCAACCAGTCCTAGCGGTTTCATCCCCAGTTCTTTGATGCACCATCTTCAACTCCTGGACAGCTACGATGACTCCCCAAGTCAGTATCTTTGTTGTCTATGTGTCATCCTTGAGGGAGGTGGGTCCCTTTATCCAAGCAACACCTCCATCCAATCCTTGGATTCAACCGACGTTAATCGAACGCTCCACATTCAGCCTTTTATACTTCTTTGCATGTATGTGGGAGCGATTGGCTCGAGGCTAACAAAGTGGGGCCAGCCGTCCTAGGCCCGGTCCTACTATTTTGATGAATTTCACCCAAATTTGTCTAAAAGATTCCCTACATTCAAAATTCACCAAAACTCATGTAACTCCGTCAAGTAAAATAAAATGCCCTTACGGATGTTCCAAGACCACGGTTTTTTACAGAATGTTGGTGGTCAAGTCGATGCAAAATGAACGTCAACAATGCGCTTCATGGGCCAAAGCCTAGGACTGTTGGCCCCTTCCCCTTTAAAATTTCCTTTCTTGTCTTTTATGTAGTCATGCGGTCCAATTTATTCAAATGGATAAACTCATCGAAAATTTCTACAACAAATTCATAAATTCTAGAAACAATTTTAGTATTTTATAAAAATATAAAATCTCAAATAAAATTTATAAAATTATTTAGATAAATCCTTTTTCTTGCTTTCCCATATAAGAAAATACTTTTACTTCACAAAATAATTTCAAAAATTCACAAATTCTTTGAAAATTATATTATTGCAAATAATTTATGTAAACCCTAATTTTATAATTTTCACCTTTTTTGCCAAATATTTTCTCATCTCAGGACCCCACAATGCATTTGTTATCAACCCCAATGTCTAAAAAATATTGTTCTGCACATTATATATCTCGCTGACTATAAACCATTTCCTACCATCACTCCCACTATTCCAAAACTCTTTCAAAATCACACATCACTCTTTCTCTAACAAGGAATTTTTTGATGATATTCAAAAAATCATATAGTCCATCACCATCTTAGTCAAACCTAACATTTTTTTTTAAAAAAAAATTGTTTTTAAAACGGTTTTAATGCATCCATTCTCCATGCATTCCCATTTGGATCTTTATGTTGATATATATTTTATATCCTCCCTATTTTGATATTGCAACACGTAGAAGATGAATAAGTAGCGCCCGGATAAACTGAGCAAGAATATATGGATGACAGCAAAAAAAAAATCTGAAGATCTGGCTGAATCAGGCATGTTTCTTAATCCATAATATTAAATTATACACTTATTTTATAGTTAATTAATTTTTGTCCAATATGTTTTTAATGTACCTATGATTGCATGCAGTAGTAGTTATCTCCCATTTAGAATATTGTTCCAATATTAGGTCATATAAAACCCTAGTAAAGATAATCTAGTCATAATAATGACAAAGTCTCATATAACATATAGGAACACAACTGTTGCATAAATAAACTAATTTGTGATTGAGGTAAAGGAAAAAGCTTGTGTTGTTAATGTCATGATTTTGGTATAAGACTGTGTGGAAAGTGTTCAAAAGTTTAGCAAGAACAAATATTTGGCAAACGGATAGAAAGGTGGGTTGCTCTAGTTGTGATTAGAGAACACTGGATTGGGGGTTGGTGTTTGATTTGTTCTGTTTCTCATAACTTATCGTTGTCATATTTGAAATGATAAAAATTTTGCCCAAGCTGTATTGTTGATCACTTTATGGGTAAAGCTGGGTAGATTATGTAGAGTCATTAAATATAAATCATCAATAGATCATACTTCTGGTATATGAAGTTGTATCAAAGGGGTGATGCCTATTCTTAGAAATACATAAATCAGGTTAGAGGTGTGGTTAAAGGATTGATGCTAGTATCAAGGTTTTTGGATCTGGTCAATAATAAAAATCTCATTTTGAATATTTTAGAAAACATTTAATTAAAGTATAGGTTTTTTCAAACCATTATTAAAATATGCATTAAGTTTAATACTAAATACATCTATACATTTTTGCCAAACATGGCATTTAGAAAATTGACATGCATATGGAAACCTAAGTAATGTGCTTACCCGTTTTTATGCAGGCTACCCTTCCAATGGGTAGAACCTATCTTTACTGTAGATGATTGTTCACTTGAACACATGGAAGAGTTTGGCATAGATTTCTAGGTTATACCTTATACTCAAGCCATGCATGTGGTATAGAAGTGATATCTTGGAGGTGTATTATAAATTATAAACTTATGTTGTGAAATAAACCCTAGTTATACAATAAAGTTTGATAGCTTGTACTATTTTGGAATAAAAATAAATTATGGACATATGTATTTTTGAAGATCGCCCGATCGAGGTCCCCACACTCGTACCAGTAACATATAGGGTTTCAGTTTAGTAAAACCAGGTCCCAACAATTTTTACTTAGTGGTCGGTACCTAATAAGCTTGATATCGATATTCGATCGAGCTACTCCATTGGTTGTGTGACACGATTGTTTATATATATATACTTGATCTTTGATCGATGATGGCATATCGATGAAATTTTGGATACGTTGTGAGCTAGAGTTGGATTTGTTTGGTGATCGGGCAATGATGGGAGGAAAGATCCTAGAGCATTAGCCCCACTGGGGTTAATTAAGGTACGAAGATGGTGCCATAACTTCAAGTTATTGTACGTACAACCACAGGAACGTATCCGGTGCAAACGGGGTTCCCGTGCAAACGACGTGTAAACCAACTAGCAAAAGTCATGAAAAATTCTGAAAAAATTCACACACGTACTTCAAGTCATACTCCACCTATATATAAAATTCAAGTTCAAATTCATTATATTTAAAGCACAGCAAAAAAGAGAAAATTATGACAGATTTATACTAAAAAATCTGTCAGAATTTTCTCTTTTTTTTTACTGCTAAAATATAACGAATTTGAACTTGAAATTTTATATATAGGTGGAGTATGACTTGAAGTAAGTGTATGAATTTTTTCAGAATTTTTCATGACTTTTGCTATTTGGTTTGCACGCCGTTTGCACGGGAACCCCGTTTGCACCGGATATGTTCCCTACAACCACACATGTTTGTATGGACAGTTAACCATTTTTATGTGCATGTTTGTTGTTGGGGCTAATATTGTTTATTTGCCTATTTTTTTTGTTGGGGACAACCGCTTGCTTCTACCGTGAGGGTCCATGGTGCTGGATAGACGGCCATGGATAGTATCCAAAACAATGGTTAACTCCTTCCAACCACAACACGACACATGAGACGTTGGGCTACAGTTGTCAGGTGATCCAATGGACTAGCATATACATCTAGGAGTCTTTGGCATTGGTCGCCATGTCGTGTGGGTAAAGACATACGCCTCTGCAGAGTTTAAGCTGTTCAAACAAATAATTGTAAGACAAGACACTGATGTTAGAATGTGAGATTGGGTTGGTTTTTGTAGGGACCAAAAAAAGGAGTTCAATCCCTTTTGTGCTTTTACATGTTCTATTCCCTGAATCAAGTAGGTAGAACACACAGATAACGACTCTTCGATCATAACAGTGCAATTAAAACATTCATATATTAAAGTACCTGCCAGCAAGACATTCATTACAGAGTTTCAGGCACGCATGCCTCTAGAATTACGTTGTGCATCAAAAACCAAGTAAAGATTCAAATCCCCACAAGCGAACAGCAAGTACACGCTCCTAGACGTCTTATAAGTAGTATTCATATTGGACTCCGTCTTTGCGAAGTCTTCATCCTCATACATCTCTTAATCAGGGTAGAGGTTCTTCTACTAGTAACCTGGTTGTTGGAATATGTAGCTCGCGTGAAAAGCGGGGTGAGTACGCGGATACTTAATAAGCAAGGTTGACCGAAAGCAACCAAGGTTCACAAAGGATGGTTAGGTTAACTTTGCATAAAGCTAATTTTACAGATTTTCCCTAAATTTGTTAAATATGGAAAACCTTTATTGAACAAATCTTTGAATATCTATTTACAAATCTAAGGCGGTCGCCAGCTTTGCCCAAAGTGGCTAATCATGGTTCTTCATAGTGCACTTAACACCCTTCTTCTCATAGTGCTCCCATGAGCATCAAACTAAAAATCACAACTATTGTCATGGTTTTCAGTTAATATAATTTGAAACAAAAATGTTAAAACACTACTACGGAACGGCCCTTCCATCCTGGCACATCAGTCTAGGTTACCATCAAACCGGGACTGAGATTAACTTCAGTCCCGGTTCAATGGTAGCGAGGCAGCAGTCCAGTTTTCAGGCCCGGTTGGTGCCACCAACTGGGACCGATAGGTCGCCTCGCCCGACACATGGCTGCTAGGGAGTATTAGTCCCGCTTGGTGTTACCAACCGGGACTAATACTGGGCTCCGAAAATTGGTGCCATTTCTCCTGTCACAAAAGGCCCGGTTGGTGTTACAAATCGGGACTGATATTTGACTATTAGTCCCGGTTGGTGTTACCAACCGGGACTAATACTGGGCTCCGATAATTGAAGCCATTTCTCCTCCGGTCACAAAAAGTCACCGTGTCGTCTTCTCGTCGCCGCACTGAGAGCTGAGGGAGCTCGCACGCGCTTGCTGAGGAAGGAGCGGAGACCGGAGCCACATTCGTCGCCGCGCTGAGCAAGGAGCTCCTGAGGAGTGAGGACCGGAGCCTCTCTTTGCCGCGCTGAGGGAGCGGTGAAAGGGGATCGGATCATCATCGGAGCAACGCTCGTGTCGCCGCGCCGGCCGCGTCGTCACCACCACCCCGGCCTCGCCGCTCTCGTCGTCGCCGCGCGCCCGCCCATTCGTCACTGTCTCCCCGGCCACGCCGCTGAGGTACATTTATCCACCGGCATCGCATCCTCGTTTCTGGTCCCACCGCCACCACCGCCACCACCACCGCCGCAGCGACCGCCGCCACCTCTACCGGCGCAACCGCAAATGCCGACCTTTGTTTGTGTTTTTATCATCAAATTTCCGTCCAGATTTAGGATGTCATGTTGGACTGGTAACAGTGCCACTAACATCGAAACCACGCTCCCTCCAACTAGGTCCAAAATGTGCTGTTTTTTAAAGTGTCTATGCCCCTCCACCATTGCTTGTTGTGAGGGGACGAATACCCACAGAAGTAGCGCAAAAGACAAAAAAATACGTGGCGACCAATGATGTGGCACGTCGCCGCGACGATGGCGGTGGTGGAAATGGTGGTGATGAGGAGGTCGAGGTCGAGGGCGAGGGCGAGAGCGAGAGCGAGAGCCAGGGTGAGGGCGACAGCGACGGTGACGGCGGCGGGAATGGTGGTAATGAGGGCAAGGGCAAGGGCAAGGGCATGGGCAAGGGCGGCAAGGGCAAGGGCAAAGGCGAGGGCGAGGGCAGCGAGGCGATGGGGAAGTCACGTTCCCGTAGAGTGTGATTGAAACATCGAGATCGCACTCTATATTGTACTTTTTATTTCAAGTTTTATGCACTTAAGAATTGTTGTTGTCCGAACATTTTATGTATAATTGTACGTGCTGCAGACTTTATATGTTCATTGATGTTTTTTAATGTGTACTATCATTGGGTGCTTGTATGTGAAGTATTGGATCATATTTGTATGTGTACTAGCATTGATTAATGGAGGGGACGAGGATTGGAAAGGGTATTTCATGAATGATGGATGTTAAAAAATATTATTATTTTTATTTCCACATATCTACACCAAATTCCTAATAGTATCAATGATGGATGATCCTTCCTGATTCACCCAGGCATATTTATCCTTGCAAGATATTTGTTTGTATGGTATCAATATGTGTATTTGATACACAAGCTACTGTCACACTCAATGCTATGAATATGTATAATGCAGATGGATCGGCGATGGATGTACATGGACCGATGTTCCTCGCAATTCGTGGAGGGTTTAGAAACTTTTATTCATCATATCGAAACCAATATTATTTTAGACTATATATGTTGCCCATGTATTGATTGCAAGAATCAAAAGGAGTGGGCAAACTGTGAGCAAATTCATTTTCATTTGATCTCAAGAGGTTTTATGGAAATTATACCTGTTGGACCAAGCACGGCGAAATAGAGATTACACGGGCTGAAGAAGAACAGGTGGACGATAATATCTCGGACGCTAGCCAACACAGTTATTTCGAACATATGCAGGGGGGTTTGGCGACGATGATCTAGACCAGTTGTTGCTTGATGGAGAGGGAAAATACGTTGATAAAAGGCATTATGAAAAGTTTCAGCGCCTTTGGAAGGATTATGAAACACTGTTGTATCCAAACTGCGGACAGAGGTACAAAAAGTTGCGTACCACACTAGAACTAATGGAATGGAAGGCGGCAAATGGATTGTCTGATAAGGGATTCAACGAATTGTTAGGCCTCATGAAGAACTTGCTTCCACAGGACAACACGCTGCTTGAAACTACGTACGAAGCCAAGCAAGCTCTCTGTCCTTTGAGCTTGGAGGTACAGAAGATACATGCATGCCGTAACGATTGCATCCTCTATCGCAATGAGTGTAAGAATTTGGAACCTTTTCGATGTGCAAAACATCGCGGTATAACACCAAGCCTGATGACACATGCAGGTGAGGTAGAGAGGGCACGTAAGGTGAAGAGACCCCGCTAAGGTGGTGTGGTACTTTCCTATAATTCCTCAGTTGAAGCGTTTGTTTGCGAACAAAGAGCATGCGAAGATGATGCGTTGGCACAGCGATGCTCGTAATGTTGATGGAAAGCTAAAACACCCCGCATATGGGTCGCATTGGCGAAAACTTGATAGGAAATACCCGGAGTTTTCAAGCGATGCGAGGAACATACGGTTTGCGTTGAGTACAGATGAGATGAACCCCTACGGCGAGTTGAGCACTAATCACAGTATCTGGCCAGTGACTCTATGTATCTACAATCTTCTTCCTTGGTTGTGTCAGAAACGAAAGTATATTATGATGCCGTTACTCATCCAAGGCTCCAAGCAACCAGGGAACGACATCGATATGTATCTAAAACGGTTGATCGAAGATCTGCTAACATTGTGGAACGATGGTGTACGCGTATGGGATGAGTACAAAAGAGAGTACTTCACCCTACGTGCATTACTATTCGTAACCATCAATGACTGGCCAGCACTTGGTAACCTGTCGGGCCTATCTATCAAGGGATATAAAGCCTGCATCGAGTGCTTGGACGATATGGAAGACAAGTACCTGACAAACTCTCGGAAGGTTGTATACATGGGCCATCGTAGGTTCCTAAACCTGAAGCACCCGTTACGGAGTAACTTAGTTAATTTTGATGGGACGGAAGAGAACCGCAAGAAGCCTAAGCATCACAGTGGGGCAGATTTATTTTCTATGGTGAAGGATCTGAAAATCGTATTTGGAAAGGGTCATGGTAGCAAACCTGTCCCACCACTCCCTCCTGAAGAAGCTAAGAAGAAGGCTAGTTGGAAGAAGCAATCAATTTTTTGGGATTTGCCTTACTGGAAAGACTTAGAGGTTCGCCACTCATTAGACTTTATGCATATAACGAAGAATGTCTGCGTGAACTTGCTAGGATTCCTAGATATGTACGGCAAATCAAAAGATACTATTCAGTCACGGAAGGACTTACAACTATTAGGACTCAGACAGGAATTACATCCGCAAGAAAGAGACAAAGGGCATTACCTCCATCCTGCGAGCTACACTCCAAGCAAAGAAGAGAAAAAGAACATGATTAAGTTGTTAAACAATGTTAAGGTCCCTTCCGGATACTCGTCGAACATAAGAAGACTTATAAACACAAAAGAGAATAAAATCGTAAACGTGAAATCGCATGATTGTTACGTGTTGATGACCCAGTTGTTGCCAGTGATGTTGAGAGGTGTTCTGCCAGACAAGGTACGACGCCCCAAACCCTAGCCGTCATTATAAATTCAGTAGCCGTCGCTAGTTTAGACTTGGGTTTTGCTTAGATTATTCTGCCGTCGCAGTTTCGCCGTTTATCGGTTTGCTGAACCCCAACTTGTGTGCTTAATCGGTAATCTGTAATATTGAGATTGCATCTACCGTGTTCTTGCTTGTGTTCTCGATTCGCTTGCAGGAATTAGCCTTCGTGGTGAGGTCAACCGTGTCTTGGCGTGGTTGATAACGAACGGAGACAGTGGTGTAGCGATTGCAGGCTTAGATCTGTTCTGATTGGAAGCCGGATCGTCAACGTCGAGTTCCAGCAATTTTTTTTGCAGGTATAATATCAATGACGTCGGCCATATCTGTGCCAACGTCATTAGTGGTGACCAGGCCATGCAGAGAGCTGGGAGTTTTGTCGTCGGCAAGACAGTGGCTGACGTCACTGGTGTGAAGCTATGTCGTCGGCACGAATCTGGCCGACGTCAAAGCGGGTCCTGGGAGCAGGGGTGGAGGGGAGTAATAACGTGGGCTTGTCCTATGGCCGCCGAGTATGATGGGGGGCTCTGTCGGCGGCTCGAGCGTGGCCGACGTCAAAGGTGGTGACCAGGCCATGCAGGGAGCTGGGGTTTTTGTCGTCGGCAAGAGAGTGGCCTACGTCATTGGTGTCAAGATATGTCGTTGGCAGGAATCTGGCCGACGTCACAGAGGGTCCTGGGAGCATGGTTCGAGGGGACTAATGACGTGGGTTGTCCTATGGCCGCCGACTATGATGGGGGGCTATGTCGACGGCTCGTGTGCGGCCGACGTCAAAGGTGTTGGCAGGGGGCACGGGAGGGATGGGGAGGGGATGACAGTGACGTCGGCCTTATCTCTCACCGACGTCACTGATATTGAAGCTGTGTCGGCGTTGTCTTAATGGCCGACGTTAAAGAGGAGGGGCTTGCGGGGCAGGGAGCAGGGAGGGGGACGATAGAAATGACGTCAGGATTATGTTGGCCGCCGACAAAAGCAAGCAGTGTCGTCCAAGCAGTGTCGACGGACTTTTGTCGTCGGCCAGCCGCCAACATAGGCCTATAATGTCGGTTTTGGGAACCAATGACGTCGGTTCTGGCCGCCGACACTGAGTTTGATTCCTGTAGTGATTTTTATAACACTAAAGGTTCTAAACAAAATTGTCTTTCATAATAGATCCTCTCAAATAAATGTTTTTATTAACCGTCTCTAACACGTTTTAGGCATGGTTTGACAAACGTGTATGTGATCATCCAAGATGTATCAAACTCTACATGCAATTACTCCCTCCGTTTTACAGTATATAAGACATTCATGTATTCGAAAAAATGTTCATAACTTTTGACTAATAATTAAGCTAAAAACATATATGTTTAGTGTTATGCATGACATATAGTTGGATTCATATTTAAATATACTTTCATATGATATTAATTTTATAATTAATGATAATATATTTTGCGAAAAAATAGTGGTCAAAGTTTTACATTAAAGACTATGTCAAAAATTTATATGCCTTATATTTTAAAATGAAGGGAGTATTATCGAGAACAAAATGCCTTAACTGCCTCTGATATGACAAACTTAACATTTGAGATATAGTGTGTAGGTTATAGTTTTAAAACTTTATCTACCAAAAAAATACTTAACATCGTATATATAAAGTCATCTCTTAATGCTATTTCATAATATCATACTCCAATTTAATTGGATTTTATAAGTAAATTTGATGTGTTGAACATCGATAAGAATCTTTGAAAATGCAACTTTGACTACTTGTAGCTATTGTTTTCCTTCAATATTGAGGGAGTAACTTCAGTCTCCTAAAAGCGTCGGCCGTAAACAGCACATAATGCAAAGCTATATAAAAATGTTCCGCTTTTCAATTTTACTTTTGGTTACATTTGTTGGCACCGCCAACGATTAAAAAAAGAGGAAGCAAACCGAACTTAGCCACCAGAGTGGGAGACGAAGAACCCATGCAAGATTCTTGCGAGAATTAACGACGCATACCTCATGAGCAGGAACAAAAACAATCAACGAGCTTACATTAACCGAGCATCCAATACTCCAACGCTCACTATTGTACCTCACTTTCATTCTCCTTTTCTTTCAAAAAGAAGCACTTCTCTTACCTTGTAATTAATCCCTCAGGCTGAATGCCAATTACGTACAAAAATAGCAGACGGTCGACCGGTGGCATTATTGATTGAATCGATCTTAATTTGTTTGGCGTGCAGATGATGTTAGGTAAATGACAAAGAGCTCTAGGGAAGTAATGGCCACTAAACCGGCCTGGTGAGTGCCTTCCTACTGCACAAAAGTGCATATGTGTCGGTTCACACTATGTGGCACAGATGATGGTCATCACCTGTGTCAGGTAAAAATACCAACACATATAACGAGGGCATATGTGTGTTTGTGACTAGAACAATGGGATGAGTAGCTAGCATATTACCACCAGAGGCTCAAATAGGCACAACATCACAATTAATCAAACATAATTTGCATATAACCACAACATCACATTCTCTCGTACATCACAGCTTCGACATTAGAATCACGGCATGCCAAGAGCCACTAGACATATAAAGATATACAAATCGACATTAAAAAAACACATTCAACAATGTGCTCCATTTTGTTCACAATTTGACATCAAGAGAGAGTAGTTAATAACTACCGGCGATTGCATAAAGAGACCATAACGTATAGAAATCAAAAAGAGCGGTCCTACAATAATAAATTGATATTAGATGGAATCATTTACCTCAGAATGTGATTATCATGCTTAGTTCCAAAAAAAAAAGAGGGAACTTGTAGATTTGCTTAGTCCAAATTTTCACAAGCCCAAGTCTACATAATCCATTTCTAACACTAATTTATAAAGGAATTGTAATTTTCAAACCAAGCTCTTATGTTGCATTAGTTATGACCACAACTATGAATGAAATTGCTCAAACCTTTTAGGAGTCTAGATAAAGTACCTTTGCCCATGATTTGTCTTTTTTAATCCCCACTTAATTGTTTATTCACCTGAAAAACAAAGGCACTAAACTTTTACAGGAGAAATTATGGTATTGTACATATAAAAAATCATGGTAATGTATTTCCCTTATCAATGATAGTAACCTGAAACATCAATATAATAACTAAACTAAAAACATGCACCCAATTTATGGAGTTGATTTAGGGAGCATATAAAAATATGTCAAGCTCTTACCCTTTATAATTCATTTGACTGTTAACAAAGTTGTCCAAACAAATTATCTTCGAAACTTGATGCTTCTTATATCATGTTAGAATAACACTGAATAACACATTGGTTGTTATAATTCACATTATCAAGAATTATCACATAATACGTTAAATAATAAGGCATTAGCATATATAAGTCACATGATATGTCAACATGACATAATAAGTCACATTACAGGGTCGTCACCGTTCACCTCACATTGTCGATCCCATAACTGGCTTTTACGTTACACGGACAAATTAAACACTCCCGCTCTTTTGGCTAGAACATTCTATAATAATTGTAAATGGAACACCGTGTTGTTACTTTCTTGATTATAGAATGAGCCTTTGCAATTGATGACATTATCAAAGATGAATGTTGCCAGTTGTTCTTGAATGGTCTGTATATATAGCAGGTCAGTAGAGAGACTTTCGGTTAGAAGTCTCATTCTCTATTACGAAGGCAAAGTAAGTTAGAATCAAATTAGAGAAGGTATGCTGGAACAAATACAAGTTGGCACACGAACCTCTGTGTCCATGTTTGGAATCGTAGAGAGACATATATGTTGTATCGTTTAACAAGCATGACCCACACAAATTGGTATCTCGGTGCTACTTGGCACATTGAAATAAATGACGGATGTCAACATGGCTATTTGTTTATAAAGGATGATATAAGTGGTGGATTAGAGTACGTATAGGGAATTTATGCCTGTCAGCCAGGGTCTTGTGAAAGGGGAGGTGGATCCCATTATTTTTGCAGTATTTCTGGAAGACCTTGCTTAATAGATCCACTGTCTCCTTATATTCATTGATTTCCCAGTCGAGCGGATCCGGGATGACCATCTTGCTGAGTTCGGGCTCAATAGCTATTTGAATTCAATGGAATCTACACAATATATGGAATGTTTAGTACCAAGATATTTTGTACAAAGGAGATATGGTTACTTCCAAAACATAATTTCTTACATGTACAAGTAGGGTAACAATATTATATCCTTGCCTTGCATTTCCATTAGGCATTTATACATATAGTCCGCTATTTGATCTAGTTTCTAGGAGATATCGTCAGCATGGACCATCCTAGGGTTAAATAATCCGACATCATTCTCATGGGGTTTCATACATACAAGCATCGTGTGTGCTGCTACAGGAATCTGCCTCGGTGTCGGCGGGAAAAAATGCTGTGTCGGTGGCCAAAAAGACGACGACAGACTAATGTCGGCGACCAAGGAAAGCTGCCAACACAGAAGACCCGTATCGGTGGTTATCAAAAAGCCAACGACACAACTTTAGCCCCTCTCCTAGCTGCGAAACAAAATTCATAATATGTGTCCTCCAAAGCAAGCTATATCGGCTGTTATGGGCAGGCCCAATAGGGCCCAAACGGGAGATGAATAGTACCATGAATAGTACCACGGGTACATTCTAGAGCATGGGCCCAGGCCACGGTTATATTTAGAATATGTTTTTATCTATTAGGGATTAGTTTCTTAGAGTTCAAGTAATTCCTTTCTTACCGTTCAAGTCGATTTTTTCTTAAGATCTAAGTCTGTTGTCCCTATAAAAAGGAGGGTCACGTATCTTTTATTATCATCCAAGCAATGAATTAAAAATTGAGATCTATATCTCGTAGGCGGTGGCTCCGATAACAGCCAAAGGTGGTAGCTTCGATAACAGCTCGCCTCGCCCGCGTCAGGGGCCGTATCCCCTGTTGCGTGCTTGCACGTATCAATTTGGTATCAGAGCAGGACGATCCCTCGGGATGGCATTCCGCTCCGGGTACTTCGAGGGGCGTGCTTTCGACCCGCCATGTTCAGATCTCTACTACGAGCGGCTTCGCAAGGAGCCTTCCATAGGTGAACTTGTGAATCTGAAACAAGGTGAAGGCCGCATCAGCGGCTACGCGCGCGAGTTCCAGCGGCTGCTCAGCCGCGCACTGCGGATGAGGAGAGAAGACGAGATCGATGACGTCTTCATCGCGGGTCTACCTGCGACATCTGCAAGAGAAGTTCGTCGTGCTCGGCCGCGTGACCTTACCGACGCCATATACTTGGCGCGTGAGGCAGAGCGCGAGGAAGATATTCGAATAGCAAAGGCGGCACCGGCCTGACACCGACCGACGTTTAGTGGCGGGGCTGCCAAGCAAACCCAGGCTAATGAGGCACAGCTGAAGACGTCCATCACCAACTTGACGGCGAAGCTCGACGACTTCACCGTGATGGTCGCGAACCTTGTCAAGGCGTTCGGCAAGACGGCGGCGGCGGCTACTGATTCGGTGCAAGAGATGTCTGACGCTAGCGTGGCGCAAGCTCTCACGAGCGCACGCCCCGGGATCGGGACCGACAACAACAGCGACAACACTGACGTCGACAACGACACCGAGCAGCGTGAGGAGAACGACGACGATGCCAACATCGACGTCGTCAACGACATCGGGCATCATGAAGATGGTTCTACTGACATCGCCTTGCCGGTCTCCTCTCGAGAGATGGCTCCCAAGGCGACAAAGGTACAACCAGAACGACCTCACGGCACCCTGTCCTACGTCGCTCGACGTTTTCCTCCACGTCAAGCGCACCCGCAACGACCACGACATCGTCATCACCAACCGAAGGACCGTGTGCATGCTGTGGCGGCACGGCTACGTCGTGCGCATGGGGACGCGCTGTGGCTTCAACATCGGCGTCAAAGCCTCGGGCATCGGCGTTTCAACCTTGAGGACAAGGTTGATTTGAAGAGGGGAGTAATGTTATCGACAGGCCCAATTGGGCCCAAACGGGCCATGAATAGTACCATGGGTACTGTAGCGCATGTGAACAGTACCGCGGTTACTGTAGAGCGTGGGCCCAGGCCGCGGTTATTTAGAATATGTTTCTATCTATTAGGGATTAGTTTCTTAGAGTTCAAGTAATTCCTTTCTTACCATTCAATTCGATCTTTTCTTAAGATCTAAGTCTATTCTCCATATAAAAAGGAGGGTCATGTATCTTTCATTATCATCCAAGCAATGAATTAAAAATTCAGATCTATATCTTGAAGGCGGTGGCTCCGATAACAACCAAAGGTGGTAGCTTCGATAACAGCTCGTCTCGCCCGCATCAAGGGCCGTATCCCCTGTTGCGTGCTTGCACGTATCAATTTGGTATCAGAGCAGGACGATCCCTCCGGATGGCATTCCGCTCTGGGTACTTCGAGGGGCGTGCTTTCGACCCGCCATGTTCGGATCTCTACTACGAGCGGCTTCGCAAGGAGCCTTCCATAGGTGACCTTGTGAATCTGAAACAAGGTGAAGGCCGCATCAGCGACTACGCCCGCGAGTTCCAGCGGCTGCTCAGCCGTGCACCACGGATGAGGAGAGAAGACGAGATCAATGTCTTCATTGCGGGTCTACCTGCGACATCTGCGAGAGATGTTCATCGTGCTCGGCCGCGTGACCTTGCAGACGCCATATACTTGGCGCGTGAGGCAGAGTGCGAAGAAGATATTCGAATAGCGAAGGTGGCACTGGCCCGACACCGACCGGCGTTTAGTGGCGGGGTTGCCTAGCAAACCCAAGCTAATGCGGCACAGCTGAAGACGTCCATCACCAACTTGACGGCGAAGCTCGACGACTTCACCATGAAGGTCGCGAACCTCGTCAAGGCGTTCGGCAAGATGGCGGCGGCTGCTACTGATTCGGCGCAAGAGATGTCCGACGCCAGCGTGGCGCAAGCTCTCACGAGCGCGCGCCCCGGGATCGGGACCGACAACAACAGCGACAACACTGACGTCGACAACGACACCAAGCAGCGTGAGGAGAACGACGACGACGCCAACATCGACGTCATCAACGACATCGAGCATCATGAAGACGGTCCTACTGACATCGCCTTGCCAGTCTCCTCTCGAGAGATGGCTCCCAAGGCGACAAAGGTACAACCTGAACGACCTCACGGCACCTGGTCCTACGTCGCTCGACGTCTTCCTCCACGTCAAGCGCACCCGCAACGACCACGACATCGTCATCACTAGCCGAAGGATCGTGTGCATGTTGTGCCGGTACGGCTACGTCGTGCGCATGGGGACGTGCTGTGGCTTCAAAATCGACGTCAAAGCCTCGGGCATTGGCGTTTCAACCATGAGGACAAGGTTGATTTGAAGAGGGGAGTAATGTTATGGGCAGGCCCATTAGGGCCCAAACGGGCCATGAATAGTACCATGGGTACTGTAGCGCGTGTGAACAGTACCGCGGTTACTGTAGATCGTGGGCCCAGGCCGCGGTTATTTAGAATATGTTTCTATGTATTAGGGATTAGTTTCTTAGAGTTCAAGTAATTAATTTCTTTCTTACCGTTTAAGTCGATCTTTTCTTAAGATCTAAGTCTATTCTCCCTATAAAAAGGAGGGTCATGTATCTTTTATTATCATCCAAGCAATGAATTAAAAATTGAGATCTATTTCTCTTAGGCGGTGGCTCCGATAACAGCCAAAGGCGGTAGCTTCGATAACAGCTCGTCTCGCTCGCGTCAAGGGCCATATCCCCTGTTGTGTGCTAGCACATATCATCGGCAGTCCAAAAAAATCCTAACGACACATCTAAGCCCTCATCAGTCTTTTTAAAGCAACCGACACAGATCTCTCTGTGTCAGCGGCCATATAATGAGCCGCCAACACAGACCTCCTCCCCCCTAGCCGCCGACTTTCCGGCCCACCTTGGCTCCACCAGCACTTTGCTTTGTGCAATATAAGGTTACAGGACATGCAATAGACATCACAATTCATTCCATGGGTGCGTATTAGTCTGCGTTTGAACTCGGCCACAAGTTTATTGGAATGCGTAACGTTGTATCGGCTTTCAAGCCACAACGATGTTACGTATTTCAAACGAACTTGTAGCCTAGGTCCAACGCAGAGCAATACGCCCCCGTGGAATGTGTTGCTATGTCTATTTCATGTCCGATAAACTTACATTGCACAAAGAAAAGTGCCGTTGGAGCCGAGGGTGGGCCGAAAAGTCAATGTCTAGGGGGAACGAGCTCTCTGCCGGCGGCTTTCCATGTGACCGTCAACATAGATAATCTGTGTCAGCGGCCACATATGAGCCGCCGACACAGGATACATTGTGTCGATGGCTTTAGAATGGCCACCGACATAGATGTGTGCCACAGACATGTAGCACGAAAGACTAGAGTGACCGTTAAAGCAGGTAGTGTCGGCGGGTTGAAGACCTATGTCGTCGGTATGTGGCCACCAACACAAATCCTTGTTTTCAAAGAAGGTGGCCAGTGCACTACGTCCTCACGACCTAGTGCACGGGCTCAAACCGTCTGCACACGCCGCCTCAAGTCGCCGCCTCGCGCAAACGCCACGTCGCCTCAAGCCGCCGCCGACCGCAGCCTCCCACCCGTCGCCATGTAGCATCCCGAGTCGCCACCGCCACTACCATGAGCCGCCGCTGCCCGTCGCCTCCCACCCATCACCCTGCCGCGTCGCGCCGTGTAGCCTAGGCCCACAGCCACCGTCCCGAGCCGCCACCGCCACTACCATGAGCCGCCGCTGCTCAGTGCCTGCCACCTCCCACCTCGCGCCTCCTCCCCGATGCCCCAAGCTGCCGCCGACCGCCCCGAGTCGCAGCTGCCTCCCCCCAATGTGCCGCCCACAGCCACACCGAGTCATCGCCGCCCACCGCCACCCCGAGCCACCGCCATCCGCCGCGTCGAGCCCAGGACACCCCTAGCCACCTCCTTCCCCTTCCCCGCGTTGACGTCTCCCACCCTCCCTTGAGGCATGCCCTAGCCTCGGCAGCATGTATGCTTTTTATAAAATGTTGAAACTATGTCGTCGGTGTTTTGGTGACCGACGATATTACTAGATGTAATTAATTAGTGACATTGCAATTAGTGAGAACTGTGTCATCGGTATTTTGCTAACTGGGCAGGATTAATAGATGAAATTAATTAGTGACATTGTAATTAGTGAGATTATGCACGATTTCGAGTACTTGCAATGCATTTCTAACATGAACCGAGCCATAGTCAGACCTGTTTGGGGCACACCTGCACATTTTCATAAGGAGCTTGGATGGTGATTTGTTGGGTTTCATTATGAAGATGGTGTGGTTTCGAGCTGTCCATATTTTGGACAGCCCACGGATGTACGTTTGAGTATAGTGGCTGCGACACGGGGGTGTACGTGTCGGAATTCGGGCGGCATGATCCTGTCGTTCTGCTAGTTCAGAACATAAGTGGTACGCTGTACACATCATTGCACTAGGGGAACTGCAGGGTGATGCTGCCGGAATTCCGATCCGGACACCCCCGTGGCACAGTCACCGTACTCAAACGCACATCCGTGGGTGGGTAAGCCCTCCTATTTAGCTAGACTTGAACCGTCTAAACCTGTAATTTCATTGTTTTCATTCATGTTATAAAGTAGGCGATGGAAGACCGCCGGTAGATATACGATGGCTGGATGAAGTCTGGACGTCACACGGATGAGTGGATGAAGAAGGCTAGGGCATTTGTAGAAGATGCTTTTTGAAAATTCCCTGACCCTAACGGAAAGGTTGTGTGGTGCCTCTGCGCTTTGTGCTCGAACATAGAGAAAAGTAGCAAAAGGGACATTAGCAAACACCTTTTGAAGTATAGCTTCAAACCAAATTACTTTGTATGGGTATATCATGGCGAGAGGAAGCGTCTCGCATCGGTGTGTAGCCCTGTGCATTTTGGAGAGTGCTACGATGAAGTAGAAATCGACAGATTGGACGAACTCACCGAGGATGTGGCTCGATCATATGATCTCTCCCCCGAGGAAGAGTCCGAGCCACTTGCCCAACAATTTAAGAGGCTCCTTTATTCTGCCAAGTTGCTGCTGCATGACCATACCTATGTGACCGTGATCTCCGCAGTGTCACGTCTAATGGCGATAAAGACCAAGTATAACCTATCGGCAAATTGCTTCAACGACCTTTGCAAACTTCTAGATAGCCTGCTTCCGAGTGGGCGCAGGATGAATCTGAATCTTTACGAGTCGAAGAAGCTTCTTATCGTGTTAGGCATGTCGTGCGAGAGAATAAACTATTACCCAAAGTTCTCCATGCTTTGCTGGAAGAATGATTCTGGGTTGACTTAATTATTGTAAGCATTGCAATGAGAGTTGGTACGTGGAAGTTCATGGACGAGATGGTATACTGAGATAGACGAAGGTGGCAAAGAAAACCTACCTCTTCTTTCCAATCACTCAACGCCTGCAATGTCTGTACATGTCCAAGTCCACGGCCAGACACATTCGGTGGCATAAAGAGGGCAATCGTAGAAAGGAGGGCTTGATGACTAATCCTTCAGATGCTGAATCTTGGAGGAACTTTGACTAACAACACCCTGAATTCGCTACTGAGCTCAGAAATGTGTGCATCGGGCTTTCCACCAACGGGTTCACGCCATTCAATATGACCGCGCACCCGTACTTGTGCTGGCCAGTATTTGCTATCATGTATATCTTTCCGCCTTAAATTTACATGAAAAAAGAGTACATGTTCCTTTCTGTTATCATATCTGGGCCTAAGTATCCTAAAAAATTCATACCTATTAATGCAACCACTTGTAGAAGAGCTGAACGACCTGTGGACCAAAGGAGTATTGACACATGATAGCTACAAGGCCTAGAACTTTAGGATGTGCGTCGCATACCTGTGGTCCATCCTCGATTTTTTGGTGTATGGCATGTATTATGGGTGGAGTACACATGGAAAGTTCTCCTGCCCTAAATGCCAGTCTGACATTGATGCAGTCACATTGAAAAAGGAGGGCAAGGCTTGTTGGTTCGACTGTCACCGTTGTTTCCTAGAGTCAAACCACCCCTTTAGGAAGCAATGAAATGCATATCGTAAGGGCAAGACAGTGAAGAAAGGGCCACCGGAACGGTTTAAAGTGTAGCATATCATCGACTGGCACGACGTTTCAGCGGAGAAGGGTACGCTACAGGCTATGGTAAGGGGCATTATTGGACTCATAAGTGCAGCATATACAACCTTCCGTATGCAAAAGACCGGAAGCAGCCTCACAACCTCGATTTGATGCACCAAGAGAAAAATATGTGCGAGGCAGTCATAAACACAAACTAGGATATCCCACAAAAGACTAGAGATAACAGCAAAGCTTGAGAGGATTGCGCTTTGTTATGTGATCGACCAGAGATAACACTCAATGAGAATGGGTTGAAATTTTGGGCAAAGTACTGACTCACACGTGCGCAAGTAAGGTAGATTCTAGTCTGGATTGAGTAAAAGGTGAAATTCACGGATGGTTATGCAACAAGCCTTCGTCATGACGTTAGTATGGAGCAATGCAAGTTAAATGGAATGAAGGCCCACGATTACAAAGTCTTCATAGAGCGTCTATTTCCTGTCTAACGGCGTGGATATGCTGATGACGATATTTGGATAACACAGTAATAGCTGACCTTTTTCTATCGAGATCTGTGTGCAAAAGAGATATCCACATCGAGGATGGAGGAATTGAAGAAGGAGATTGTTGTGGTTGTGACAAAGCTCGGGTTCATTTGACATACGAAGCAAAGATTGCTGGTCCGGCACAGTTCATGTGGATTTATTTTGTTGAACGGATGATGAAAAATGTTCAAACGAAGGTAAAGAATAAAGCACGAGTCAAAGCAAGTATTGCTGAACTGTGGCTGACTCGGGAGATCGCTTACTTCACAGACAAATATTTTGCGACAAGTAATAAGGTGCATGTGACACAATTGAGATATAAAAATGCATGCCGTATAAGAACTTCCAACCTTGGTGTGTTTCATGACCAAGTTGGATGCAATATTGGTAAAAGCATAACACGTGACTTGTCTGAAGCGGAAAAAATTACCATCCAGTTGTACGTGTATGACAACATGGATGAAGTGAAGGTATATATCGAGTAAGTTAATAAATCTCAATTAAATCATAAATACTAAATTTTGTAGTCAATAATGCTTTAAATAACAAATCTTGTAGTCAAATTGTTCCAGAAGAGTGGGGAAAACTAGGTGAACCTTCGGACGAAACCGTCCAAACTTTCTAGCCTTGTTCAATTACCACGTAAGTTTCTTCCTACTATACAACACACTATTCTATTACCACACAAGTTCCTTAATAAATCTTGTCGTGCATGCTTGTGCAGTGTCAAATGCATTCCAGCGTACACAACGATCTCCGACAACTATCACGTGGATGCAGCCGTAGAATTAAGGTCCATAGATATTGTGATTGCCATGGATACCGATTTCAATCCGAAGCAGTTGAGTTTGCTCAGCCCAATGCAACTATGGTGAATAGCGGCATTGTGAGTTATGTCACAGACGACCTTGATGGACCAGACAAAGAGTATTATGGGATCATTAAGGAGATTATAGAAATATCTTATGAAGGTAAAAACGATATCTCGCTTGTGCTGTTTCGGTGCAGATGGTTCGATCCAACTAGTGCATTGCAGCGTACTTCAGAACTAGGACTAGTTGAAATTAATCATAAAAAGGTGCATCAACGGCTAGACGTGTTCATTTTGCCCAAACAAGTCGAACTCCCTTACGCCCACCCGGATTACAAAAATTGGTGGATAGCACATAAATGTCATCTAGTTGGAGGATTGCCCGGCCTCACGGATGAAGACTACGAGCCTTGCCAAAGTGGCCATTTCAAGAAGAAGAGTTATTAGGAGAGCTGCAAGTCGCTATTGGTGATGTGCTACAACAAGAGGAAGAAGGAGAAGATGAAAACGAAGAGGAAGAGCAAGATGGAGAGGAAGAGGAAGAGAAAGATGAAGACGAAGACGAAGAGGAAGAGGAAGCAGAAGATTTTTGAGCCATTCAATCTAATAGGTTTAATGTCACATATATGTATATTTTTGTCATTTACTTTCGTAACCATTTATGTTCATATACATGTAATTTGATTCAATTGATACACATCTAATTTGTGTCATTTCATTTCATTTAAGCAGGATGTATCGAGCTGTTAAGAAGGCAGTTAGAAAAAGAAAGAAGGTCTGGGGAAGAGGGGGCAAGAGGAGTGTGGGAGAGTGCATCACATCCCATGTGGAGGAGGAGGTGATGGTGGCCACCGACTCTCAGGAGGGTGAGGAGGTGGTGGCGACCGACTCTAAGGAGGTGGAGATGCTGGTGGCCCACAGGGGGGTGGCCGGAGGAGGGCAAGAGTCCGATTTTGAGGAGGGGGCGGAGACCGACGAGAAGGGGGGTGGGAGGAGGTTGGGGATGTGCTACCTTTTGGTTGGTTTCTTCAGGTGCTGTAGGATGCTGACTCTGAGGAGTTGGGGGACGAGAATTCAGAGGTTCTCGAGTCGTCTGTAGTAGAGTCCTCGAGCTCCAATACTCGGGGGCGGCATAAATTGCCAACACTCGCCGCTGATCCAGCTCGGAGGAATTTCGTACAGTTTCCAACGGGCACGGGTATGTGCTAAAACTTTTTGTTGTCTTTTATTGGTAACAAAA
Organism: Raddia distichophylla; assembly: GCA_005191435.1. Lineage (NCBI taxonomy): Eukaryota > Viridiplantae > Streptophyta > Magnoliopsida > Poales > Poaceae > Raddia > Raddia distichophylla. Next base: position 753,341 of record SPJY01004231.1, on the reverse strand, counting down.
ACTTGCTAACCATTTGTTATGAATTCTACGTATAGGGGATTGATTTGCATCAACAAGGGTCCACAGGAGCTGGGACCCTTGCTAGGGATCCTATTGAAGAATCTCTACTCCGAGCTAGTGGGCAAGGGCGATGCTCGATGCCCAGTGGTGTGGTAGAGCAACTACTCGCTCGTGGTTGACGATGAGGTAGTAACTGGCGCCGATCGGTGCATCGATGAGTTTGGGTTAGATGCTAAAATTTATTAGTAATTAATGATTTTTGTGTTCGTATGGTCTTGTGTATTCTCATTTGTTTGTTTCATTTTAGGAGAGGTATCAGCTTCACCCTAAGGCGACCGAGGAGGATTACGATGGTTGCCGCCGTGTGATCGATGCAATGGTGGTAAAGACAGTTAGAGACGCCATTAGGATAGCCTGCTTGGATGCGGTGATCAAGCACCACAAGGGAAGGGGATTAGAATGACGTTGAGGACAATGACAGCCTGGGAGTACCAGAAAGTGAAGCAATACCATCCATTTCGTCCTGAGTGGATGGACAATTGTCCAAGTATGGAAGATGCTCTGCAAGATGTGTGCATCTAAGGGCTGGATCGAGAGATCGAAGCATAACACGGGCAATCGAGGTGCTAACCCTGAGATCTACACCACCTACCTTGGAGGGCGAGGCATGGGGCATGTTGCACTCAACATAGTAAGTACAATACTATGTTAGGATTAATCAGTGTATCTTTTCTATCTTCATGTTCCTAATTTTTCGCTATTTGACCAAATCATTGTTCGTTTCAAATTGAAACTTAGGAATAGGATACGGGACATGAGCCCGATGAGTTCACTTTGTGGAGTCGTGCACACACGCATCGTGTCCTACCAGATGGCACACAGTCACCGATGCTCTCTGCAACCCAGGAGAAGATTGTAAGTGACTTGCTCTTTTTGCTTTTCTATAACTACTATCACTGGTTCAATCTATATAATCCACTATATATCTATTTTGTTTGTTAGGATGCATATTGTGCAGCCATGAAGGAGAAACATGGTGCAGAGTGCGATCTCTTAAACATGGAATTAGACGCAAAGCTCATCTACAACGAGTTCGGTAGGTTTAGTCACGACAGGGCATGTTTCATGGACTCCTTACTGCCCCACGACACTTTGAGAGGGCAGGCCAGGACAGTCAACAACAGGGCGCCTCTTCCTCATGTGCCCAGGTGGAAACCCAAAAGAAGCTGATCGAGGAGCTGCAAGCACAGAGGAAAGCAGACGAGGCGCGATGGTAGGCGGAAGAGCAAAGGTGGAAGGCACAACACGAGGCGGAAGAGCAGCAGAGGCGGGCAGAGAGAGAGAGAGGAGGATTTGAAGTGGCTGTAGGCAATCCAGGATCAGAACTACATGATGTACGAATTCATGTATCAGGTAATTAATCGTAGCTACATATTTGTACTTACATGTTTGACTTCCTAACATATATCTTATCCACATAGATTCAAGGGGGATGGATCATCTAGCCAACACCATCTGCCACCTCCACCGAATTACGTCTTCACACAGACCTCGGGAGCCCCAGCGACACACACCGACGGTCCCAGCCCTTTGCCGCCGGCCTCGATCCCCTAGTTACACTATCCCCCTGCACCGACGCCTTCTCCTAGGATAATTCAATTTTCTAGTTTTCACAACATTTTTTATACAAGTTTGCAAATGCATGTGTATTTTGAAATTGTGATTTCATCCAATCGTGCAGGAGTGTGGCTCAGCTGTGCCCGCGGATGCAACGAATGCTCCGTAGGGTGCTGATTCCAGTGCCACACAAATGGCTGTAGAGTAGATCGTCGAGGGTTTCTTCGCTGACCATTTTGATGGTTTGTAGAACCATTAGTGTAGTTTTTACTTAAGTTTATGTCACTTAGAACTGCTTGTGACTTAGAACTGCTCGTGTGACCATTATGTATTGTTTGTATGGACTCTTGGACTTGAAGAACAATGTTTTGGTTTATTATCGGTCATTTTGTGGTTTTGAAGCTATGTGAATGTGTATGTGCTCAGAATTGTGGTGCCGAGCACCTAATTATGTGGTGAAATGTTGAGGGGAATTAGGGAATATAATTGTATTGGAATAGTGTTTTATTGCATGTTGAAATTGAGATTTTAATTGAATTTTCAGCAATTTTTTTATGGCCAACAGTTTGGGTCAACGGCCTAGTCCATAGCCGCTGACACATATCTGGGGGTGCGTCAACGTTCTTGTCCATGGCCGCCGACACAGGTAGCCAGTAGGTGGTCAGACAGCAGTCACCAGGTAGGACCTGTGTCGTTGGCCATAGACTAGGCTGCCAACATATGTTTGCCATGTGGCTGCTCACTATTGGTCCATGGGGCCCACATGGCATAACGCCATCTTCGCAGCCGTGCCGTCAAGGAGGGATTGTGACTGCGGCTGACACGACCGCCGACACAGGTCCTCACAAAGAGAACTGGCCTCGGAGTTGAGTTTGTCGTCGGGTCTCTCTAAAGCCGTCGACACAGATCGTTGTGTCATCGAACCTCTGTCGGCAGACCTTTGTCGTCGGCTGGCTGACGACACAGACTTTTGTCGTCGGTTTTCTGGCTTGTGTCGATGATATAAGCCGTGGACACAGGTCCCTATTCCTGTAGTGTGCATTAGCGAAAGGCTTAGATTAAAATTTAAAGGTGGATAACATATATGAGGTATCAAGAAAATAGATACTTTCAGTATCCAACACTGCAAGAATGAAGTATCGAGAGTGTCTAGGTTGTACATAAAGTGTAAATCAACTAAATCTATTAGGAAAATGCCACCCCCATGTGGTTGAAATCTTTCTCATTGTGACTAACCATGATTACTATGGACTACATGGCCCCGGGTATCCTCTAGAAGGCCCATGAGGAGGTAGATGGGGGCGACTCAAGCTGGCTGGATCAGGATAGAGACCACTAGGGTTACGCATAACTTGATCACTAAGGATGCTCCCGAGGATAGAGTCGAGCTCTATGTAATTAGGATATTCATATTTGCATATCATGCGCCAGTGTAACCGAATTTAGTATCATCTAGTGGATAGAAACATGTAACCTTATCCGCCTGCACTATATAAAGGGAGGGGTAGGGGGATAGAATCATTGAATAGCTACGTCAGCACAAACATCTCCATCATCTGCAAGCTCACGCAGATGTATAATCCCAGAGCACAGGACTAGGGTATTACCTCCGAGTTGAGGGCCCAAACCTATATAAATCCCTGTCTTGTGTTACCATCTAGTTTGGTTCTAGCGCATAACCCCATAACAAATTCATTGCCGAAAGCACATGCTGAGTTCTCCAAGCTAGGCAACCGAAGAAACTAAGAAGATAGCGTTGGACCCGTCCGATCTGGCCAAAACAGCCGTGATTGGGACAGGGCTCGATAGCAAATTGTAAGATGCGCCATCACTTTCCTCCGGGCCAACCAGGACGTGTTCGCTTGGAAGCTTTCGGATATGTCTGGCGTTCCGAGGGAGGTGATTGAGCATTCTTTGCACGTTGATGACAAGGCAAGGCCAATCAAGCAACGTTTGCGAAGATTCGCACGGATCGGAACGATGCCATCCGGGAGGAAATTACCAAGTTGTTGGCAGCACGGTTCATCAAGGAGGTATACCACCCCGAGTGGCTAGCAAATCTGTTCCTGGTCCAGAAGAACAAGACATGTCGTATGTGCGTTGACTACACCGACGTCAATAAAGCCTGTCCCAAGGATCCTTTCGGGCTCCCCCGCATCAACCAAGTGGTGGATTCCACCTCCGGTTGCGAGCTCCTAAGTTTTCTGGACGGTTACTCAGGCTATCACCAGATCAGCTTAAAGGAGGAAGACTGCATCAAGACATCGTTTATTATGCTGCAACCTATCAGCGCATCATACAACGATGTTTTCACACTCAGTTTGGCCGCAACGTGGAGGCTTACGTCGACGACGTCGTCGTGAAGACACGAACCAAACCATATCTAATAACAGATTTGGCCAAAACATTCGAAAGCCTAAGGGCATATCAGATGAAAATAAATCCCGAGAAGTGCGTTTTTGGGTTTCCATCCGATAAGTTACTCGGATTCATCATATCTCATCGAGGAATCGAGGATAACCTAGAGAAGATCAGCAAAATCATGAAGATGAAGCCCCCGACCAATCAGAAGAATGTGCAGAAGCTTACTGGATACATCGTGGCACTCAGCCGATTCGTTTCCCAACTCGGGGGAACGCGGGATGCCCTTCTTTAAGCTCCTACACTGACAAGATGGTTTTCACTGGACAGCGGAAGAACAAGAAGCCTTCGAAGACTTTAAAAGATTCCTCACTACGTCACCGGTGTTGGTCCCGCCCATGCCCCAGGAGCACTCCTACTCTACATCGGCGCCACGACTCATGTAGTCAGAAGCGCATTGATAGTGGAGAGGGATGAGCAAGGCTCCCTTCAGAAGGTGCAACGTCCGGTCTACTTCGTCAGGGAGGTATTGGGCGACTCCAAAACAAGGTACCCTTACATTCAAAAGCTTTTGTACGTCGCACTCATCACGTCGCAAAAACTCAAGCATTACTCCCAAGACCATGAGATTTCGGTGGTCACTTCCTTCCCACTTGGAGACATAAATCAAAATCGGGAAGCCACCGGGAGAATTTCGAAGTGGGCAGTCGAGCTTGGAGCCTTTGAGATAAAGTTCAAGCCTCGGCTAGCCATTAAACCTCAGGCACTCACCGATTTCACTATGCAATGCACAGAAGCCCAGACCCCACCAGCAAAGGAGAATCTCGAATACTGGACAATGTACTTTATGGTTCCCTCGTGTTCAGCGGCGCGGGGGTTGGAATTTTGTTCATATCTCCACCGGGAAGAACCTACGGTACATCCTTCAGATTCTATTTCCAGTCAGCAATAACGAGGCTCTCATCCATGGGCTACGCGTCGCCATATCGCTTGGCTTACGGTGGTTAATGGTACTAGGGGATTCCCAACTCGTGGTCAATCAAGTATAGAAGGAGTGGTCTTGTATCGGCGACAGCATGGTGGCCTACTATTAGGAGGTTCGAAAGTTGGAGGACAAATTCGACAGTTTGGAGCTAACACATGTGCTCCGACTAGACAATGAAGCAGCAGACGAGCTAGCGCGCATGGGATCCAGTCAGGCGCAAGTTTCGACTAGAGTTGTCGTCGAAGAATTGCGCAAGCCCTCTATCAAGCTACCATCCACACCGGAGGAGCAGCGGGAAGAACAAGCAAAATCGGAGGTATTATCAATTAATCCCGGGTGGACACAGCCATACTTGGACTATCTTCTTCGCAACGAGCTACCAGATGATCGCAGCCTCGCCGAGTGCATTACACGCCGCAGCAAGAATTATAAGGTAGTCGGGGACAAGCTATTTTGTAAGAGCATTTTCGGGGTACTAAGGCGTTGCATATCTGAGAAAAAAGGCAGGGATCTACTGAACGATATCCACTCGGGGGAATGCAGACATCACGCAGCGGCAAGTGCTCTTGTCGGAAAAGCCTATCGATAGGGATTCTTCTTGCCGATTGCCAAAGCGGATGCGGAAGATATAGTACACAGGTGCGACGGGTGTCAATTCTTTAAACGGCAGATTCATATGCTGGCCTAAGATTTACAGATAAGTCCGATCTCCTGGCCTTTTGCTGTTTGTAATCTGGACATGGTAGGGCCTCTCAAGAGAGCACAAGACTCATCTCTTCGTCGCCATTGACAAATTCACAAAGTGAATTGAAGCCATACCAGTCATTGACATCACGGCCGCTAAAGAATGCGAGTTCTTCCGGGACATTGTCGAACTCTTTGGTGTACCTAACCAAATCATCACCGATAACGGCGTGCGGTTCAAGAGCAGCGAGTTTCAAGATTAGAGCGAGGAGCTGGGCATCAAGATTTGCTACGCTTCGGTGGCATACTCAAAGCGAGGATTTTTGATCGCCCAAAGCCATATGCCACACGCTGGGTCAAGGAGTTGATTTCGGTTTTCTGGGGGCTTAGAACAACCCTAAGTCGAGCGACGGGGTATACTCCCTTTTTCCTATTTTATGGCTCAGAAGCGGTCTTCCCGACTGAATTGAGGTTACGGTCCCCACAGGTATGCAGCTACAACGACACACATGGCCAGATAGGACCTTCCAGGGAACTGGGCCCTGGTAGGCTGTTCGATAGGGCCGCCAGGGAGTGGGCCATGTCAATGGGCCGTAATTCAATCCCCAACAGCGGTCTTGTCAATGGCCGTCGATACAGGTAGCCAGCAGGTGGTCAAACAGCAGGCACCAGGTAGGACATGTGTCGTCGGCCATAGACTTGGCTGCCGACATACGTTTGCCATGTGGCTGCCCATGATTGGTCCATGGGGCCCACATGACATAACGTCGTCTTCGTAGCCGTGCCGTCAAGGAAGGCTTATGACGGCGGTTGACACGACCGCCAACACAGGTCCTCACCAGGAGAACTGGCCTCGGAGTTAAGTTAGTCGTCGGGTCTCTCTAAAGCCGTCGACACAGATCGTTGTGTCGTCGAACCTCTGTCCCTTTGTCATCGGCTGGCTGACGAAATAGGCTTTTGTCGTCGGTTTTCTGTCTTGTGTCGATGATATAAGTCGTGGACACAGGTCCCGATTCGTGTAGTGTGCATTAGCGAAAGGCTTAGATTAAAACTAAAATGTGGATAGCATAAAAGAGGGACAATAAAATAGATACTTTCAGTATCCAACACTGCAAGAATGAAGTATCGAGCTAGGTTGTACATAAAGTGCAAATCAACTAAATCTATTAGGAAAATGCCACCCCCTTGTGGTTGAGACCTTTCTTATTGTGACTAACCATGATTACTTTTAGGAGAATATCCTTAATAAGCACTTCATGTACAACTGATGTAAACATACTACCTTGAATGTCATAGATTTCAACCTATTTTCTATGACCAATGGTTTCCCCATGACATGTTTCAGCCGAACATCATAATCATCTGGTATTCAATCCTTTTTGTGCAGATATCACCAGCTTTGCGACGAATTGATGAAATACCCTCTGAGCAGACAAGATAACATTTTGATCTCTTTCCTCCCTTGTCTAGATACTATGATGGCTCAGAGAAGACTAACAAAGGTTCACAGGAATCGACTCTTCACCGTTACATAATGTCATGCTTTGCACCACTGAATGAAAGTTTGCTCTACGAGGCCAAGGTTGTAACTTCATTATTAGGGGGCATTTCAAGCACCATGTCGATGCATTGGAGGAACACCCTATGAACGTGTACCTTTCAAAATCCCGGTGCTATCAAAGAGTTGTGCAAGGTACCCCCTTCAACAGTTGGGTAAGCAGTGCATGTAGCAACCTTGATTGAGTTGTTCATGACAGGCACGATGAACTAGTAGGGGTCTTGGCACTTATATGTCATCCACATGGTAGTTGCCTAAGTCCTCCCCCTTAAGCTACATTGAAGCACAACTACTCCGACGCATAGAGGGGTAGCTAAAATAATATCTGGTTGAGCCTGCAAGATGGCATGTAAAGTAAAGTACTCATGTATGTACTCATCCCACACTTGCACACCCTCATTCCATACTACTAGAAGATCTTCCACCAAAGGTTTTAAATAAACATCTATATCATTGTTAGGTTGTTTCGGTCCCTAGGTAAGCAATGAAAGTGCTATGTACTTCATTCATGCATCACAATCCTAACTCATCCCCAGCATCATAATTAAACAATGATAGATGATAAATTTAAATGAACAACACAACAAATACAGAAATGAAACATAATTGTAGATAGGTTCATGTCAGTCCACTCTCTGCCTGCGAGACACACTTATCTCCATCTAAGACGATAAAGATCTCTTGAAACATGGTGGAGATATTTGCAATGGTGGATCCATAGGTTTCGGAGGTGGAGGTCGCTCCTCCTTGTCATCACGATGAACCTCCATTCCTACATCGGGCATGCGACCACCATTACAATCTCGGTAACCCACGTTGCCACATCAATCACAACAATTACAACTAATAACAGTGGGTATGGGCACAGATGACTCAGTCACTGTCACTGCAACGGACCTAACAAACCCTCCTATAGGACCACCCGGCAACCAACCAAACCCTATACCACTAGAACTAATAATTAGACATAAACAACTATACATAAATATAATCACTGAGCTTATGTACACAAGAACATACAACGGTCAAGAGGTTCAAGCAAGGCAGTGATCCCATTTTGCAGCCGACCAACCAGCCACCCGCTCCACCTCTCATCTCTCACCCACGCGCCGACCCCACTTGTCATCCCACTCCTCTCTTCCTCTTTCCTTTCTTGCTCACCATCTCCTTTCCTTTCCTCACCGGCGGCAAACCCATGCTGCACTTGGACGTACGCGTCCAGATTGTTGTAAATCGGTCGTCACATACACGCAAACACAATCACAATAGACAGGAGACACAGATCTAGAGAGACAAAAGCCAGGCACAGTAATCTTTATTGATTAATCTCTCTTGAGTACAAGGGGTTTCATATATATAGCCTAGCCTACATAGGGGTGGCAATGGGGCCCCATTCCCCGATCCCCGGCGGGGAATTCCCCTATTAGGGGACGGGGATGGGAGAAATGGCTCCCCACGGGGATGAAAATGGGGAAAATTCATTCCCCATCGGGGATTGCGGGGACGGGGACGGGGAAAATATTTCCCCGTGGGGACCCGGATGGGAACCCGACATTAACACAACTAAGCTTAGCAGGCCGCTAACATGTCTCAAACCAGTAACCAGGCCCAGCCCACCTATCCATTTAACCCTAACCTCATAGCCACCGCAATCAACCCAGACTCCCGCATCCCACCGGCCGCCGCCGCTTCTCCTCCTCCCTCCTCGTCTATGCTCCCCCATGGGATTTGGGGCTACGAGCCCGTGACGGCGGCTCACGACTTCCGGCGGCAATGGCGGCTCCTTTGCAGCACGCGAACTGGGGCGGCCGACAGCGCTCGAGCTGGAGTAGCTTGCGGCGCCAGTTGGTTCAGACAGCAGGCGACCGCGAGGAGCACTGGCTGCACACGTTCTCGCGCAACAGCCCTACGTCAAGATCTAAAACCTCTGGTGATAGTCCTGCATGTGCTTCCGTTGAGATGTTGACGCTGCCATTTTAATGCCCGTGAGTGGATTGATTCCTTTTCTTGTATCATCTTGATTCTGATTTGAAGCTTTTCTAGTTTTCTCAACGCTCAAACTTAGCTTGTATCTTGTATTTTGTTTATGTAGTATACATCACAAATTATTCCTTACAAGTCATGTACTAGCTAGAAGAGTTCTTGTATTAGGATTCAGCTCAACTAGCTCATGTATTTACTCAAGGAATTCATCGGTCATGCTCTGAATAGTCTTGATTTTTACCGGGTGTGCATACCCGTCGGGGCCCCGTCACCCGAACGGGGACGGGGACGGGCAGGCGATGTCCCACGCCCTCGCGTGCATGTCGGCGCGGCGGCTCTCCCTGACAGAGCAGGCATTCGCCTTCCTGGAGCCGTCAGGGCCATCCCGTGGCGGCTGCGTGAATGACACCATGAGCGCGATCCTGAGGACTCTGGATGACGCCGGGGGGCCGTGCCGAGCGTCCGGCGTGTTCTCGCTGGTCAAGGCTCTAGCTTTGATCGGCGAGTTCGACGCGGCGGTGTCCGTGATCGAGGCGAGGGCGAGGAGGGCAAGCCACTACAACGTCCTGATGGCTGCCAAGTGCAAAGCGGGCGACTTCCAGGGCGCCCGGGAGGTGTTCGACGAAATGAGAACGACAGGCTGCGACCCGAACCCCAACTCCTGGAACTACCTCCTCGGCTGCCTGCTCAAGAGTGGCAGGGCTGCCGAAGCGTGCGAGCTCGTCGAGGCCATGGAGAGGTCTGAACCCGATGACATCCCGAACTCTCTGACCTATGAGATTATCGCATGCCACGCCTGCAAAGCGGGAAGGATGGATTCGGCACTCCGTGTTCTCGATCAGATGTTCTCCGAAAAGCTAACGCCAAGGATCACAATTCACACAACCTTCATAAAGGGGTACTTGAACACTGGAAGAACGGAAGATGCTCTCAAATATGTCAGTGATATCAGCAGCAGGGACATGCACTCCATGAACAGGAACTACAGCCTTCTTGCCAAGCTGCTGCGCAAGTCGGGGAGGATCGTCGAGGCGGGAAGGATTTTGTTTGAATTGATGGAGAAGGGCCTCAGGCCTGATCACTCTGCTTATGTTACAGTAGCCAAAGACCTGCACGAGGTGGGCAGGGGTGATCTGGCTGCCGAATTGAAGTCATTGTTTCAGAGGTTCAGTGTACAAGCAGGTTTTGGTCGATGATTGTCTTGCAAGTAAATTTCAGAAAACCCATGTACCGAGGCACATACAACTCAAAACCACAAAATTTACATTTTTTTTTCACAAACCCCTCAGGAATTGAGACATTGGTAACACGAATTCTTTTCGCCCATGGTGGGTCTGTGGCTGTCGGTGGCTGAGATCCACTGTTGTCAATGGTTGATACTTGATACACGAAAGTTAGGAGACGGGGTTCCTTTTTTTTTAAGGCAAGAGTCAGATTGAAGAAATCATAGGGCCATTCATACAGAGAAGGCCAGAAGAGGTACACCAGAGGCGCACGTCCTTTTACAGAGAAGAGAAAACGGTTCGAGCCCTATTCATATTGCCACCACACAAAGCAAAGAGAGAAGGTCTGCTCTTGGTTCTCATACATGGTCATTGACGCGTGTTGGTTCCTAGAAACCAACACCTGTTTCGAAAACAATACATGAGGCCATGTAAAATGCAAAATGCTTATACACCAAATCACATTACAATGCAAAGGTGCTTATACGGGTGCTTATATTTTATAATTTGCACTAAACACCCTTTAATCATTGATGCATAGCTAAGCATCTCTCCTCCTTTCCTATGTAGTAAAAAAATGGTTTCCTTTTGTAATCATCTCCCTAAGCACATGTGAGATCACAATTTTGACGGAAGTAAATTCACCTACGTTCTCAATGAAAAATATTGAAAAATTATATATAAGGGTTCCTAATAATTATTTGAGCTTGTAGAAAATATTTTGGAATCTACAATTTTCTCCTTATGGCGCAGCATTTTCTCCTACTCTCCCACTAATAGAAAACTAGTACAATGTCCGTGCTCTGCCACGGAACTAAAGGGGAGAAAGGAAAACATAAATTATAGAAACATAAAAATTATAAAGGATGGTTTAACTTAGCAATGCACTTGATAGCTTTATTAAAGAAAATAAGGTAAAGGACAAGACAATGTTGGCAGGTTTTCTAGGTGGTGAGATTCATGTTGATATCTTATGTAACTTCAGGAAGATAAGAGGTCAATAGAATTAGCTTATGCATAGCGTTTCTTTCTCATCAAAACTGTGTGCGGCACCAAGCATGATCCTACTTGCACAAGCAAGTGGATGTATCATGTAACATATAAAACACAACTCTTTTAACAATTTTGTCGATGGGCATTACCGGAAAGCATTGCTTTGCTTGCTCAACAAATAAAAAGAAAACATTGCTTTACTCAATTATATATGTTGAGAGTATATGCTACAATTTCAGCTCCTAAAACAGGAGGTCGCGGCGGTGGGGAGGAGACGGCGGCGGCGGGGAGGGGGCAGCGTGGGGAGGAGGAGATTATTTCCTTGTTTCTAAAATAAAACTTGAATAAATGTTAGCAACACATAAATCAGCAATGCATCAATCCGTAGCTGTCCATATGGTTTACTACGGATATAGCTCTAACACATAATATGCGTAGCTGTTGTATTAGCCAGCAATGCATGATTATAGCGTTGGTAGGTATGCGTGGGTGAAAGGGGGTCCTTGTATCTTCAGAATCAATACGGTCTACTGGACCTCTGCGTTATAAATCTTCTGGATCTATTTTGTGGTGTAGTAAAATACTTTAATTGATCATAATGTCAACCTACTGGGTTAGACAAAGCGAAACATTCATGATTTCATATGAACCAAATCAATATTTAGCTCATGCTCCCCCTCAGGTTGACATCCCAGATGCCTTCCGAAGTTCGATGTCTTTCGGACATCCAACACACTATGCTTCTGAAAAGTGTGAACAAAATAGTTTGGAAACAACATAGTTTAATCTTTAAGTACCACTATCCACTTCTGGAATACAAGCAATATTATCCTAATGGATAAACATGGGGTATGTATGGTACTCGTTCCACATAACTTCTGGATGTGGTCACCATCCTTTCCAGCCAAACATACATGTGAGGATTCATATAAAGCATTAATCTCAAACACAATATGAGATTTAGCGATATGCGGATTACACATGAATTCCGCCTCTATATAACCCAACATGACCATCGGTTAACAACCCGAGGCTCTGCATATCTAGCTGGTCCCTAAAGACAATTTAGTGCCAGTCCAAACTTCTGACTGCTGCCGCACTAAGTGCTTACAGAGGTAAGGAACTTCTGATCCTAAAACCTCATATTGTCTTAGGTTTAAACAAATATGTTCCACTTTAGGGGATTACACTAACATGTGGGTAATGTTGATTGCAACATCATATATCGCCTGGATATAACCTATCAGACCTACTGGGTCTCAATATTGCAATCATTCTGGAATGGCTCAACACAATCAATTAGCCTATTCAGCAAGTCTTAGGCATATGGTTGTACCACTATAACCAGTCTTACCTTGGCATTTAGGGGATCAATCAATTTGCCTTTATCACCAATTTACATCATACCTTCAGGATATAAACTAATACCTTTAGGGTAATAAAGAACACCACCACTCTCCCAACTACTGGCAGGAGATGCACATCACTAGTGCTCTTGTGGCAAACTTCCAGTATCAGGTATCAATGGGTCATCGTCCACCATGGAGACCATTGGTGTAAATCAAATATCGACTGGTAATTAATCTTTCTTCAGAGAAATGCTTATGTTTCTTCAGGAAACACATTTTACTTTAGGAAACAGTCCTTACTTCTAGAAGGGATTATTAGGTATGAGATTTATTAATTTGTCACAATTTGTCATCTTATATCACAAGGGATAATATGAGTCTTACTGGGATCTCAACAAGGATTTTCATAATCCATAAACTGTGTATTTATTCATATCATCTGCCAGAGTTACAATTAAGCGGAACATTCATTACACATGGGAAAGTACAGGTCACTTCAGGGACCTTTGAACCAGGGTTTTCATCACCTCATTATTTATAATGACCACGAGTTAGATCTACTGTCTCTCAAACCTCGATCAGCCTCATGGTTTATCCTTAGTTGCTTGCCACATAACCTGATACAGGCGTTACAGGCGCCATGCCATGGATTTAGTTCAGGATCCTTATCATAGCAACTTAAGAGGAATAATATATATGTGTCGGCAATTTTCTCTCCATGTCTCATAAATGAGCACTTTCCAATATTAACCAGAATTTCGCTATTTCCCAAAATGATAATTCTTTGTCGACCCGCTTTCCCAGCACTATAACATGCGCACATTAACTTGCTGGGTATTCATCTTTAGGATGATCCTCTCTAGGAGGCTTATTACCTTCGTGGTAATTTCTCTTTAGAAGAATTTCAGGAGTGATGAGCAATTGTTTGACGAGTGTCATTGGATCTAAGACCCGCAGGCGTCCCCGCAGACTTTAGACCAAGACATAACAAGTCAATTTTGGCAAAGGTGGATATACTTTTCAACCCGGGGTATTCCACTCTTAACGACTCATTTACTATAGGTAAATGATTTCCAACTCCTTTAAATATCTGGCAGTCTCCTCGCTTCTAGCGTACAGGAGCACTCCTCGCTACTAGCGTACAAGAGTATTATTTCGTGAACCTTTACAATCAAGATCTCATAGGCATTTGTATAAAATATGGGCAATTCTCTCCCCCTAATGCCGAGATCCGAGTTTTACAAAAACATGCTTACAAAATACCCTTTCGTGAGCACAAGACAAATGGAACTACAGCTCCAAAGTTTCCAACTACAAGTGGGAGCTCAAAAGTGCATACTCGGTGGTGATATTATTTAGAAAATATCTCAATTTCACGCATTACCATTTGGGGCTAATCATATATATGCAGTGAGCTTAGATTTATATATTCTCTTTGCCATGCGCTTGCTCTGAGCTATCATATGCTCGCGCTAGGTGGCATGCCCGTGCTACGTTGCCGCACGCCCTACTGGGGTGGCACACCCGTGCGGGGCCAATGATCATCCAACAAATTATGAGTTGTAAAGTCTAGCTTCTTTATTATTGCCCAATTACTCATACCATATATATAATTAAACTTCAGGTTTAATATAAATGCGACAATATCCATAATTTGCATGAAAACTTTACTGTTCTGCAGGAACAAAATAAATACTATATGTACGCCAAACAACAATCAACCTCATGTGATAATAACATTGCAGAGGTGTAATTATATTCCAAAAAACATGGCTTCAGGCATGTTGTGGCAACTTCAGGCGCTAGTGACGATATTTGGGATAATTCTGCTACGGGCACGACTATCGTGGCAACGCAGGGCGCAGAGGACGACGGCGACCGAGACTTCGGGGCGGACCGTGGTCCGGGCCACAACGACAGCGGGGGCGACGCACTACAGGCACAGCGGCGACTGCAGGCGCGGCACGACAACGGTGCGAAGCAGGACAACATCACGCGGAGCGGCGCAGGGCGCACGGTCGCCGATGGGGCGGCAGCACGCGGCGCGATGGACGGTCTTTAGGGCTGCGGCCCACAATGCGGCGGCACGGCGAGGTAGCGGGGCGACGCCTTCAGGGTGCGGCGCGTGCAACGGGAACAAGGCGTGGGGCCAGCGCGGTGCCGTCGGGGCACGCCCGTGTACGGCACGACGCATGGCAAGCACGCGGCGGCGTGGGGGCGCGGTGCGGAAGCGTAGTGCTGCCGGGGCAAAGGAGCGTCGCGGGAGCGCCCGAGGCTGCGTGGTGCCTGGGCGCGGCACAGCCGGCGCGGCGAGGCGGGCCGGCGTGAGGACGGGGCAGCCGGTACGTGGCCGACGCGGACGTAAGCGACCGGGACGCGGGCGCAGCACGGCTCGGGTGCGGCAGCAGCGGCGGCGATGGTGCGAGCGCCAGCGCGGGTCACGGCGGTGCGCGGCGTGGTGGCCGGCGGCACACATCGACGGCGGCGAGCGGCGCTGGCGCCGGCGCGGCGAAGCGCGTGGGCATGGTTCCCGGCGGTGCACGGCACGGCCAAGCGCGAGGCGGTGGGCGGCGCGGAGGCGCGGCTTGAGGAGGAGGCGCGGCGCCTTTGGGGTGCGGCGGTGGACTGGCACGATACGATCTACTAGATCGATTCACAAACCACAACGATGTACTAGATCGGCAAACGAAAACAGTAGATCAAAATTTAATAGATCTGTTGCTGTGAGCGACATACCGTTGATCACAAACCTGAGAGCGATTCCTGCAGATAACTTATTGTAAATCGGTCGTCGCACACATGCAAACACAATCACAATAAATATGAGACACAGATCTAGAGAGACAAAAGCCAGGCACAGTAATCTTTATTGATTCATCTCTCTTGATTACAAGGGGTTTCATATATATAGCCTAGCCTACATTTGGTTTTGCCCATAATACCCCTAGGGTTTGGAATTGGCTTTCGGCCCATAAAATCACCTAGGGTTATAACACAGATGACCACGCTGCATCGACGCCAGCTCCAAACACATTAAACCTCGGAGGATTGCGCCCACTGCTCTTCATTGCTCTCGTCGACTCCCAGAGAAAATAAAAAATTTCGTAGCCACCGCCCCGTTCCAAATTTCGGGAGAATACAATGTATAACACTCAATTCGTTCGCCTGGTGGGTTTTAACATTAAATTCGATTGCTTTTACGCAGATGTTTTTGTATTTTGAGCACATATCATGAGCCATGTGGGAAAAATCAACCCACATGTCCAATTCATGTGGCAAAACCATCCTAAGAAACCAGGACGAGGGTTATGTGTTTCGATTTTAAAAATATAGGGGCTAGAATATCTGGTTTTCGAAGTCAGGAGGTTATATATGTGCGCCCGACTCAAACTTCAAGGGGTGATGTTGACATTTTCCAAAATACTATAACCTAAGGATCACATTCTGGTGCAACAAAACAATGACATAATTATATATCCTCATGATGTAGATTGGGATGTCCATGACCGAATAGTTAGGTTTTGCTAGCTTCATATCCTTTCAAACGAGGAACATGGAATTTATCTTGAGGATAGTAACAGCACGCGGCTCAAGTGGCGGCTTGTGATTTGGTCCACGGACCTTCAAGCGGTCAAACTTAGTGGGTGGGAACCTTGTCAGCGGACTCTTATCAAATGGTCATGTAATGTCCTTCACCGGTCGCACCAAGAATTGTATTGATGCAAAGGTTAGATTTTGCTTGAGGTGAATATATACAAAACTCTACAAAGGCAAAACTATCAAATAGTTGTGCCCACGGTCAAGGGCGAGCAAAGGGCACTTGCACACGGTAGACTTCTCTCCTATGATTCAAATTAATTTATCCAATCAAATGTTTTGGCATGGGCAACGGGGATTTATATGACTTTGCTGGGGAAGCGAAGGCAAGAAATGATTTTTGGCCATGGAAGCCAGGACTTTGATAAAGATTATAAATACTCATCAATACTTAGTTTTCCTTAAATGCTCCACTTTAAGTACGTACGATAAAACTGGCTTTATGCAACCCCTCCCCCCACCCACCTTACTTGACCAGAATCATTAGACTTGTTTAGTGTTTCGTACTCACATTCGCACACACTTATGTGGACTGCCTAAACCACGGACAAGAAGCTACGAAGACGGAGAAGCACCACTGAACCAGGAGGTAGGATTTGTGGATGACTATGAGAATGCGTAGGAAACGATCTTTCGGTCTGCACCCGTGGAGTCTCTTTTTGAGTTTCTGATAAGAGTTATTTGCTACTTTTGTTATTCTTCCGTTGATGTAATAATGTACTATCTACTTTTGGTCTTCTGCCCATTGTATGGATGTAGTAAATTATTGTTTGGCAATGATTTGTCATGTGTATGTTTGTACCTGCATAATGATTCTGGATTGGCATGGATGAAGACGAAGTCATGGAGGACACGAGTGACACAGGGGTGTTTGACGCCCGTCGGACGCACCTCCAATCTGACGCCTGCGCTCCATCCAACAGCCAGCGTTAGATCTTGAGCTAAAATTTGTTTTTTTGTTTCGCCATGCGAAAAAATTGAAAAAAATCAAAAAAAAATCAGAAATATTCTTCGTCGGTCACTTCGCTAAAATTATCCACCAATGCCACCGCTCCGATCTCGGTCGTCCATCTCTCCATCAACGCTCACAGATGGTGCCCGAAACCTAGCCCACCCGGTCTCTCTCGGCCACCACTGCCCGTCCGTCCGTCCGTCCCCCACCCCCGCCCTAGTACGTCTCTCTTCTCCCTCTCCAAGCCTCTCCCTCGCCTCACCACCGCCCCGCCCTCTTCCCACCACCACCGACGCTGCCTCCCTCCCCCTATTGCTTCCCTCCCCTGCGTTGCCGCCGCCACACCAGAACCCTCACCCGCGCATTTGAAGGGTACAGTGGACGTTACAGTAACGAGGCATATTTCTGCATCATCAATTTGGTTTTCTGATCCACATCTATGTATTTAACTAAATGTTTTGTCTCTAGGTTTACTCTCAAGCTACATCTCAGACCAAATTTGCCATCTCAACAAATCAATGAACCTGAGACAAATGGTATAGCCCTCATCTGTGGTGACAAATTGTAGCAGAGCGGTCATATTTGAAATTGAAGAACTTCAAGATGAAAAAGTAAGATCTGGATTCATTCTTTCTTATTAGGTTGGTTGGCACAGTTTCTTGATGGCACCTAATTAAGGCCTGTTTATTCACAACGTATGCTTTTTTCCTGTCATTTTCCAGAATAACAAGGGTGGAGACACTAGAAAATCTTGGTGCAGACATCCAAGGGTGAGAAGAACCATGTACAAGAAAGACTTGAATATGAACTAATGCATCATCTCCGTCTGAAGCAGGAACTAGCTGATCTAGAGAACAGAAACATGGAACTTACTAAGGCAAGCTGCTTAACTATTGAAGGACGTCATGCTTATTCTTTTCAGTGTTTGTGCTGAAGTAATCCCTCTGCTAATGTGTCCATCTCATTATCTGTGATTTTTGTAAACAATACTTTGAGTTTCCGTACGATATATCATTTGAATTATTTCAACATTCAAGGTTCTATTGCCTACAGGTCAGAAAATTCATTTCAAATAAATATATCACAATGGAACTGTCCTATTGCAGCAATATTCTGTTAAATGTTTATGTTTAAATCAAGGTCTCAAAGGTTAAATCTATCAAACTCTCAGTAAAAGAACATAATACACATTGAAAGGATCTACGGCTAAGAGGGGGGTGAATTAGCGTCAAATTTAAAATCTTTTTGTATTTTTTCGGATTTAGGCCAGTTAAATTACCCAAGCTACCGAGCAAGTCCTACACTACACAGAGCGACAAGACAGAAGCAATCACGCGGAAGAAACGATTTGTACGATGGCACAACACGAGCACAGGCACAATAGGCAACCATGAAGGGATGCACACACAAGCACAATGCAGTTTTCCGCGAAAGTAGATGAGTGAGTCAAGGAGACACAAAACGAGTTGTTTACCGATGTTCGGTACTCAACACATGAGCACTTACGTATCTATTCAGAAAGCTTTCCAGACAGAAAAGCCAGGACCCTCTCGTCTACAGCTCAGATTCGATTTTTCAAGTTTCAGATTTATCCGTCGGACGCAGTCCGTTGACCACCGGACCCATTCGATGGAAAAAGCTAGGGTTTTCAACCCTGGTCGGACACCGTCCGATGGTCGTCGGACGCTGTCTGATGGAGTTCAACATGGTCGGGCTATAGGCTGATCCTAGGGTTTGTAGTGCCCATCAGACGCCGTCCGACGATCATCGGACGTCGTCCTACAGGAGGTCCCAAGTTTGGGATTTAGCTGCTAGGACGAAATTTTGGGCTTGGTCGCAGTCGTCGGACGCAGTCTGCCGATCATTGGACGCCGTCCGACGAAGCAGGAAACTGCAGCCCTTCGGACTTAGACTCTCTCAACCCCTCTCGACGCCTCACCTAGGGTCTTGGGCCACTTTTGTCGACTTGTGGACTCGGCGAGAACTTTTAGACTGGAATTTTCGCGCCGAGCGAAAATATCTTGCTTTGAATGCTTTGCGACTACGAAACCCCGGATAGTTGTACCACTCCAGAACCCACTTGATCCCTGGACACCTGTCCACTGTCAAACACTCAGAAGGGATAAGATCGGCGGACTCAGAGTGCTCAGTGGGACCCAACTGCTAGAGAAACTACTTGCACCGGCGTCTTGATCACGCCAACACGCACACAAGTAAAATAGAAGAAGTAGCAAATAAAGTTCTTTGTCTTGTGGCGTCTGGACACGTGTCATCAATCGCCAAAATCTCAAGGCCATGGGGTCCTTGGTCTTACACATATTACAAGAGAAGAGAACCATAACTATTGTAAAATAAATAGCAGCAACTGTTTGTGTTCGGACAACTTCTTAGAAAAGAAACTTGCTGTAAGTTCTCTATGATCAAGTTTAATCGTTATGCTATCTGTTATGCAGGAACTCAAATTAATCCTTGATCTATTTTCTGCAGAAGAAGCAAGGGCTTCCAAACTTGAGGTATGTGAAAGCATGTTGGAAAAGGGTCAGAACTCGGAATTCATGTTCTTGCTCTAGCACTCGATGAATTTGTTGGGTCTAATCGTTAAGCTGCAATGCCTAATTGTTGCTTCAACATATGGTTTTCAAATTCTGTTGCATCCTTGGTTTACAACTCGTAGCACATCCCTTGTGTTAGCAGGTGCAATGAGGCCTGCCATGCTAGATGATAAGCTAGGTCTCTATTTTTCAAATAGTTTTGTACTTCTATGTGTTCTATTGTCTAACTCATTCCATGGTTTTAGTAGCTTTTCCCCTGGGTCTTATGATAATTTATGATTATGGTTCAATTTTTCATTTTTGTCCGAAATAAAATTCAAAAAAAATTATTCTAAGTTATATTATTATTAGTTAATTTCTTGCGTCTTCTAATTAAAAGAAAGATGAATTAGCTAATTACTTTTAGCCGATTAGATCATTTTAAATATGGGATTGTTCATTAAACCCAAGGTTAATGCATTCGTAGATTAATCGATCATATTACTAAGAGATATTTAGTTGTCGGTTCCGATTAAGAGTGGGTGTGTGAGAATTTTTATTTTTTTCGTTGCAACAAAAAATCAGCATCCTTGATTCCATTCCTCCATGTGCGATCGAGCAATAAATTCTCCGTACAAGCTCCATCATCTATATATCCCGCTACAGGAATCGACCTTAGTGTCGAGTGCCGAAACCGTCGACAACAACACAGAAGTCGACGGGAAATACTTGTCTCGACGGCCAGCAGTCAAGTGAGCTCCGTCGAGAGAGGTACCAATTCTCGACAGTCTAGCCGTCGAGATAGGCCGTCGAGCTAAGTGCAGCAGACGTTGTTTCCGTTTAAACACCATACTCTCGACGGCCACAAGCAAACCGTCGAGATATCTGAGATGCGGGCCCCACGTAACAAAACAGCCCGCCCGAACCCGGGTGACATCTCTCGATGGCGTCTTTATAGCCATCGAGAGTATGTCTGTTCAAATGTTCACATGTCTCGATGGCTTTCGTAGGGCCATCGAGAGTAACACTGTCTAGAAAAAAATTGTTTTAATTTTGCAAAAAAATTCACAAAAACTGTAGTTGGGAGCAGCAGCAACTGAACCTGCAAACCCAAAATGTCCATAATTGATATATTCCCAATTGTCGCACACATGCGACCACAATTTCACAATTGCACACATACATAATCAAAAGCCACAGCATACACATCGATAACAAACGTAGGATCAAAAGCCACGACATACATATATGACATCACAATTCTCTGTCCACAAACGTTGGATAACAACCAAATATATGCATATATAACCATTACAAGCTAGTCACCTAATGCTCAATAGACGGAGGATCGCTTGAAGGGGGTAGGGACGGTTGGGTAAACATTGGCAGAGCTCCATCGAATAGGTTGTTGACGAAGTCAGCCTCCTGGTCGCCCGATGTCTCGCCTCCCTCGTGCGCATGAGCTGCTGCTGGGGCGGCAGAACCCGAACACTTGAAGAAAAATAGACTTAATTATTAGTTGATGCTATGCGTTGAAATAAAGTAATTCAATATGTTTTGAGGTCAAATGACTTACCGCCTCAGTAACGTACGGGAAACCACCATGTGGGCGAGGTGGGCCCATGTAGTCACCTGCTGGGGGAGGTGGGCCGCTGTAGAGAGATTAGTGAGGAGGAGAGGCACCATAGGGACCCTGTGCAGCAGGCTAGTGCGGCGGGCCCCGTAATAGCTTTGGTAGGGAGACGGAGCCCATATCCACTACGATACTGTGGTGGACCCTTGTAGTTAACCCCGGACCGCCACTAGTCCCGCTCAGGCCAGCCTAAAACCAATTTAACATGTGACGTGTTAACTTGATGGTAAGATGTATATGAAAGAATATTTAGAATTTAAATACAATACCCCAACTAGTTGAGAGAAGCTCTCCAAATAGACGAACCTTGCCTCGAACTCCGCTTACTGTCGAACCATCTCCTGCTCTTGCCTCTTTCGCGCCTCCTCTGCCGTCCTCAGGCTCTCTTGCATCGCGTGCAGCATCTGCCTATTCTCTTTCCTCTCCTGCTCCCTCTCCCTATGGAGTCTGGAATCGAAGGCGCGTCGGCTCTTGGCCAGTGTGTGGCCAGTCCGCACTGTGGGCATGTAATCCTCGGACCTGTAACAAAAGTGTTGTCAATAGTTACGAATTTTAACCGAGTTGACTTGTAAATATGACCAAAACCTACCTCAGGTGGTCCTGACCGATCGCTAGCCTCCCGTGAGCCTTTCCACCCATAGTTTGTTGGATGAGCATGGGGTCAAGCAGCACCTCCTCCTGGTTCTTCTCTTGCCCATGTTTCTTGGCGTAAGCCTCTTTGTAGCGTGCGTACATCTGAGTGTACATTGGGCATGAATGGTTGAATAGTAAATTGGGTGAAAACTCGGTATCAACATTGTACGTACCTCTCGCTGCGCAGCAAAGGGGTCCACGGGCCCGATGGAACCATTCTTGTTTTGCGAGGAGTGGCCTTTCTAGAACACCTGCAGCCAACGAGGCAGCTACTCAGTAGTGATGGACTGCAGCGTACAAGTAAAGAAAATATGTTTTTTAGCGCCAAAAACAAAGCTGCAAATAGGGAAAAAAATAAGAGGTCTGTGTAGGAAGACCTATCTCGACGGTTCAGCGTATGACCGTCAAGACAGAAGGTCCACTTTGGGTTCTGGCGTAGGGACTCTCTCGACGGCTAACATTAGGCCGTCGAGAGAAGTCCACTTTTCTGTCGACGGCTATTTACTGGTTAGCCGTCGAAACTATATACACTAGATGGTTTCGTTTGACTACACTCGAGATAACCGCTTTGTCTCGACGGTTTCCTTTAAAGCCGTCGAGAGAGTTTCCTGTCTCGAGGGTTTTACCTTTTGTAGCACTCGACCGTCAACCCAATTATTTTGATTTTTAAAAATGCAAAAAAAATGTTGTTCTTCGTATACATTTCGTTGACTTTTATGTATCAAATAATATCATCGGTGAAAATATAGAAATTTTCAGAGCATCTAATGCGACAAATGCTACTAAATGGGGTGTTTTCTAGATAAGTTATAAGTTATCGTATGATATCGTATGTTTCATTAGTTACTACACAAAATATTTCAATGAAAAAAAAATTAATTTCAAATAACATTTATAATTTCAATACAGATGTGAAAAGACAAACTCATTAAATACATTTTTCTACTTTTAAATAAATAAACATCCATTATACTCTAATTTATAGGAAGGAAAGTAAATATTAAAATTCCACTCTCTCGATGGCTAACGGTTGACCGTCGCAACAAAGTTACGCCATCCATTGGGCATGGCAGACGGCGTAGGACACTCGACGGTTCATTATGTAGCTGTCGAGAGTAAGAACCTTGCACAGTTAATATCGACGGTATGTGTTGACGGTTTTTACTTGGCCGTCAATATAAGTTTCGGCACTGGACACTGCGGACTTTTCCTGTAGTGTCCATCCAAATATCCGATAAACCATCCTTCGCTACCCAGCAGCTCGAAGCCATTCATTCACGAGAACATATGTAGGCACTCGGCAGTCGGCACATCAATTTAATTCAAAAATTAATTAAACATCAAAGGTTCAAAGACACATCGGCAAGATCGAGATAGAGTGAGAGAGATCTAGGAGCTCGATCTCGCAACCGGCATCCCACTACAGCGGCATCGATGCTTTTATAGTGTATATTATTCAATGAAGCGCACGGTCCCGGCCGGCGGCGAGGTAGCTAGCTGCCTAGTAGTGGCGGCGGCGGTTGGCGGGCTCCTTCTGGGCGTTGAAGTAGATGGCGGCGACGGGGAGGCCGAGGTCGTGGCGGGCGGCGAAGGCGCGGGTGCTGAAGCGCGCGCGCACCGCCTCGGCGCCGGGCGCCGGCGCCGCCACGCGCGCCTTCTGCTGGAACGCCACCAGCACGTAGCGGTGGATGCCCACCGGCGGCCGCGGCCCCATGTACGGCACCACCACCTCACCTGCACAGTTCGTTCATAGCTATTAATTAAATAATTATATTATGCGCGAGCGAATTAAAGCACGAGCCATCATTAGTCATCGCATGCGTCGTGGAGTTTAATGAACAGTCGTTGTCCTTGGAATCCCAGAGCGATTGTGGAACTAAATAAGTAGCGAAACGGACACGTGTCGATTGCAGGCATGCAGCTTTTGGCACCCACCGATGTGCAGCATATCGTTGCGGCTAGTAAACTGGCACTTTTTTTTAAATGGTACGATAAAAGGCTCGCACAAACCTACTTCACCGTACAAACGCACAGGCAGTCACCTAAACATATGCTGGAAACCTAAAAAATAGACAAACCTGCGTGTACCCACTTCAAATAATTCTTTAAAAACTTCAAAAAAAGTAAGAACGGAGAGTTAAACCCGGACCTTAGTCGAGATGCTACCAGCTGAGTTACGCTTAGTTCTCTATATATTACAGTAGAACACCTATATGCAATCTTTTTAAACGAAAGACATTATACCATATATTGTTTAATTCATTAAACAGAAGAAACAACATACAAACCGTCGAGATACCATGACCACTTGACGTACAAATCAATAAAGAAAGAACATAGAAGAAAGCAAAACAAAAAAAACAAGGCTTACACAGGGTTAAATTACAAAATAAAGATTGTATCTAGTGGAAATCAACGAGCGAAGCTCATCGTTGTTACTGGTGATGAAGACATCATGAGGGGACGGAAAATTGTGTTGTTACGCTCGTCCCAGAGTCCTCAAAAGCACGTCAAGATAATATATGCAATCTTTTGGCATGCATGCCCATCGTCCATATTGGGATCAATTCAAACACTACACACGTGCAATGGCATGTTTATGTTTAGAACGCAAGAGTTCAATGGATGTGTTTAAGGGCTTTGCTATGAGACATAAAGGCCAGAAGCAATTTCATAACTAAAGAAAGAAACATGTTCTGTAGAAAGGTTTAGTTTCAAACTAGTCTTCGACATGAATATTGTTTGGTTGTTAGCTTGGTGCTCTAGTAGGCCCATTGGCTTGTAATTGACTCTCTCACCATGTTACGCTTCATCGGAAACGTGAATAGCACTTTGTGGGTTTGCCTAATAACAACCTGGCTCAATGCCACGCAGCCAGCTATTTGATACCAAATATGACTCACACACACACGAGGGTTAAACTATTTTACATAGAATTATATATAGCAAAACGTCTATGTCTATTTTTGTAAAAACCATGTGAACTTATTAATTTAGATTAGGATTTTTAACCTAAATAAGTGGTCTGGACATCCAAACCTATATAGGTTTATTAATATTTCTGTGACCCATCGTTCCTTAGCTTTTTACGTGCAAATTAAGCAACCGAACCAACCCAGTGCATGCGCTTGGGTTGGAATCGGAGGCACGGGCAAACCACCGACGAGCGGGCGCGCGCCGGCCGCCGCCAGGACGAGGCCCTAATCCGCCGGCCATAGTGCAGATCGACGAGACTGTGCATGTCTGTCCGTGAGACGGTGAGAGCAAAAGCAAAAGGCAAAACGCTACGGATCGAACGAGCCACGTCGTACGTGTCGTGCGTCTGTTCCGGCGACGGCGACGGCGACGGGGGGCGCCGCTCCGGCCGACACGCGGCGCCGCACGGTGGGGACGGCGGCCGGGTACGTGTGCCCCCGGCGGGGCCCGCCGCCGCCGGATGGGGCCGCCACGTGTTGCGCCGCGGGCACGACAGGTATCGCGCGCGCCGTAGGGCAAAGTGCTGCGTCTGAGCTGACGACCGACGCTGGATCGCGAGCACGCGCAGAGCAGCAGGCAGCGCAGCTAGCTAGCTGCGGATCAGTGCCATGTTTGGTGTGCCTTGCTCCCTGAAGTTAAGACCATCACAGTAGGCTATTTTTAATACTCTAGTAGACACCAAGGAAAAAAATATTTTATAATGTAATATAAATTATGGATGAGTTTTAGAGGATGAACAGAGAGTACGCCAATAGTATTTTAGAGAAAAAATATAGACGAGTTGTTTGGATGCTCAAAAGGAGTTTACGTAAAATGTAAAATATGTTTTTTAAAAAAAATCTACCACCATATTTTTGTGATTAATGTACACAGCATATATTTATCGAAGGAAGAATAAACATATTTATGTTTTTTTTGAAAAAAATAAGTAGCAATCATAGGTTTGATTGTGCCTTTGGGGAGACCTGCTCTGGGAATGTTCTGATTAAGTACCAGGTGTGTGATGTCTGCAGTGAAAGTGAGTATGGATAGAGCATGTAAAGCGAGCTAGCTAGGCATCCAGCACTAGGCAGCATGCATGAATGAATTGAGCTAGTTATTACCTTGAGAGGTATCTGTACCACCTGGTATGTTCACCACCAGCCTGCTCCTCCAAGGAATCGTGGCCCAAATTAAAGGAACATAGAAAAAATCGATCGATTAGCTCACAAGCAAAACAACACATATATATAATTAACATCAACAGAAGGAACATATACAGCAGTTAATTAATTAGAACACTATCAGTGCAAGGTAGCAAATGTGTATGCATGCTAAGGATCAAAGAACAAAGCAAGCATTTCTGAAGGACTTAGTGAGCTGTCGAATTACCAGTGAAGCCACTCCCTCATGGTAGGCTCGCTGGGGCTTGGAGCGTCCGGATCAGTCATAACCTACACACATGGCAGATCAAAGCAACCATGCCATCAAGAACTGACCCGCTACCTTAGAAAAGCTTATCATTTTTTAAGATAATAGAAGAAAATTAGTGCCTCTACGTCATCAGCCAGGCACGCACCCGGCTATGTTAATACGCATGCATGGACAGTCGGAAATAGCAGCTAACCAGAGTGAAGAAATCGGTGGTCCGGCCGGCGATGTGGACGGCGGGGGCGGCGGCGGCGGCGGACGGCTTGATCTCGGAGCCGTTGGTGAGGTCCTTGGTGCCGTAGCGCACCGACATGGCCACCGTGGGCACGAACAGGTCCACCACGTCGCCGATCACCCTCCCCACCACCAGCGGGTCCACGTGCGCCGCCATGCCCGCCCTCAAGGACCTTGTCGCCGTCGCCGTCGCCGTCGACCGATCAATCTCACCGGCAGCCTGCCACGCAATTAAACTAAGCAGCACCAGCGCTCCTAGTCCTAACTGCGTGCCGTCCTGTGTGTGATGATGAAGAGACGGCGAGGGGTTAAAGGAGTATATATAGGTGGGGAGGAAGGCGACGATCGATGATGTACAGTGCATGGTATTGGTTAATTGCCATTAGCCGCAAGCTAATCCCAAGCTAAGAGGGGGTTGTGTGGGGGTTTCGCTGCTCGCCTCCGCCGGTTTATCGGCCAGACTCGGTGCGCCCTGGCCTCTTCCTTCGCTGCCCGATCAACACGTGTGACTACAAGAGCTGCGTGCTTTGGCACGCCCGGGCCCCAGCCAGTACACACCGATCGAGCTGCTCGCTTTTCATGGCCCATCTTTTTCATCCGCTGTTTTAGTTTAGAGTGTGGAATTGATCTCAATTATACGTCGGTTAAAGCAGTAGGGATAGGGAAAGCTAGCTTCTGTGAACTGTTTTGGCTGCTATATATATATGCGTGTGCCCTGGGCTCTGCTAATTCTGCATGATTTCGTCGCTTTCGTTCCGTGGGACGGCATGGGCAGTGATGCTGTGTTTTGTTGAGACCATGCTGTCAAGCAGGCATGCTGTCATGCTGACGGTTAATTTTTAGACTCGCAGAGAAGGTGAACGGAAACAATGGATGTCATGGATTCAAAACGCCGCTCGGCTAACTGCGCAGTAAATTGTTTGGCATAAACCGGTCTACCTGTTCTTCGAATTAACCATGATTCAGAATTGATCCCTATCTAAAATAGAGGAATCTCAGTCGACATATTTACACTATAAAATAATAAAATTTAAGGAGCGGACTTGGGGACGAACGTCCGACGCGCGCGCGTCGGACGCTGCCCCGGCCCGGCCCAAACACAGCGCAGCCCCCGCGTGATCAAATCTTCCATCCCGCCTCCCTAGCCATCGAAACAATTCGCGCCCCGCCGGAACAGCGAGCTCCTGCCATTGTTCTGCCCCCAATTTCCCCAGATCGAAGCCATACTGCCTAGCTGGTGACGACAGCGAAAGATTCTATTTTTTTATTTCTCTTTAAACGGCCATAACTTTTGGTTGGAAGCTCCAATCGACAAACCGTTTTCACCAACGTGTTCCTCGCATTTTTACGTAGGGGCGGATCCACTATATGGGCTGCTATGACCGCGGCCCGACCTAAAATTTTTTGGCCCACTTGGACCCTAGGTCGGATATAGGGAGTTGGCCAGTAAAATTAGAGGTAGATATGGCCAATTCATGGCCCACTGCCCAAAACGAAATGGCCCATATGTGGCTGGCCCGGCTGAATAATTTTCTCCTCGCGCTCATCTTTCTCTCACTCACTGGCTCTGTCACTCACTCACTCAGACTCACGCACACACGCAGCCACGCCGTCCAAGGTTAGGGTTAGGGCGCCTTAGGGGCGACGACGGTGGAACCGCGGGAGGCCGGCGGCCGGCGAGGCTAGCAGTGGCCCGGCGATGTACGGGAGGCTGCAGCAGTAGGGCGCAAGTGGGCGGCCGCGGCAGAGAGCAGGGCAGCAGGCGGGCTAGCGGTAGCGGGAGGAGGCGGCTGGCGCAGCGAAGGCCGCAAGAGGGCCACGGCCCGCGAGGCGCGAGTGGCAAGGTGGCCGGCGCCGCTGCCACGCAGCAGGCACAGCGGGGATTGGGATCTTGTTCTTGTTATTTGGACACAGGCGAGATCTTGTTCTTTTGATTTGGGCACCAATCAGTTATCAGGCAACCACCACCAAGGGCAGGTACTAATTGAGATTGAGACATCCAGTGATTGTTTAGGATTTTAGTTAATCTTGATTAGAATTTAGAGATATGATTTTTTGAATATCGATGAGCATGAAGGCATGATTGCATGAACCGTAGCATAGAACATTGTCACAGTGGTGAACTGGGGATAGTAATGACATAGAGATAGTTATGGATTATTGTTGTCATAATTTATAATTTGGACAGATATGATAAGGAAATTTGGACAGATATGATAAGGAAATTGTTGTAGGTATGTCAATAATAAAGGACAAGTTGTGGAAAGAAATCTTTAAGTCACTTGATGATGAAACTCTTACTCAGTGCTTTAATCATCTCAAAACTAGAAGACTGCAGTTGCCTAGACCTGAAAGGTTGCCATCTGGGTGGTATGTTTCATACTTCTTCCTTGTTGAAATATTTCACAATTATATTATTAAATTACTGTTTGTTTGCTTCTCTAATTTATGTCTTTTTTAATGTAGATTGAATTCTTATTGGTGGCTTGCTTCGGTGCAACAAGCTAGATGACTATGAGGCTCTTCATGTCTTCTTGACTTTTGAGTAATTGTAAGTGCTACTATGTCGAAATCCTAATTTCATATTTTTATTTATGTCTTTTGTTAGTAAATTTGACTATCAAATTAATGTCATCGTTAATTTGCATTATTTTTAGCTTTGTGTGTGTATATTTTTCTGGTTTTCATATATTAGGTTAAGCATGGATGCACATTGAATTTTAGGCTTGCCCGACCTTAATTTTCATCCTGCGTCCGCCACTGTTTTTACGAACAAAACAAGACCCATGTTACTATATAAATTTTACTGTAACAATTTGTCTACGCTAATGGAACAATTAATTTAGCCTATTGGAACAATATGTCTAGTCTGATGGAACAATATTTTTGTCCTGTTGAAACAATTTGTTTAGCCTACTGGAACGATATGTCTAGCCAAGTGCAACAATTAGTTTTTTCTATTGGAACAATATGTCTAACCTGCTGAAACAACTAGTTTAGCCTATTGAAAACAATCTATATAGACTGTTGAAACAATTTGGCTAATAAAAAAATAAAAAAAATTAAAAAAGTATTTAAAATGAGTTAATTAGGATTTTA
Source organism: Raddia distichophylla (assembly GCA_005191435.1). Lineage (NCBI taxonomy): Eukaryota > Viridiplantae > Streptophyta > Magnoliopsida > Poales > Poaceae > Raddia > Raddia distichophylla. Next base: position 723,523 of record SPJY01004231.1, on the reverse strand, counting down.
GATGAATTATGAAATTTGTTCAATGCATTTTGGACTCAAGATGAAATAGAGACGAAAATGAGAAATTTAAATAGGCAAAAAGGAACTGTTGTTGCGAGGCGAGTGCGGTTGCTAGCTAGCTGCAGCGAGGCGCGTGCGGTTGCGGGCCGTGCAGCTGGGCCGCGGGCGTCCGACGTGGTCGGACGCCCGAACAATAGCATTACCGTTATTCTTTTTAATTAACTTGCACAACTAAAAAATATATCACCTAGTTGATTGGTACAAGATGTCCAGCACATTTGAGAGGCTAGTTTAGTAATTGATACAAACTTTCTCTTTTATTCTGAATTTGTACGTATTTTTTTCATCGTAGTCGATATGGAAATTCTCTTTTATAGTTGATTTATACTCCTTTTCTATTTTTTTAGTCAACATGGACTTTTTATTTATATTATTTATATTTATTTTTATTATAGTTGATATGCCGTTATAATTCGAAATACACTGTTATCAATGGCGTAAATATTTCTTTTTTCCCTCTTTGATTAATGTGAAAATATCAATTTTTTAGAATTAACATGATGCTGCTGCTGAACTAACTTTAATATAATAATATATTTAGTTTATTAACTAATGTAAAGAAGTCGGTTGAAATTTTTTTACTTTTAGTCGACTGACGAGGAGCGATTTGGCCATTAGTTTTTTAGAAGACTAGCTCCGATGGTTTGGTGAACCGTGACGTCGGTTTGCTTTGGCCGAGCATACTTGGCTACGAGGGTGAACTGACGGGTCGCTTTTGTCTAGAGCAACTAGCAGGGCAAGATGCAACCGAATCGCTGTAGCTTTTTGGTCCTGCTTCGCTATACCGGTGAAGGCGATGGCAGCAGCCCGGCCGGCGAGCGAGCGAGCAAAGATGCTGAAACCGAAGGAGCTTTAGCTGTGTAGCGTGCTGGCTAATAAGAAGAGATGAGCGGAAGGTTGCTTTGGCTAGCTACTAGCTGACAAGGAGCATTCAGGCATGAGCGGAGGTATACTTTTGGTCCGGCAAGCTAGCAGAGAGGACGAAACAGGCCGGAGATGTTGATGCTGTCCACAGATATGGTTTATTGACAGCCTGAGGTGTGGTGTATAAAGGAAATTAAGTATACATTCGTGTTGGCATCAAAAAAAATTAATATAGCTAATGTTGGAAGAAAGGTTATCGCAGAATAGATGGATTGTATTGCTATAGAGTGGAGTATATATAGTACACATAATGGGTCTCTTCAAAGGGCCCAATATACTCTAACACTCCTCTTCAATCTGAACGGCACTAAGCGGTTTAAATTGATACAAAGTAAATACACACTCCCCCGCGGTGTTAGCAACTATGCTTCACCAGGATCCACTTACGATCGATTGCTAGTCCTAGATATCAATACAAGCAATTCATGAGCGACAATTATCGAACATCATCACACAGTCACAATTAACTAAAAAATAATATAATATGCAAAAGCAATTGTTGTATAACCACTTATTACAATATTTTGATTGAGACAACATAATATAGTTTAGAGTGCGGAAATCCAAATAACGTAGCGAAAATAAAGTATAACGATGCTCTAATCCAACCCTTAAACGATAGCTAGTCTTGATCAAAATCCGGCACATAATCCTCCTAATCCTGCGGATAAACCTGACCCGATTCTTTTCCTGAATACAAATATATACATGGTTTGTATAGTGAGTACACGGCTACCCAGCGAGAATCCTTATAATGATGCAAGAATATAAACATGAACAGGGTGACTGTTTTGCATAAACACCTATCATAATCAGATTATTTAAAGTGTTGTACAACAAGTTTTAGAGCAATTATTAAACACAGAGAGCTTGGCTTCCAAATCCCCTCTGCAGAACTGCATAAACGTCGAACAACTCAAACTACACCAACCCATCAGATTGATTATTAATACATGAGATTATCATGTATGACCTTCCTCTCCTACCATGACCATGGAAACGGCTATCATGATAGTTTTCAAACTCTGCAGTGTAGAACATTTTACCCATAAGTCTAGTGATACTTTTATGTCTTAGCTATTCCATAGGAGCCTAGACCAAGTTACGATACAAGGTGATTTATTAGTTTCATCTTTTAACACCATATCCCCTCTAAGGTTTCGACACTACGGGTCCCTCTCTTGAGCCAACGGATCGTAGCCAATCTTTTCAAAGTATCGTGTGAGCCAGGTCTAGCACATGTTGGCCGACATGTTAGAGTTAGCACTTATGGTTACGCTTGTATGGTTTGGCCGGATAAGCACACGTCAAGGGTCCTTAGACCAAGGTGAGTACCTCCACCACAATCCTTAATCCACAAAACCACCCGACTTACCACCTTTAGTGTGACATCCTCTATTTTGTCATATGTCACTTGTATTTTCGAAAACCCAAAAGTAAATTAAAAGGGAATTGTTATATACGAAACCTGTTTTAATTACTTTAAACTAAGGTTTAAGCCAAAACCCTAGAAGACCTTTTTTAAAAATTTTGGAAAAATCCCCAAAAATCCTAAATACCATGAATTAGCCACCCTCCAAATTTCATGACCAAAGCCCAAGGCGAGCCTGTGTTTCCACAGTGCGACGCCGGTCTGCCGGGAGTTCGTCGGCCCAATGAATTGACGAGCAAACGTTCTAGACCCAAGCTCAAACTTGGTGGAGACATATTTGAGGCCCAAACCTACCTAGATCCAGAAGCCCAAGTCCAATTTCGTTTATTTGCAAAAATACTAAAAATAGGAGAGTTCTAAACCTATTAGGAGTAGAATTGGAGCCCAATTCAAGTTCTACCTATTGGACGCCTGCCCATGGTCGACCAGAGCAGTATATAAGCACCCCAAGACCCTCCCCTTAGAACCACAACTCGAGATCCACCCCAGAGCAACCCTAGCCATCGCAAAACCCTAGCCCGAGGTGAGTTTTAGGGTACATCTCCCTGTTCTCGCCGCAAACCAACTTGTAGAAGCCACCATTGCGTCGATCTCGTCGAAACGGTCCAGTTGAGTACCTATTTCGTCGAAATCGGTGGAGAAACGCGCCCTAGGGAGCTCGCCGGAGTTGCCGTGCGCCGCCGCCGCGCCGCCTCGCCGCCGGCAGCCTCGCCAGCCGCGCCCCGCCGCCGGATCCGCCGCGCCCAGCCAGCGGCCGCCACCTGTCCCGCCTCGTATAACTTCGTATAATGTATGCTATACGAAGTTATTACGAAGACTGCAATGAAAACGTTTTGCGATGCCAGTGAAGAGAAAAATATTTCGGAGTGAGTTTGCTAAAATCCGATGCATGATTGAAAGACCGAGACATCATCGGCCATAACTTTTTCAATATTTTTATTAAAATATATTGTCTATTGTTTATTTGTTTGCATTCCGTTTTACGAGTAGATCGTCCATGATTGCGCTGTTCGGGAGGATTCCAAGAGTCGTTCGAAGGAGGATCCGCAAGACCCGGAGTACTACCAAGGCAAGATAGTTGCATCTTGCTCTCCCACTTTACAAAACTCACCCATTTATTGTTTTTATTTCTTTCTCATGCATAAAATGATGGGATGTGTAGAAACCTATTATTCACACTGCGTCATTGACCCTGTGAATTAGCCATTTATTGCTGCCTTAGTTATTTTCCTAGCCTATCCTTGTGCATAGTTGCTAGTGCTCGTGGGTTGGTAGTTGATTAGGTTCACTATTTAATTACTTCTGTGACTTGGTATGATTGGAGGTGCTGAGTTACTTTAACCTAATCAACTAAAACCTACGTGGTGTGTGTTGACTAAAGGTGGCATAGTCGGGTGGTTTTGTGGACTGTGGATTGTTGGAGGTAGTCACCTTGGTCTAAGGACTTTGGGCGTGTGCTTATCCGGCCAAACCATACAAGCGCAACCATAAGTGCTAGCTTAAGCATGTAAGGCCTTCATGTGCTAGTCCTGGCTTAGTAGTTAGGGAAGACTGTTAACACACTTTACTTTGAAAAGATCGGGCTGCGGTCCGTTGGCTCAAGAGGGGGCCCGAGTGCTAAACCTTAGAGGGGGTATCGGTGTTAACAGAGGGAACTAATGAATCGCCTTGTATTGTTACTTGGTCTGGGCTCCTAAGGAAGAGCTAAGACGCAAAAGTTTCACTCGGCTTATGGGTAACGTGTGCTACACTCTGCAGAGTTAAAACTATCATGATAGCCGTTCCCACGGTTATGGGAGGGGAGGAAGGTCGTACATGGTAGTCTCATATGTTTAATAATAATCTGATGTGTTGGTTTTGGTTTTGAGTATTCGAGGCTTGTGCAGTTTTGCAGAGGGGCTTTCGAAGCCGAGCTCTGTTTGTTACCTTGGGGAGTTCATTTATCTACATTAATTGATCAACAAATGATTTTACAACACTTTAATTAATCTTGACTAGAATAGGTGTTTATGCAAATTAACCATCCTGTCCTTGTTATACCCTGCATCATTTATAAGGACTCTTGCTGGGTAGCCGTGTACTCACTATACAAAAACCACGGATATATTTGTTCAGGAGAAGACTCGAATCCAGTTTGCCCGCAGGATCAGGAGGATTCTGTGCCGGACTTCGCGGAAGATTAGCTATCGCTGAAGGGTCGGATTAGAGAGCATCGTCATATTATTTATCTTGCATATCATTTGGATTTCCGCTACTATGAATATTATTACTATATGGATCTAAACAGACTATTGTAATAAGTAGTTGTGGTATAATTACTTTTACATTTATCATAATATTTTTTTGTTATGATGATTGTGTTGTGATGCTCGACCCAAGTCGCTCATGAGTTGCTAGCTTTGATCGCTGGGACTAGCAATGGATCATGAGTAGATCTCGGTGAAGCCGGGGTTGTGACATTTAGTCAATACATGCCACGTATGTTTTATTTGATTAGGTTATTAAAATTAACTCATCACCTTCAATTATACCAAGTCACATGAATAATTATTAATGAATAACATAAACAACCACCAACCCGCGAGCACTAGCAAATATGCACGAGGATAGGCTAGGAAATACTAAGGCAGTAATAAATGGCTAAATTCACAGGGTCAATGACTCAGTGTGAATAAAATAGGTTTCTACCCTTTCCCATTGTTTCATGCATGAGAAATATAAATAAAAACAATAAACTGGTGTGTTTTGCAAAATAGGAGAGCAAGATTCAATCTATCTTGCCTTGGTAGTGCTCCGGGTCTTGGGATCCTCCTCCAAATTGCTCTTGGAAAACCCCTGAACAGTGCACACGGGTGCGATCTATACATAAATGCAAATGCATAAGAACATAAAAATATTCAACAAAACATATAGCTCAATAAAAATATATAAAATTCTAGCCTATTTATGGGATTTAATGGATTTAGAATCATCCAATTTGGAGATCGGATGCTCCCTAAACAATTACTAAAAAATTTGGGAAAATCAGAAATAGATCTGCAAGAACTCGTCAGGAATGGTGGTGCCATCGTACTTCTCGATGGGCGCCGGGCGAAACTTCTTGGGCCACCCAATGCAGTGCAGTCCCTTCGTGAAGGCGCGACACCCCACATCGTACGCCCCCTGATCCTCCTCCAGCTCTCCGACGCTCTGACTCCGGTATTGATGCGGCGCCAAGGAGGCGGCACCTCCATCGCTGCGATTGTAGTAGTCGCTGTCATCGCGGCTTCCGGGGTCTGTCCTCTTGATCCGCGAGATCCTCGCCCGCGGCCCGGTCCTGCTCTTGAAGGTGGCGACGTAGCAGCTTTTCGCAGAGATCCTCTTTGCTTCGCTAGTGCTGGTCCTACAAATATGACCTGAGGTCCCCGCGGCTTCCCTGCCCCCCGTGATGAATGGGAGGCGAATGCGGGACTGACACGACCGCTTTACCCCTGTTCTCACCGTCTTCGCTAAGGCGACTCCTGCGGAGATGGTGAGGTGGTGGCGAGGCATGCAACTGCGATGAGGCTGCACCCCAGCCATCAAACGCTTCCACGGCCACCGCGGCCGCTTCTGCGTACCAAGCGAGGTTGTGCAGCCATGGGGCCGCTGGTCATTCCGACATCACCAGGATCGGGGGATGATCCAAGAGCGCTCTTGCCGCATAGATGTTCTGAGCAGGCGAGTAATCCTCCATGGAAAGACGATGCCTCACGCCGCTGGGCTCACCAGCCTCAACGGCCTCGCGCGCCTGCCACCTAGGAATCCCCGCCACCTTGCGTTGACGCGGAACGCGCTTCGTCAGCCACTCCCCTCGCTGTTGGTGGAACGTTCGTCATCCCTCTGTTGTCGAGGACATGAAGCTGGCCAAGAGCCTGGAAGAAAGAACAGACAAACAAACTAGCGCTACTCCCCTACCTAGTGCGCCACTATCGGTGGTTTTTCACTTGACAGATTTTGTGAACTGTGTTCGTTTGGAGGGGGTTTGCTAACTAGATTGTTTGATCAAGCATGCCCAGGAAGACACTAGATTTACCCAGGTTTGGACCCCCAAGGTGGGTAATAGTTCTACTCCTGCTTGTGCTTGATTTCTGGGATTGGAAGGTGTGTGCTCTCGCTGGTAAACATACAAAGCATGCGTGTGTATCAAGGATCCAACCTCCTCTCTCTCTCACCCGGACCCCCTTTTTATACTATCTGGGACGGGAGAGAGAGTACATTAATTGGGTCCTATCGCTATGCATCCCATTTTCCTCCACTGCTAACGTCGGCTGCTTCGCCTGCTCCCGCCTATTGCCGATTGTGGATGGGACGGGAGAGCCGCCTAACACTGGCCCCGGCCAAACCTGTGGTAGCCTAGTGATGGAATGACCGCTACAGTGTTTCGGCCAGAACCACAGTGACTGCAATCATCATCTTCTGCCTCCCACGCCGAATCGTCACATTTAATGCCTCCAATACGCTAAGTGGAGAGGGGTCGTCTATGACAAGATTCCTCCTTCCCTCGGGCACACCAGCCAAGTGGGCCCTGAAGCCCACCCATTGGTAGGACGCCACCCACCGGGATTGCCATGTCAACGCCGATTCGCCACGTGTCGTGCTCGCTCGCGGCTCCTGGGGCCTTGCTCGCCCACCGTGCGCCGAGCCGCCGCGTGGCGTTCTCGCCCGCGGCGCCTAGGGCCTTGCTCACCCGCCGTGTGACGAGCCGCCACTGATTAAATGGAGGGATCAAACCCCGGTGCGTGTTGCACTAACATGGCTGACAGACCTTATGGTCTATTGGGTGATTGCGGATTCCCTTGCTGTTCTTCCTCTCGAGGAAGAGGTGCATAAGCGCTAGGAGGACGGAAACCAAGTTGTTCTAGCCCGATTGCTAGCCGTGGTCTCAAATAGGCCGTTTGACATCTATGCCAACTACAAGACGACAATGGATGTATGGGATGACCTGGAGTTAAAGTTCACTGAAGGAGACAATAGGAATGAGAGCTTCATAGCTGAACTATCTGAAGTACAAGATGGTAGGGAACCGGTCTATTCTGGAGCAGGTCCAGGAGCTCCAGCTCCACTTGAGGGATCTCAACCAGTATGACTGTCTCTTACCTAAGAGTTTCTAGGTCAATGTGATCTTGGCTAAGCTGCCACCCTTGTGGCGTGACTTTGTGACCGTTCGTCGACATATGAAGGAGTGCCTAGCAGTTCATGACATCCAGGCTGCTATAAATGTTGAGGAGAGGGCACGTGCTAGTGGAGGTTCCAAGAAACCCATCTCTCATGTCCAGGCTCAACTGGCGGATGCCAAGCCCTCCAATGTTGGTTGTGGAAAGAAGAAGAACAAGAAATCCAATGACCAAACTGGCGCTAAGGGCAAAAACATGAAGAAGGAGGAGTTGATCTGCTATGTTTGTGGCTACCCTGGGCAGACTGCCCATATGTGCCGCAATTGTAAGGGCAAGGGACTAGCTCCGGGTCAGCAGAGCGACCGTAAGGCTGTGGTGCACACTGCAGAGGCGTCCTTCGGCTCAGTTGATGGGTATGTGCCTACAGCCTTTATGGCTGATTCATCACTTAATTGGTGGATCGATTCTGGTGATACTCGTCACATTTGTGCTGATCGATCCTTTTTTTCACTGTTTCAGGGTCAAGCTGGTGGCTCCATCTTGATGGGCAATGGAGCAACAACACTTATATGAGGGATTGGCCAGGTGTGCTTGAAGCTTACTTCTGGCAAGACGTTGATTCTTCGAGATGTGATGTTCATGCCGGCCATGTGACGTAATTTGCTTAGCAAATCTGCACTCTGCAGGCACGGTTTCAAGTTAGTATTTGAGTCCAATAAGGTTGTGTTGACCAAATTTGGTAGTTTTATTGGTGAAGGGTATGAGAGTGGCAGCATGTTTTGCCTCTTTGTCTTGAGTCGTAATGACATTTCCATCTATAATGTTATTTGTAATATAGTGCATGATCTATGGCATTCTTGATTATGTCATATGAATTTTGAGGCTATTGTGCGATTGAGCAAAATGAATTTGATTCCAGAATATGATTATGATCAGGGCACAAAAAGTGAAGTGTGTGTGCAAGATAAACAGCCTTGAAAGCCTTTTCACACGGTCAAAGGGTGTAGCACTTCTCCTTTGGAGCTGGTCCATTCTGATCTTTGTGAAATGAATGGAATTTATACTAAAGGTGGTAAACGCTATTTCTTTACTCTCATAGATGATTGCACTAAATATGCTTATGTCTATCTGCTTCGAACCAAAGATGAAGCACTAGATCATTTTAAAATCAATAAAGCCGAAGTGGAAAACCAAACAGAAAAGACTATTAAACGGCTAAGGTCTTATCATGGGGGTGAATATATCTCCAAGGAATTCGCCCATTATTGTGAAGAATGTGGTACCATTCATGAAACCACACCTCACTACTCTCCCCAATCTAACAGGGTGGCCGAAAGAAAGAACCGAATTATTTGTGAATTGGTTAATTCCTTGTTACAAAGTTCTGTTATGTCAGTCCGATGATGGGGGGCTCACAATTAACTATGTCCCGAATAGGGTGGCCGAAAGAAAGAACCGAACTATTTGTGAATTGGTTAATTCCTTGTTACAAAGTTCTGTTATGTCGATCCGATGGTGGGGGAAGGCAGTTCTCACAATTAACTGTGTCCTGAATAGGGTGGCGCCCCTCAATCGTGATGTGACGCCATATGAAGGATGGAAGGGGAGAAAAACTAATATGTCCCATCTTCGTACTTTGGGTTGCCTTGCTAAGGTCAACTTGCCATTACCGAAGAAGAGGAAACTAGGACCTAAAACCGTAGACTATGTCTTTATAGGATATTCTCATAATAGCACAGCCTATAGATTTATAGTGGTAAAATCCGAGATGAGCGAAGTCGCTGTAAATGATTTTATGGAGTCTCGAGATGCAACATTCTTTGAGGCTGTCTTTCCTATGATTGCTAATGAGATAATAGCACCAGATGATTCCCATGAACCTTGACGTGGCCAAGCCTACTCCTGACTTGGAGGTTTGGTGTACAGACAAAGGGTTGAAAAATCATTTGGTGATGATTTTGTCATCTACCTCGTAGATGATGAACCACGAACCCTCTCAAACGCATAAGCATCTCTTGATGCAGAGTACTAGAGGGAGGGAGTCCGTAGCGAGATGGACTCCATCGTCGCTAATTGAACTTGGGAGATCACTGATCTTCCTAGTGGATGCAAACCAGTGTGTTACAAATGGATTTTTAAGAAAAAGAGGAGACATGATGGTACTATTGAAAAGTACAAGGCCCGATTAGTGGCTAAACGTTTTACTCAAAAGGAGGGAGAGGATTATTTTGATACCTATTCCCCTGTAGCGAGATTACCTACAATCCATTTGCTTCATGCATTAACTGCTGCATTAAAACTCTATATCGATCAAATGGATGTTAAGACCACTTTTCTTTATGGAGAGCTAGATAAGGAGATATATGTCGTAGCCAGATGGGTTTGTAGTTAAAGGTCAGAAGAATAAGGTTTGTCACTTGATTAAATCCTTGTATGGTCACAAATAAGGTCCTAGCCAATGGCATGAGAAAATAGATGGTACATTGACATTTGTTGGGTTTGTGTAAACGAGGCAGATAGATGTGTGTAATGTTGATTTATCGAGGGCCGAGGTGTCATTCTATGTTTATACGCAGATGACTTATTAATGTTTGGGACTGACTTGGATGTCATCAAAAAACCAAATGAATTTCTATCCTCAAACTTTGATATGAAGGATCTAGGAGAAGCCAATGTTATACTTAACATTAAACTTATAAAGGAATAGAATGGGATTGCGCTTTTGGAGACCCATTATGTGGAAAAGATCCTAACCCGCTTTGGGCACATGGATTCTAAACCTTCTTCCACACCATATGACCCTAATATGAGATTAAGTAAGCATACTGGTGAAGTAGTTGATCGACTTCTCTATTCACAAATAATTGGATCCTTGATGTACCTTTGTAGTGCAACAAGAACCGATATACCATATGCTATATGCAGATTGAGCCGTTACACGGCCAATCCGGGAGATAATCAATGGGTTGCCCTATGTAGAGTACTTAGGTATCTTAAAGGTACCGTGAGCCTTGGAATCCATTATTCTGGCCATCCGACAGTCTCAGAAGGATTCAGTGATTCAAACTGGATCAATGACTCGGATGAAATAAAAACTACTAGTGGATATGTATGGACTATAGCAGGTGGGGCCGTGTCCTGGAAATCTGCCAAGCAGACTATTATTACACTCTCTACCATGGAGGCTAAATTAGTAGCTTTAGATTTCGCGGTGGTAGAGGCAGAATGGCTCAAGGAGCTCCTTTCTGACCTACCAGTGCTGGAAAATCCAATTCCAGCAGTCTTAGTATACTGCGATAACCAGACTGTCATAGTTAAGGTTAATAGTAGAAAAGACAATATGAAGTCCTCGAGGCATATTAAGAGAAGGATTAAATCCACTCGGCATGCACGAGAGACTGGTGTTATTGTTGTAGAATACATCAAGTCTGATAGTAACCTGGTTGATCCTTTTACAAAGGGTTTGTCAAGGACAACTATCGAAGCAACATCTAGAGGAATGGGGCTTATACCCTAACCCTGCTGGTGGTAAACATAGTGGTAACCCTGCTATTGGACATGACTGTTGGATGAATGCCCTCACTCCAAGGTCTTGGATCAAGTTGCAGTCCTCCATTGCCTGTGTTGGGTGGGATTTCTTACAGCTAAACATTGGTTCAAACCTATTCGGTACCTTTGTTGAACAATGGTATATTAAACTAAAATTATCGGTGTTAATACCTTTGTCGATATGGGCAAAAGGGTGGGGATTGTTGGGCTTTTACTGGGCTACTTGGGCCTTGGTCCAATTGGTGGATAAGAGGGAAAGGGCAGGAGCTGCTACCCTAAGTAGCAATGAGCAGCTGCTGCTAGCGGCGGCGGCCGTTCCGCAGCTCGCGGAGGCACGCGGCGCGTGCGTCGTGGGACTGGTCCTCAGGCTTCCTCGCGCTGTTCGTTGCTCCTCCGTGCTTATCCCTCCGGTTTCCTTCTGCGGTGGGCGTAGGTGCTTGCACGAGCTCACCTTTTCCCCCTCTTTCTCTGTGCACTCCGCTCCTCCTCCTCGCCCATCGGTTCGCAGGCCGGCGGTGGTCCTCGTGGTGGTGGTGCTGCCCCTCTGGCCCTCTCCGACTTGGGTACCTGGTGGCCACGGGTTTGGGTGCCGAGTCTCCTTGCTGCTGCTCTCTGCTCCTCGGGCTCCACCTCCACCTCCCGAAAGCGACTTCGTGGAGGCCTTCTTCAACATCAGCGGATTAGAGGTGACGAACCTTAATCCGAATTCCATCCTCCAGACGGCCGTCTTCGCACACCTGTGCGAGGGCTATCTGGGAGTTGAAGTGGAAAACCAAATAGAAAAGACTATTAAACGGCTAAGGTCTTATCGTGGGGGTGAATATATCTCCATGGAATTCGCCCATTATTGTGAAGAATGTGGTATCATTCATGAAACCACACCTCACTACTCTCCCCAATCTAAGAGGGTGGCTAAAAGAAAGAACCGAACTATTTGTGAATTGGTTAATTCCTTGTTACAAAGTTATGTTATGTCGGTCCGATGGTGGGGGGAGGCAGTTCTCACAATTAACTATGTCCTGAATAGGGTGGCCGAAAGAAAGAAGCGAACTATTTGTGAATGGGTTAATTCCTTGTTACAAAGTTCTATTATGTCGGTCCGATGGTGGGGAAGGCAGTTCTCACAATTAACTATGTCCTGAATAGGGTGGCGCCCCGCAATCGTGATGTGACGCCATATGAAGGGTGGAAGGGGAGAAAAACTAATCTGTCCCATCTTCGTACTTTGGGTTGCCTTGCTAAGGTCAACTTGCCCTTACTGAAGAAGAGGAAACTTGGACCTAAGACCATAGACTATGTCTTTCTAGGATATGCTCATAATAGCACAGCCTATAGATTTATAGTGGTCAAATCCGAGATGAGCGAAGTCGCTGTAAATGATCTTATGGAGTCTCGAGATGCAACATTCTTTGAGGCTGTCTTTGCTATGATTGCTAATGAGATAATAGCACCAGATGATTCCCATGAACCTTACTCTATTCCTCCTGAAGTGGCCAAGCCTACTCCTGACATGGAGTTGAGGAGTAAGAGAGAGGGTTGAAAAATCGTTTGGTGATGATTTTGTCATCTACCTCGTAGATGATGAACCACGAACCCTCTCAGACACATATGCATCTCTTGATGCAGAGTACTAGAGAGAGGTAGTCCGTAGCGAGATGGACTCCATCGTCACTAATGGAACTTGGGAGATCACCGATCTTCCTAGTGGATGCAAACCAGTGGGTTGCAAATGGATCTTTAAGAAAAAGAGGAGACCTGATGGTACTATTAAAAAGTACAAGGCCCGATCAATGGCTAAACATTTTACTCAAAAGGAGAGAGAGAGGATTATTTTGATACCTATTCCCCTGTAGCGAGATTACCTACAATCCGTTTGCTTCATGCATTAGCTGCTACATTAAAACTCCATATCCATCAAATGGACGTTAAGACCGCTTTTCTTTATGGAGAGCTAGGTGAGGAGATATATATGTCAAAGCTAGACGGGTTTGTAGTTAAAGGTCGAAAGAATAAGGTTTGTCACTTGATTAAATCCTTGTATGGTCTCAAACAAAGTCCTAGCCAATGGCATGAGAAAATAGATGGTACATTGACATGTATCGGGTTTGTGTAAACGAGGCAGATAGATGTGTGTAATGTCGATTTATCGAGGGCCGAGGTGTCATTCTATGTTTATACGCGGATGACATATTAATGTTTGCGACTGACTTGGATGTCATCAAAGAATCAAAAGAATTTCTATCCTCAAACTTTGATATGAAGGATCTAGGATAAGCCAATGTTATACTTAACATTAAACTTATAAAAGGAAGAGAATGGGATTGCGCTTTTGGAGACCCATTATGTGGAAAAGATCCTAACCCGCTTTGGGCACATGGATTCTAAACCTGCTTCCACACCATATGACCCTAATATGAGATTCAGTAAGCATACTGGTGAAGTAGTTGATCAACTTCTCTATTCACAAATAATTGGATTCTTGATGTACCTTTGTAGTGCAACAAGACCCGATATATCGTATGTTATATGCAGATTGAGCCGTTACACGGCCAACCTGGGAGATAATCACTGGGTTGCCCTACGTAGAGTACTTAGGTATCTTAAAGGTACCATGAGCCTTGGAATCCATTATTCTGGCCATCCGGCAGTCTTAGAAGGATTCAGTGATTCAAACTGGATCAATGACTCGGATGAAATAAAAGCTACTAGTGGATATGTATGGACTATAGTAGGTGGGGCCATGTCCTGGAAATCTGCCAAGCAGACTATCATTACACGCTCTACCATGGAGGCTAGTAGCTCTAGATTTCGTGGCGGTAGAGGCAGAATGACTCAAGGAGCTCCTCTCTGACCTACCAGTGCTGGAAAAGCCAATTCCAACAGTCTTAGTATATCGCGATAACCAGACTGTCATAGTCAAGGTTAATAGTAGAAAAGACAATATGAAGTCCTCAAGGTATATTAAGAGATGGATTAAATCCACTCGGCATGCAAGAGAGACTAGTGTTATTGCTGTAGAATACATCAAGTCTGATAGTAACCTGGTTGATCCTTTTACAGAGGGTTTCTCAAGGATAACTATCGAAGAAACATCTAGAAGAATGGGGCTTATACCCTAACCCTGGTGGTGGTAACCAACAGTCGTAACCTGGGAAACAGGCTCTAGGACAACGAAGTTGTGTGGTATTGTAAATCGCACCTCTTATTGGTCCCATTTGCTGCTGTGCTTATTCTGTTAGGAAGGATGAGGCTAAAACCTCTTAATGAGTTTCGGCTTATAAAACACTAGTGAATTGTCCTACAGGATTCACTTGAAGAAACAAACATATATGAGCTGACCGTGTGGTTGCGGTTCGTGAGAGTTAATGCGTATACTTTCTAGTTAGCTCATGAAAAGATACAAGGACATGACTGTAATGTCCTGCCCGGCTATATGTGCAGATTTGCAACCTAGTACCGTGTGCTATTTAGATGAATGCCCTCGCACCAAGGTCTTGGATCAAGTCGCAGTCCTCCATTGCCTGTGTTGGGTGGGATTTCTTACAGCTAAACATTGGTTCAAACCTATTCGGTACCTGTGTTGAACAATATTATATTAAAATAAAATTATAGGTGTTAATACCTTTGTCGATATGGGCAAAAGGATGGGGATTGTTGGTCTTTTGCTGGGCTACTTGGGCCTTGGCCCATTTGGAGGATAAGAGGGAAAGGGCAGCAGCTGCTGCCCTAAGTAGCAACGAGCAGTTGTTGCTAGCGGCGGCGGCCGTTCCGTAGCTCACGGAGGCATGCGGCGCGTGCATCATGGGGCTGGTCCTCAGGCTTCCACGAGCTGTTTGTTGCTCCTTCGTGCTTATCCCTCTCTCTATTTAGCCAGTTACCTTCTCGGGTGGGCGTAGGTGCTTGCACGAGCTCACTTTTTCCCCTCTTTCTCTGTGCCCTCCGCTCCTCCTCCTCGCCCATCGGTTCACTGGCTGGCGGTGGTCCTTGTGGTGGTGGTGCTGCCCCTTTGGCCCTCTCCAACTTGGGTACCTAGTGGCCACGGGTTTGGGTTCTGAGTCTCCATGCTGCTCCACGGGCTCCTCCTCCGCTCGGTTTGTGGTGGGGCCGACAGGTATCGTATCTTCGGATCATCTCGTCGGTGGTTACACGGTGTAGTTTGGCGATCTGTTTTCTGGGAGAGCAAGCTGCTCGTACTTTGCCTTTCTTCGCTGCCTTCCTTGTCGGCTTAAATCCAACGCTAATTAAAGTATTTATGTGGCTTTCCCCTTTGTGGTTGGTTGTGCAGTGTACCAATTGGAGATTTTGGGTATCTAATTCTTGGATTAGAGGCTAAATCTCTGGTTAGGAGCACTGCATTGTGGCTGTGGGCTTGTTTAATTGCTCTGTGATGATAATATGATTGAGGCAAATAAATATAATTTGTTGATTATATCTTGTGCTAGATTCAATTAGTAACTGTACTGTTTAAGGATTTATTTTTGTGTTCATCCCAATTCATGCCATAATCTATTGATGTTTAAGTCCCTGGGTAGTTGTTACCTTGATTTGTTCCTCGTTCCTGGTGCCTGGTGTTGTTCGGTTGGTTCAGATTGATCTGGTTTGAGTCCAGTGACTAGTAACTTGAATACTTGTAGATCAATAGATCTGTTTGGCTAATTTGGGATGTTCTGAACTCAATTCTATTTTAAAACAATGCAGAAATAGTTTAATCTCGGATTGTATTTTGCCTGTGATATCACTGAAAACAGTGACTTGGACAGCTGTTTTTCAGCAACCAGTCATTAGTTTAATTCTGAGAGCTATTTAATTGAACTCAATGGTAATTTATTAACTTGATTTGTTGGCTGCCATGTTTTTTAATTGGTTTATCATGATACTTGGTGCTTTGCATTTCAATCTTGTAGAGTACAAGATAAATACCTTATTCCATGGCATTGATGTATTTTTTATCAAATTATTTATATTCAGTTTATTTGGTCAATTTATTACACTTATATCGCATTATGTTCAACAGTCCATTGGGGCAATCGTGAGTTCGAATTACTAGTTAAACTGCTTCAACTGATATTTGAGTTACCATTGAGTAATAGAACCGCGGCCCAGCTGCACAGCGCAAGTGCAGCCCATCCGGCATGCTCCCCCAAGCAAGTCGGGGCACACGCGTCGCACCATCCAACGGCTGCCATGGCGGAGTCCTTTCATCTGGCGGCGAAGCACACCTGCAACCCTGCCCCATCGTCACCATTCAACGCGGTGTCGAGCCCTCATTGGCGGAGAACTGTCGCAACTCACAGAAGAGCAAAATCGCTAGCTGCACTCCTCTAGTCACCCACTCCTGTTCTCCAGCTCCCCAACTCCGGCCTGCAGGCATGGCGAGTTGGCAACAGCGATAATAGCCGGAGCCTCCTCACCCCTGCTCTGCTTCGGCCACTGGAGTCGGTGAGCATCAACAACTTCGATCAGTCCCCTCACCCTCCCCTCCAAGCCATCTGGTTTCTAACCCCCTGTTGCCTGTTGGCTTGCAGGGTTCGTCGATCTTGCCATCTGGTTTCTCAATTTCTCACCGCTGGCTTTGCCTCCGTCACTCTGCTAGTCCTCCTCGACCAAAAACAACTTCAAGGTGAGAGTGAGATCTATGTGGCTCATACATCCTCCCCGACCTCTTCTACTTTCTCGTTGCGCCGCCTCCGTTTGCGACAAGAGAAACAGACGTTGGGTTCCAACGCTCCCAAGAACGCCCGGAACGGTACCCTGTAACCCATGTCGCCGGCGAACGCCTTTTTATCCTGCGACCGCATGCGTTCTGGCGAGGAACAAGAGCTGACGTCAGCCCTTGGTTTTACTTACTGTGTTTCATGCGCGACTCGATTTAACCTCCTGTTTCGCTCACATATTATTTCAGACAAAACTCTCCTTAGAGAGACTGGAGAGCTAGGGAGAGCGAGAAGTGCATTGATCATGATGGCTACCCAGCCGCCGCTGCCACCGCCACCGCATCAGCTGTGGTGAGACCAAAGGTGTGGAGATGATGATCAACCTTTGGGATGCTCTGCTGAACTATGGCCCCCTACCCCCTTTATATAGTGGATGGGGTGGGGTTACAAGGAGTCCTAGTCAGTTACGAGGTAGGATTCCTATCTCTATCCCCTAACCAAATATGTAGTTATCCAGAATTACAAGTATATTTTCCCTATTAATTAGGGATAGACTTCTTTTCTTGCTGAGCAATCCTTCTAGAGTCCGAGTGGTACACGTCCTTATCCACCCGACTTGGTCCATTCCCTGTCGGGTGGTCTCTTAGGCCCGCCATGTGGGTACCCGGGGTACATGTTGTCCACGGTAGCCCCCGAGTGCTTTATAGTCAAGTTGCTGTTGCTGTTTGTCGCACGTTGGATGAGTCATGCTTCATGCCGAGTGCTTTGTAGATTGTTGATGCTCCTTCCTGACTGGCTTATGCCTGTTATCTGCGAGGAGACTGTGAAGGACTCAAAGAGAGTTTTTAGTGATACCGAGCCCGGGATTGCCGGAGTTCTAGCGTTTGGCCGTTTGTAAGGCGCATCACTTTGATTTTGATGAAGTGGTACCTGTACTCGTTTTACGATGTACAGCTGGCGACCCAACATGGGGCGTACCATTAGTTTTGGCTGAAGAGCCGAATGGTACCTGTACTCGTCTTGCGATGTACAGCTGGCGACCCAACATAGGGCGTACCATTGGTTTTTGTTTTGGGCTGAAGAGCCGAGTGGTACCTGTACCCGACCAGAGTAGGATACAGCTAGTGAATCCAGAGGGCATACCGTGGTTTTGGCTGAAGAGCCGAATGGTACCTGTACTCATCTTCCGATGTACAGCTGGCGACCCAACATGGGGCATACCATTGGTTTTGGGCTGAAGAGCCGAATGGTACCTGTACTCATCTTCCGATGTACAGCTAGCGACCCAACATGGGGCGTACCGTTTTTTAATCATCTGGTACCTGTTCTCGTAGAATACAGCATTGGCCCAGCATGGAGCATACCATCTGGATAGGTTTTGGCCCAATGATACCTGTATCCGACTGGTTGTGACGCGTAGCTGGAAGGCTGTAGTTAGCGCTCAGGGCGCAGGATGGCCTATGGCCAGAGGCGTAAGCGTATAGCCATACCAAAGTTGGTGTAGACATATAGCCGTATCGAAGTTGGCGTGGGCGTATAGCTGTGCCATAGACTTGAACACTCGTAGAGCGAGCGTAGGCTTGTTGCTATGCCAGGTGCTCGCCGAGCTATAGATTTGTACGGTTGAGGTGCGGGTGTAGGCTTGTAGACGTGCCGGGCGCTCGCCGAGCCGTAGTTGTCTCTCATTGCGCAGGTCCTTCTTACTCGTGTACGGAGTTGTTGAAGGTACTTGATGAGGTAAAAACCCATGAAACCCTGTAGCATGTACATGTAGGAATTAGGCAGTAACATGAAAGCTTTTGAATGAAAAAACAATCACTAGGATGTAAGGTCCGACTGCTTTATTTAGATATTTTTTATACTTTTGCCACTTTTCCTTTTTGATATTAAATTCCTCCACGTAATCCTCCTTTTGTTAAGCACTCTGCCCGACTAGTCTAGCCCCTGGGCATCAGGAATTGGCTCATGGCTCATTTCCCAGGCACGCGTATCGAGTGACTAGAGTTCGCCGTTTGTAGGTCAGAGCTTCACTACTCAGAATAACCACTCGGATTCATTTGCAATCATTAAGAGAAAGCAACAAAAAGTGCACGCAAGTGCACCTATTAGGTGTAGCCCCCGACTTACTGCTTAGTTGGAGACCGACTAAGTAGCAAGTCAAGAAACAACTTAAATTTATATAGAAAGATTACCGTAATGAGAACTTAGCTCTGGCGTAGGCGTAGGCGTGTAGCCGAGCTGTAGAATTGTAGAATTGTGCGCTCGTGGTGCTGGCATAGGCGTGTAGCCAAGTAGCTTGTCGCCAATCCGTAGATTTAAAGCTGTAGGCGTGCAGCCGTACCGCGCCCTTGTGGTGCGTGATGGCGTCCAGCCGAGCTGAAAACTTGAACGCTCGTGACGCGGGCGCAGGCGTGTCGCCAAGCCATAGACTTGGGCGCTCGTAGTGCAGGCATAGGCGTGTAGCCGAGTGGCTTATTGCCGAGCCATAGATTTGAAACTACAGACGTGCAGCCGTACCGGGAGCTCGTGGCGCGCAATGGCATACAGCCGAGCTGAAAATTTGAACGCTCGTGGCGCGGGCGTAGGCGTGTCGCCGAGCCGTAGACTTGGGCGCTCGTGGCACTGGCGTAGGCGTGTACCCGAGTGGCTTGTCGCCGAGCCGTAGATTTGAGGCTGCAGGCGTACAGCCGTACCGGGCGCTCGTGGCGCGCGATGGCGTACAGCCGAGCTGAAAAGTTCGACGCTCGTGGCGCTGGTGTAGGCGTTTAGCCGAGCTGAAAACTTGAACGCTCGTGGCGCGGGCGTAGGCGTGTCGCCGAGTAGCGAGTCGCCGAGCCGTAGACTTAGGCACTTGTGGCGCTGGCGTAGGTGTGTAGCCGAATGGCTTATCGCCGAGGCATAGATTTGAAGCTGCAGGCGTGCAGCCGTACCGGGCGCTCGTGGCGCGCGATGGCATACAGCAGAGCTGAAAACTTGGACGCTCGTGGCGCATGCATAGGCGTGTCACCGAGTAGCGTGTCACCGAGCCGTAGATTTGGGCGCTCGTGGCACTGGCGTAGGCGTGTAGCCGAGTGGCTTGTCGCCGAGCCGTAGATTTGAAGCTGCAAGCGTGCAGCCATACAGGGCGCTCGTGGCGCGCGATGGCGTACAGCCGAGCTGAAAACTTGGACACTCGTGGCCCCGGTGTAGGCGTGTCGCCAAATAGCGTGTCGCTGAGCCGTAGACTTGGGCTCTCGTGGCACTGGCGTAGGCGTGTAGCCGAGTGGCTTGTCGCCGAGCCGTAGATTTCAAGCTGCAGGCGTGCAGCCGTACTGGGCGCTCGCGGCGCGCGATGGCTTACAGCCGAGCTGAAAACATGGACGCTCGTGGCGCGGGTGTAGGCGTGTCGCCGAATAGCGTGTCGCCGAGCCGTAGACATGTCGTGGCGCACGATGGTGTACAGCCGAGCTGAATACTTGGAGGCGTAGGCCCGTAGCCGAGTAGCTTGTCGCCGAGTCGTAGACTTGAAGGCGTAGGCTTGTAGCCGAGTAGCTTGTCTCCGTGCCGTGAAGTAGTCGTTCAAATCTCGATCAACACCAAGCAGCACACGCAGTGGTCGGCGTCGAACAGCACATGCTCACCGAGGTCTCGCCCGTGGTCGGCGATGTTGGCCGTAGTCGTAAATCATCTCCACGTGGTTGGTGTAGCTTGAGAAAGTCGATGAATGTCCTCGCTGGTGTTAAACGTGCCACGAGCTGTGGCACGGACAATCCCCACACCGTCCTGGGACCGACGAGCTCGCCGAAATTCGCGACCTCTCTGCGTAGTCTGACTTGAAAATGGCGCCACGGTCGCATCCGAAGTCGGATTGAGGCATTCTTGGATTCATTGGAAAGATAACGAGCTGAACTTTCCAACGCATCTTATATGACACCAAAACTCCTCCTAAGTCAATGGGAAATTGCGACATAATTTCAATCCAGATTATGAACGAGAACAGATCGCATCTTCTTCTCACGTTCGTCTCGCGGTTGATGAAGCTGGCGTCGCACGATGGACGCAATAATCGTCGAGTCCGAGTAGTTTGCTGCTGATGATGGTTACCACCCGACATTTATTCTCCATCGGGACCTCGCCGTATCGGAGTTGGGAATTAAGCCCCGGGCGCACTACTCGTCGGTAGGCGGCGGTGGCTTTCCCCAACACGACCGGGAGTCCGAGTGAAGCGCTATTGAATTCCCTCCCGGATCGGATCTTGTCCGAGTCCGAAAAAGTGTTGTTGAAATTCTTGGTTGAGTTCTCACCATATCCGAGTCGAGAATTGATCCCCGGCACACCACTCGGCAGTAGGTAACGGCGGCGTTTTTCGACCCGAACGGGAGTCTAAACGAAGCGATGTCGATGTTCTCCTCAGACTAGATCGGATCCGAGTCCTTGATGTCCTTCGAGGTGTGCCACGACCTATTCGCATGCACAACCTTCGCAGATGGGTTTTAAGAGCTTGCTGAGATTCGCGACCTTCCCGTGTAGCCTGCCTTCAAACGGATGTCCCGGACATATCCGGATTCATTTTCGCGCGTTCTTAGGCTTCACGAAAAACTGACGAAATTATCTTTCCAATGCATCTAGTCTCATCCTGAAATTCCTTCTGGATCAACGAGAATTAAAGAAACAAGATGACGTCTTCGAGCCTCGCCGTATCCGAGTCGGGAAGTGAGCCGTTGGTGTACTACTCATGAGTAGATGGCCGTCGCGTTCCCCAACCCGAGTGGGAGGTGCTGTTGTAGTTCCCCCCAGATTGGATTTGATCCGAATCCGAGAGGTGGAGATCGCCATGTCGTTGGTGACGCAGTCGGCTCTCGAAGTGGAAAGCTTGGCCAGGGGCGGAGATGATGACGACTCCGGTGATCAATGCCATCAAGCTTGATGAAGATGATCTTGACGCTGCCCCTACCTAGCGCGCCAACTGTCGACTGGTAGCTAACCGGGGGTTATCGTCGGCAATGATTATATATGGGGCGATGGACAAGATCCAAACTCTATGGTAGCACAAGACAGGGATTTATACAGGTTCAGGCCCTCATGGCGGACGTAATACCCTACTTTCTGTGCTCTGAGATTATATGGTGATCTGATGATCAATGTGGAGGGAGATGTCTCTCCATGGATGGGTGTGGAGATGATGATCAAACTTTGGGATGCTCTACCGAACTGTGGCCCCCTACCCCCTTTATATAGTGGTGGGGTTATAAGGAGGAGTCCTAGTCGGTTACGAGGTAGGATTCCTATCTCTATCCCCTAACCAAATATGTAGTTATCCAGAATTACAAGTATATCTTCCCTATTAATTAGGGATAGACTTCTTTCCTTGCCGAGCAAGCCTTCTAGAGACCGAGTGGTACACGTCCTTATCCACCCGTCTTGGTCTATCCCCTGTCGGGTGGTCTCTTAGGCTCGCCGTGTGGGTACCCGGGGTCCATGTTGTCCACAGCCATTCAACGCGGTGTCGAGCCCTCATTGGCGGAGAACTGTCGCAACTCGTAGAAGAGCAAAATCGCTAGCTGCACTCTAGTCACCCACTCCTGTTCCCCAGCTCCCCAACTCCGGTCTGCAGGCATGGCTGAGTTGGCGACGGCGATAATAGCCGGAGCTTTACAGCCTCCCCGCCCCCGTTCTTCCTCCTCACCCCTGCTCTAATTCGGCCACTGGTG
The DNA here is from genome assembly GCA_005191435.1 of Raddia distichophylla. Taxonomy (NCBI): domain Eukaryota; kingdom Viridiplantae; phylum Streptophyta; class Magnoliopsida; order Poales; family Poaceae; genus Raddia; species Raddia distichophylla. Next base: position 701,079 of record SPJY01004231.1, on the reverse strand, counting down.
TCGGTGAGCATCAACCACTTCGATCAGTCCGCTCTCCCTCCTCTCCAAGCCACCTGGTTTCTAACCCCCTGTTGCCTATTGGCTCGCAAGGTTCATCGATCTTGCCATCTGGTTTCTCAATTTCTCACCGTCGGCTTTGCCTCCGTCACTCTGCTAGTCCTCCTCGACCAAAAACAACTTCAAGGTGAGAGTGAGATCTATGTGGCTCGTACATCCTCCCTGACCCCTTCTCCTTTCTCGTTGCGCCGCCTCCGTCTGCGACAGGAGAAACCGACGTTGGGTTCCAACGCTCCCAAGAACGCTCGGAACGGTGCCCTGTCACCCATGTCGCCGGCGAACGCCGTTTTTCTCCTGCGGCCGCGTGCCTTCTGGCGAGGAACAAGAGTTGACGTCAGCCCTTAGTTTTACTTTCTTTGTTTAATGCGTGACTCAGTTTAACCTCATGTTTCGCTCACGTATTATTTTAGACAAAACTCTCCTGAGAGAGACTGGAGAGGTAGGGCGACCGAGAAGTGCATTGATTATGATGGCTACCCAGCGGTCGCCGCCACCGCAACCGCATCAGCTGCCGCGTGACCAAAGGTGGATGAACAAGCCCATCAACGGGGAGTACTTCGAGTTCTCTCGCTCTGAGTGTGAGTATTGCCAAGTAGAGGTAAGCTCATGAAACGTTAAGCTAGCTCCTTCTGTTATAGGCACTTACACGATTTTTCTTTTGTTTTGCTTCAGAAGTTTCCGAGCTCCTTTTCCTTCATGTTTTCATCACTCTCTATCAACTTTCGGCAAATAATGCCCAATGTGAGGAATCAAGATGAGACTTTCGGCAAATAATGCCCAATGTGAGGGATCAAGATGAGACTAACTGTTGTGTAATCACTCTTCATTGGCGGCGATGGATACCGCCAAGCAACGTGAAGGGGCACTCATCTGGAAAACATTCATAAAGACACTCTCATATGACGACGTGCTTGAAAAATATGTAGCAAAGATAGGGGTTGCTTTTAACGGGAAATTTGATCACATAATGGGTGATGAGAGAACCGGTATAATACACACTATCCTCAAAGAAGAGGGGGTTAAAGACGAGGTGAGTTATGACATACCATTCTCTTTTAAGTAGTTCATTTTCTGCGTAAATACTCCAGTCAGTAACATTAGTCGTTGTAGTAAGTTTTGACTCTTGAGTAGTTTATGAAAAAAAAATGTCCTTTTAGCTGCATTAATCATAGTTGGTCTATTCAATTAATGCATGCAATGCTCTAAAAACACCCAAGGTGAGATGATCTAGTGCGCTGTGTCACTGTGAAATGTAGAACTCTGATGAAATGAACGGGTATTTGATTAATGGTTGCATGCAGTGCTTTCAAGTTCCAATGTCTCTCCCTCACTCAGCCCCCCAAAATTGTGTCCAAAACATCTAAATTGTTGACTAGAGAGAGTATATATCAAATTCACAAGCAAATTCAAGGCAAAATGCAATGCACATTGCCTAAAGTAATCATTTGTAAATTCATTAAAATATATGCTATACTTGCTCCACGTGCAAATTCATTAAGATCCATCACCTTTTACATATTTGTAACATTGAAAGATGTAGAAACCCACTATATTAAAGAGTAGATACATACAATATTGACATCACTTTTGACACTGTTTGTAAAATGCTTCCTAATGGAAAACCACTTCTCGCATTGGTTAATGGAAAACAAACAACCACAATCATCAATAACATAACAATTTTCACATCTAGAGGCATTGGTCCCCAAAAGATTTACTACCCCAAGGCAATTGTGAGAGACGATGACATAAAAAACAACTACTTCAACACATGATTATGTTAGTGGGTGGAATGCGTGTGTTAGTGGGTGGAATGCGTGAGGGAAGACATCCTATTGTGTGGTTCTTGGATTCCATGGGATCAGCCTTATTTTTATGAGGAATGCCTATGCCAACTTTGGGAACTTAAGATATGAAGTAGGATGTTAAGATAGTGCAGGAAGGAAGTAGGATGTTAGGGTAGGGCGGTATTTTTTTGGAAGAGTTTCCACCTTAAACATAACTTTTTTCTATATGGCCGATGTAAGGGTAGGGTGGATCTATGATTTTTTTAGCCTAAGCAAACTAATAAATATAACTTAACAAAATCAAAATATTTGTAATTCGACATAATGGTGATGGAGAAGTTTTGATAATACAATGTAGTGTGATGGAGGGGATTTGATGATACAATAAGCATGTATTTATATTCATATTATATCGTTATGTTGTCGCCATGTGGCACAATCTAAACCATATAAAACTAAATCTAGAATTATCTATGAAAAATCAATTTTTTTATGTTTACAAAAATATCTAGCAATATCTTATCTTTTTCTATTTTATTTTTTTACTTATTGATTAAAGATAATACTACACAATAAATATTTAGTTCTATATATTTATATATTTCATAGGGTAAATTGGATCAATACTATTATAAAATTCTCACTTTGTAAAAATTTCACTCTTCTTACTATGACATGTGGGTCTAGAGCACACATTTCATTGTTGCATGGGGTGACATTTTTTGCGAATCAACAACTTTATAATGGCATATGTATAATTTTTCTATTTCATATAATGCATTTCTATGTAATATAACTTATAAAAATTTTATTTTTAGAATATTCTAACATAAGTATGAATATCGACTTTCAATACATATTACACCTAGTTTTTTAACTACATCTCATTATGTAATTGTTTTATTTGGATTAATTCATACAATATTGATGTGGTGACGGCTTGCACCGGTTCATCTCAGGGTGGGTCCGGATTAAGGCTTGTCTCGACCTGACCCGGATTCGGTTCGGTATATTACATTACTCGTGAGCCTAGCCCAATTTATTCACCGTATCGATGCATGTATTACTATCACGCCATTACTATACTTGTGTATGTGGTTGGATTTTCATATACCTAAGTGACTGGATTTGTGCATTTGATGGGATTTTTATATGCCTAATTGCCTTTGGTCAGATGATGTTATGTGAATTTTCTCTGCCCCGATTTGGGTCAGTGCACCGGTGGGCCGGGGCGGGTCAAGGTTTTGTACATCCGCCGACCAGGTCGGGTCGGGGTAGGGCGGATGTTGAGAATGGGTGGGACGGGTCGGGTCGAGTCGAGGCTTGACCTAGTCCCACCCAGCCTCATTAAGAACTCTAAACAAGAGGTGTCGCAAAATTAGGCAAAGCTAACCTCCAACCAAACAACTCGATATGTGAATACAATGATTATCCAATCAATCATATGATTACTTTCTTATAATTTCACTATTAGTTCTGTTACTTATTTTTTAAGGCTTGTAATTTAGCAGCTATGAAATTGCCATTATGTGAATTAGCCAACATGAGGATGGACATATGTATGTGTAATGTGTGGCTTGAGAATTTTTTAGACCATATTTGTATTTTGTCTGCAGGTGATGATAACTAGTCGATTTAGGTGGTATGCTGATTTCTTAAAAAAAAACTTCTACACCATAGCTGTTGCTCAAACTAGAACCTATGCACCGACTGTGCTAGGCTTGAAAAAGCCCGCTCCCACCGGACTGGGCCCAAGCCCATCTCGGCCCAACCAATCGTGTCGACGGTTGAGATATCGATCTCAGGTCAGCTAGGGTTCTTGAGAAAGGGGAGATAGGAGACACGCCGAATAGAGCGAACAGCAAAAAACGAGCAACAGGGAGACACAGGGTTTTTATCCTGGTTCAGGCCTCTCAAGGAGATAATAGCCCTACGTCCAGCCTTTCTTTATATCAAAGAGAATTACAAGGTGGAAGCTCGACGAGAAGAACAGTCTCGGCGAGATTACGGGTGTACAAGGAAGCGATATGCGATCTAAGCTTCAATGTGATGATCTGGTTTATATAGTGTTGAACAACCGACCTACCGGGAGATAATCGGGCCGGGCTAACTACGAGATCGTAACAAACTCGTACCATGCCAAATACGTCCCACGGCAGATAAGGTATACTCCAATTCTTGGGGATCACGACGTCTACTTCAATCCGGGAAACCACGTCCGGGTCCTCACGTAGCCATGCAGAACTCTTGCTCGAGTCGGACTCAAACACGAATCCTTGGCCGATACGCACCATGCCAACCAGGAAGCTGTTCGGCAAGATGCACATGGGCCAAAAAGAGCCCTCTAGGGAGCTAGGCCCTAGGAGGCTGTTCGATTGGGCCGTCAGGGAGTGGGCCATGGCAATGGGCTGTAATTTTATCCCTGACAAATCGGGCTTCGAAAACAGGGCCAAGTCTAGCCCAACTACAATTTAGGCATTGTTTGTTTCAGTGTTGAATAAAGTGGAGTTTTACTGTAGCAAAAATTGAGAGTTCTTAAAAAGTGCTCTAATAATTCTAAAAAAGTAATTAAAAATAGATTTACAAAATTGAGAAGAACTACAAATTAATACAACATGTAGGCTATATAAAAATAATAAAATTTGATATAGTAAAATTCAACTTAACTTTAAGCTGACACAAACACAGACGGGCCTACGCTCGGCCGGCCCGACAAACTGACAGGTCGGGTGATGGACCGGGCTGGCCAGGTCTCATTGGCCCGTTGTGGCCTTGTCCAATGTCCTCCATATTGCCGATGCCTGATGGCTCGTCGGCTCCTCCACGACGCCGCCATGCCGCCACCTCTGTCCGCCTCGCTGCTTGTTGCCTCCTCGTTGGCACCGCCTCGCCACTATGCGTTGCCTCGTTGGCGCCGCCTCACTAATGGTACCGCTACCTCACCTCCTCTGGATCTCAGATCCACTGCCGCCTCTCTCTCTCGTATGGTTTCCCCCTTGTCGTGTGATCTCAGATTTGATCCGAATTCAACGGAATCGTTTGTGTGCTTTTTCAATAAATTTAATTTAGTTTTTTATTTAATTTTGATGATGAACCCTAAATCCCTTAACATTCATACTCACACGACTGTCTCAGGCTAGCTCTCAGCACAGCCTAGTTTCGACAGACAATCATATGCACTATGTACAGAACAAAAAAGTTGAATGACAATACAGTTGAGTGGTGACACATAGTTATGTAAATTCTTTACCCACAAGACAAGAAAATTGTGGTATTATTGCTGCAATACATACTAGAGAGCATTAGTTCACACAGTACAAGTCGAAACTGGACTACCATGGTCAGATTTTTGCTAGTCTGGTAGACATATGCATCCATTGTTTCCAATTAAGAATGAGCAATATGATCCAAAGTCTTCGACGAAGACATCAGCCATCCTAGAACTCAAAACTTGTTCTGTAACCATACATCTGCAATCAATGAGAAACATATTTCAGACAATGTTGTCCTCCAACAAAAACCTCACAGGTTAAAGCATACCAAAATTGTTTTAAGTTTGACATTAGTCATAATATGGGTTTTGTTTCCCTAAAAAAAAATGGTTTTGATCCTGCATTACTAGGTAAACATGTTCCATTAACTAATTTGTTTTAATAGAAAAACACTTGAACGTCTTGCATTGTTTACTGTACTAGTATTGACTGAAACAAATCAGTACCCAATTCAAGTATCAGCTGGTAGAAAATGCATTACCATGGGGAGCTTCAACAATATCACAACTCGCTACACTAGTGCTGGGGGCATGGAGCGGGGCCAGTTTACTAATCATAAATATACAATACATCATCTGCGTTCAACTCATAGAAATTTATACACTTAAATTGATCCAATTTTAAAAATCTGAAGCTACATCTTCACTCCTTATTCAAACAGCAAGAACAATTTAAAAATTAATTGCATAAGTTTCTTATGAGATATGATGGTTCTTAAATTGTAATCTTTACATTAGATCCAAAAGGGACATGAAAAATTGAAGCAGAAGTTACAAAGGGCGCTGCAATATGAACATTAAGTTGAAAGGGAGAGGGAAGGTCCATCCATAACTTACAGATGAGGAATTTCACGTTTTGCACCACCACAAACAAATCAGTTTCGTCAATACCATGGTGCGCATAGTAGGCTCCATCAGTGCCACCCTTAGTTTTTGTGCAACCAAAGGTTACTACATTTTATTATGATGAAAATAAATAGCATGTAAAGAAAGCAACAAAAACCCCTGCAATTTTGCATACATTTTCCCTCAATATCAATAGCAGATCAAGTGGTCAAAACAGAGCTTGATTTTTGTATGCTTTATGGTTATCTTTAACATAAGCAAACTTTATTCCATAATAATTCCATCCGTTCATACACCCGGGAACCATGCTCACATTGTAACATCCCAAATTTGGGGATTTTGCTAAATTACTTGAATTTTGAAAATTCGCGTGAATTTGAATTCAAATACGACACGTGGGCCCCACAGCTGAATCTCTCTCTCTCTTCCTTTCTCTCTCCTTCTTCTTCTCTCTGCCCGGTGGACCGCCCTTGCTCTGCTGCCGCCGCTTGCTTGCTCTGCTCTGGCACGCCACGTGCATCCCCTCTGCTGCACCTAGTGTTCACCTAAACAGCCTAGTCAGCCGTTTAAACGGCGATTAGTCGGTAGTCAGTGGCCTACTGCACAGTTTAGGGGGGTAGTCGGTGGATGAAACGCTAGTCGGCCTAGTCGGTCAAAAAACGATCAAAGTCGGTTTAATTAGGCTAAACGGAACGGTTATTAAATGGTTTAATTGGTGTTTTATCCCGACTAGGAGACTGTTTAGGCTATGTCTGCTAATTTGCTTCTTAGTCTTAGTCTTCTGTATGTGCTACAAATTATTAGATGTTGTAAGAGTAGAAGTAGAAGCTATCTAGGTAGATGTTAGGTTCTTAATTCAATTTGTTTTGCCCTGTGAATAGCACTTAAATCTCTCCATCATGAAGTATAAGCAAATGGTCATTTCTTATAATCATGCGGTCATGCCATATTATCATTTATGATCTATCAGTGCCTATGTGATTATGTGAATTATCCATTATTATTCATGTGAGTTATTTGAGTACGAAACTAAAAATCTATAATGAAGTCATATCTTTAGATTTTTAATCTTGTATTTTTACTATTTTTATAGCTACAGTACAAAACCGTTTAGACCATTTAAACACCGTTTAATCCCGTGTAAACGGTCCAAACAACAAACAGGAGGTGATCGACTGACTACCGTTTACCGTTTAGGTGAACCATGGCTGCACCGCCCATCATTGCATGCCCCGCGCACGTCGCGTCGACACGCCGCGCCGCGCCATCCACTGCCGCGCTCTGCCGCGTCGCTCACCGCCCACGTCCAGTCGCTGCGCCTAGCGTTCTACCGTGTGGCCGTGCGTGCCTGCGGGCCAGGAACCCGTCTAGAGCCCATAAAATCCTTTCGTAGCCCCCGCCGGCCGAGCTTTCTCATTTTCCCCTAATTCCACCCTCGTCGGCGCCGAAAGGAATCCTCGGTGAATCCGTAAGCTTCTCCCCCAAATTCCTCTCGCCGGGAGCTCCATGGAGACCCTCCAAAGCGTTTCCCTCCCTCAATTTCAGCCGAGGATCTAGGAGCCGCCGTGCTGATGTGCCTCGCCGCCAGCCGTCTCCATCAACCCTCGCGCCCGTCTCTACGCTCTGTAAGCACCCCCAACCTCGTCTCTTGTTGCCTGCCAAGCCTCTTAGCCTATAGGACAGTAGCGCTCTCGGGCGTCGCCGGCGAGCGTTCGGCGCCGCCTCCGTCACCGCGCCGTCGCATCCGGTCACCCTGGCCTCGGCGTGTGCGCCATAGGGAACCTTAGGAGTCATAGGTGCCGGTGCGCGCACGCACATGACCGGAGAAGCCCACCAGACCACATCATCGGACCGAGGAAGATGATGAAGGAGCATCGTCCATGTGGCGCCAAGATTCGTGCCGAGCCGATCATGCATAGTCGCTGACGGGCAGGCCCCATCTATCAGCCGAACCCTGCTCGCACCGGTTAAAACCCGTGACCCGGAGTCACCGCCGCGTGAGCCTAGGACCCACTGCGCGGTATAAGTGGAGGCGCACGCGTGTCTGGCGCAAGGCCCGCGCAGTAGCGTCTCCGAGAAAGCCGTCTTTGGCGTGGCTGTCGCAGCCGGCACGGGCGCAGCGCGCGTTGGGCCGTGGGCCGTTTTTCATCAATGGGTCATTCGCTGGTTGTTCGGCCTGGTGCGAAATAATTTGTTTTCCAGCGAATTTGCTAATTAGTTAATTGCCAAATTAGATCTTGATTTATTTAAAATAGCTAAAAACTCCCAAAAATTCTAGAAAAATTTAGATAAATACTAGAGGCTGTTTCTGATTTTATAAAAATATAAAAAGTAGCCATTGTAAAGGGGGAACTTGCACTGTTAATTGCAAGTGTAGTTTTTCATATATCGAAATGATTAATTTAATTCTAGGGTAATTGCTAGGAATAGCATTTAATGATTTAGACCCAAATATTCTTTAGAAGTTATAATGGATAAGTAAATGTCATAACAAATTTATAACATTTAAATTTGCTTTTCGTGATTACATATATTAATAGGGAATATTAATGGCAAAACCCAGCAATTAAATAAAACATTTCCCTATTAAATTAATTAAGGAGTAATCTTTAGAAAATATGTATTAATGAGATGTAACCTAAGATTACCTCTTTTATTTTGCAACACTTAGTGTATTGTCAACTCCATTAAACCTTAACCCGAACGTAGGTTGGATTCCAACTATTGTCTTTATTATGTCACTTTAAAACCCTAATCACCCTATGACGACCATCGTACGAAATCGTATTTTGGGGTTTAGCAGACTAGTATATACTGATAATATTACTTATTATTGCACTTTGTCATGCATAGCATATCATACGAAAAGTAGGTTTGCTAATCGACCTTAGGCATTAATGCCGAGGGTTTGACCTAGGTCATGCATGCATCATGTTTTCTGTTGCATTAGTAAGTAATTATTGGTTTGATTGTATGATTAGAAGTAGGCGATCCCAAAGGAAGATTTGGGGACGCCGAGGAAGAACACCTATCGAATCATGGTGAGTTAACACTTATTCTTTAGACGTTGTTCGTATTAGGGAGAGATTGCGACTTTCCCTAGTGCGGATTAACGTCGCTAATACCATGTTCATTACCCAGTTTTCTGTTAACTATTTTGTTTATTAAGTAGATGCATTCTTAGTAAGCCACCTAATTGTTAATCATGTAATATATATACACGCCTGCCTTTGAACTGTTTAGCCCTAATGACTGCCTTTATTGTCATTACTCTTGATAGCCTATGATTAATCTGGTAACCACTTTAACCCTGTCTAATGGGTAAAACTTGCTTAGACTGGCTTAAACTTAACAAATCTTCTGGCTAATCGCCACGGAACGGTAAACCGATATTCACCGGTCATTCATTAATCTCATTCAATATGATATGACAGTTAGGACTGGTAGATGCATGTTGGGCTGATTATGTTTGGGGTATGGTCATGTGGGGAGTCGGTCTGTGTTGATCGGATTGGTTGGGATAGTCCAAGTGTGGTATGGTCGATGACCGTGGAAGTAGAGAGATTGGTGGGTTGCCCCTAGTTGGACATCCTGAAGAATGAGCAAGGCACAGTGTCTAGTGCTGGGTTTAGCCAGGGCTTACCCAGGAGAAGCGCGGAGTAACACGCGTAGCGGGGAGATCGCTGCCATCTGAGGGATGGACAACGCATGGCCATCGTGCGCAGTACGGGTCTTGGATCGCCAGTTGTGAGCGTCTGCAGAGGCCCTCTAGGACCATTCTCGATAGGGACCGGCATTGGTCATCACCGAGGGTGATAATGGCCACACATCCCCAGGATGACTATCTGCTAGTGAGGGCTGGCAACCCCCTAGGCCAAGGCGGGCATGCCATGGCATGTGTGGTCCACAACAGGATTGCCAAATCCTGGAATGATGGCGGAACTAGGAAAGGTTGCGGGCAACCGAAAGAAAGTCTAGGAAACGTATAAGCTGGTATGGTGATTGGTTAAGTTGGTTGTGTTTGTGGTAGAGGGTTGGTCAATTGTGAGTTGGTTGGTGTGTTTGGTTGGTAATTGGGTTGGGGTGCATGGTTAATATGGAAAACCCCTGATTTATATAAATAAGACAAGTTCTAGTTGATGCTAGTTAGGATGTTTCCAAAGGTCTTATAAACTTGGCTTTACGCAAATAAAATAAACCTCTCCTCCAAATAAAGCCTTCTCACTATATGCATTAAGGGATGTGTTAACTAGCCAGCGTTTGGATGACGCTGACCTCGCCTTCTCACCTTCTTTAGATGATGGAGTCGAGGATGACCCTAACGACTGTCACGAAGACGACGGACAGGACTATGGTGGACCTGAGGAGTCTTAGGGGTCGCTCCGGTCACTGATAGACACTAGTCGATAGGGATTCTTTTGGGTACATATTTTGGACGCCGCTGTAACTCTGAACAATGTTTTGTAACCTAAGGCGTGTATGGGCCGCCTTACTAAATTCGCCTAAGGGCGTAGCACTGTTATGAATATTCAGCGATTTATTTAATCGATATATGCTTGTATCGGCTATGTGGTCTTCCACGCTAGCGTACTGATCTAGGGGCTAGTGCATGGGATCGTTGACCCTCAAGGTAAGTTTAAATTGAGGGGTGACACAAATGCTGCAGTAAATCTAGTTACATAATACACTGTCACATTTGTTTTGTAGACTGACACTAAATGAATGTTTCTATCAACGCAGGTTTTCAAAATGGATGTTTCTATCAACACAGGTTTTCAGTTATTGGAATGCCATTCATCGACAAATGGTATGGCCTTCAAAGCAATTGCTCCATTTAAGGAATTGGCATAAGAGCTACACAAAAATTTCTCCAAATAGATATGTAAACGAAGAGCCCGGTGCCAAGGATAAATGTGAAAAGTTAATCAAAGTCTACATGGAAGACAATGACCCAATTTTAAACAAGTCATAGAGGTGAAGACCAGTAAGCCTGCAGTCAGGGTCGATGATGACAATCTACATTATAAGCAAACAGTCATCCAATAGTAGTATTCTTCGCTCCTAAGTGAAGACAGATACTATTGCTACCTCTACTACTACATAACCCTATAAAAATATAAAATTAATATAGGGAGATAAAAAATCTGAATAAGATTAAATGAATAGTTGAAACATATGGTATAGTTACAGTACCTATCCATTGTCCGTATGGTGGCTAATGCAATCTAAAATATCTCCCATCATCCCATGCCTCTACAAGTTACAAATAATGGTTACATGGGCTAACCTAAATAGCATGAACATCAGAAATAGTGAGCAGTAATGCCATAATAGTAGAAATGAATTAAGCACAAATTTCTCAAGCGCAAAGTATAATAAGAAAGGTGTTCAATTCAATGAGATTTTTTTTTTGCCACACTTGATGCCAATTAGAATTGACTAAATTCATGCTGAGAGGCAAGCAATTCATCATACAAAATATTAAGTGGTTGAGTCAGCCATTAGTGACAATGTGCGTACAAGTGAGGCAACATGCACTCAACTATTCCAAGCAATGGGGGAGAAACATCTTGGCAATTTATTCGGTGGAAAAATATATTCAGTGCACAAAAATAGTAATAACTGCGATAAATTCCAAGGCATAAGCTAACTGAATAAAACAATCTCTAAATGATGCTAATAGCAAAGATACTTATTGCACAAACAAACATGAAACATCCATGGTTAATTAGTAAGCCCTTCCAATAGCTGACACATACCAGAATCATTGGAATGTGTCAGATCTAATCAGTTGTACACACAAGACCAGTAGATACGCATCTTAGATAAATTCTTCAAATACGCTGAGGAAATTTGACATGTATAACTCCAAATAAGGGATAGGTTTGGACTGCAACTCTATGGCGTTGCGCGTTCCGGCGTAGCGTAGCGTCGCGTGCGGATTTGAATTTCCAGCGACGCAAGCACGCGAGGAACGCTACGCTACGCCGGGAACGCCCAAACGCGCGCGGCCTATATTCAGGTTCAATTAGAATCATGAAAGGATCAATTAGGCAGGCAAAATGACACATAAATACAACACCTCAAGCTAAGTGGAGCTAAAATGCCTTACCTGGAGAACAATAGATTATATTTTTATGATCTACCAATGATAAGGGAGTTGAAGGATGTGATGGGTAGATCTAGTGTCGTGACCCCAGTACTTGTAAAGAGAATTTAACACCACGAGACGATACTAATCCCAGTTTAGTATTTCATGATGGACAATACGGTGAAATCATTGCAGTACATTTAATTAAAGTGAAATACAGCTACAGAAGCATTTTTATTACAACAGGAACTGGCATACCAGTTAAAATAGTTTATGACGAATTAAATTACAAGCACTAGAGAACATCAGAGTAGAAAAACTTAATAACTGCCATAAATTCCAAGGCATCGACCCGAACACCTTGTCTAGTCTTGCGCACCCCCGTCAGGGCCCTCCTGACTAAAATCTGAATAAATGTCTGCGGGAAATTTAATGAGTACGCAGCTACCCAGCACGCAACCGTTAAGGCCCGGTTCTTTTCAGCTTAACGGCTTAACAGCTTAACGACTTATCCAAGTTTTGAAAAGACATATGCTTTGAGTTTTTTGAGTTTTTTTTTGTTGTTTTGAAGGTGGGTCCTAACACTTTAAAAAGCAAGTCAAACGAAAATGGATCTGAATCTCAAGACTAATTCGAGAAGCTCTCGAAGTTCAGTCATTTCAGCCGTTCAGATCAGCTCAAAAGAACAAGGCCTAAATATGAGTGCAGGAGCAAAGGTGGGGAATAGGTTATTTACCCAAAACCTATTTCTAGTCGAATTTTAGTTGACCAAATTTTGGTTAAGTGAATGCATTTTAGTTGACCAAAGCTTAGGCATCCGGCGCATTACGCGTTAGTATGCGACGGCGGCGTCCTTGAACCTGAAGAGAAGTCTAGACCGGTCGTTGCTGAAGTCTCCCTTAGATTGGATCTGGTCCGAGTCCAAGGGCATGATCTTGCCGAAGTTTGCCGATGACGAAGTCGATGCTCCCGATGCGAAAAGCCTGCCGAGGATGAAGGCGATGATAAATTTGTTAATCGTTGTGGTAGTCGCGGCCATCACCCGTGAATCTTTGGTCTGAGTCTATCCGTATCCAGGTCGGGAACTAATCCGTGCGTAAGTAGTAGCGGCGTTCCATAACCTGAACGGAAGCCCGAGCGAAGCGATGTTGATTCCTTCCTCGGATTGGATCATGTCCGAACCCATGAAAGGGTTGTAGAGGTCCTTGATTAAGTTCTCGTCGTATTCAAGTTGGGAATTGAGCCATGCGGCACACCACTCGGGAGTAGGTGCTGGTGGCGTTCCTCAAATCGAACGAGAGTTGAATTATAGTGATGACGAGCTCTCTTTAGATCGGATCTGGTCCGAGTCCAAAGGAGCGACTTGGTCGTCGAGTACGTATGGTTTGCTGCTGAAGGCATCTACCATCTTGAACTTGTTCTTGGTTAGGTCCTCTTCGTATTCGAGTCAAGAATTGAGCCCCCGGCACAACATTCGGGAGGCGGTGGCGGTGACGTTCCTCAGCACGACCGAGAGTCCATACGAAGCAATGTCGATGTACTCCTCAGACTGGATCGGATCCAAGTCCGGAAGAAGTATTCGGCGTCGATTGTTTGGAGAAGCTCCTTGCTGATCCTTGATGTACTTGGAGGTGCACCACGGCCTATCCGCGTGCCGCAGCCTCCGCAGATGGGCTTTACGAGCTTACTGAGATTCGCGACCATCCCGCACAATCTGCCTTCAAACGGATACCCCGGACACATCTGGACTCTGTTTTGGGCGTTCTTGGGCTTCACGGAAATCTGACGAATGTATCTTTCCAACGCATGCAGACTCATCCCAAAATTCCTTCTGGATCGACGAGTATTGAAGAAACATGATGACGTCCAGAATCTGTCTTCGAGCCATCGCCGTATCCGAGTCGGGAAGTGAGCCATTGGCGTACTACTCATGAGTAGATGACCGTGGAGTTCCCCAACCCGAGGGGAACGTGTTGTTGTAGTTCCCCCATATTGGATCTGATCCGAATCTGAGAGGAGTTTGCCGAAGTCGTTGATGACGCAGTCAGCTCCCGAAGCAGAAAGCCAGGCCGGGGGCGGAGACGACGGCGACTCCGATGATCAATGCCATCGAGCTTGATGAGATTGATCTTGACGCTGCCCCTACCTGGCGCGCCAACTGTCGACGGGTACCTAACCGGGGGTTATCGTCGATAATGATTATCTATGAGACGATGCACAAGATCCAAACTCGATGGTAGCACAAGACAAGGGGGTCTTTTTTATACAGGTTCTGGCACTCACGGTGGGGGTAATACCCTAGTCCTGTGCTCTGGGATTATAATGGTGATCTGATGATCAATGTGGAGAGATGTCTCTCCATGGATGGGTATGGAGATGAAGATGTAGATGATGAAGATCATGTTGGTGATGATGCCGAACCATGGAGCTCTCTGCCCGCCTTATATAGTGGGGGTAGGGTTACAAGGTAGAGTCCTGGTCGATTATGTGGTAGGATTCCTATCTCTATCCTCTAGCCAGATACGTAGTTATCCCAGATTACAATTGTATCTTCCCTATTAGGGATAGACCTCTATCTTTTATGTCTTTACTTGCTGGGCAAGCCATCTAGAGTCCGAGTGGTACACGTCCTTATCCACCCGACTTAGTCCATCCCCTGTCGGGTGGTCTCTTAGGCCCGCCGTGTGGGTACCCAGGGTCTATGTTATCCACAATGGCCCTAGGGTATATTGGTTGGATTCCGCACGGGTGATGCCGAACCGGCCAAAAACGGACCGAAACGCGTGAAAATGGCCGTTTCGATTGGGAAAAAAAATTGTATGCTTTTTTATGAAGGGAAAACCCCCGGTGTCCAAGAGGGGGGATGGCCCTTGGGTATATTGGGGGGAACCACACGGGTTACACCAAACCGGCCAGAAACGGATCGAAAACAAGACTGAAACGCATGAAAACGGCCATTTTGGTCGGGATAAAAATTGTACGCTTTTTGACGAAGGGCAAACCCCCTGGGACCAAGAGTGTCTCCGTTCGATTAGGGGATTCGTGTTTGTAAACATCGGTGCGTATACGTGCTGGATTATGGTACATTGTACAGGATAAGACCATGTAACCTTATCCCTGCTGCACTATATAAAGGGTGGGGTAAGGGCCTTAGAGGCATAAGCTCTTTGATCATCAGATCACCATCATAATTCCAAAACGCAAGATTAGGGTATTACCTCCGTCGTGAGGGCCTGAACCTGGATAACCCTATCTTGTGTTATCATTGAGCTTGAGATCTAGCGCACAACCCCATTCAAATCTATTGCGGACGATAACCCCCGGTTAACCACCCGTGCACAGTTGGGCATCATGAAAATGGGCACTTAACGACATTGGGTGGCTAACGCTGCGGGACACTAGGAACGGCCCAAAAACATGACCGAAACATAGTCCACGACTTCCAGCAGCTCATAGTGCCGAACTACAAAAACGAACCGAAAACAGGACCAAAATGGGTGAAAACGGCCGTTTCGGATGGGAAAAAACTGTACGCTTTTTAATGAAGGGCAAACCCTCGGGGACCTATAGGGACGATGGCCCTAGGGTATATCGGGGGAAGGCTGCAAGGGTGATGCCGAACCGGCCAGAAACGGACCGAAAACAGGACCGAAACGCGTCAAAACAGTTGTTTCGATCGGGAAAAAACTGTACGATTTTTGACGAAGGGCAAACACCAGGGGTCCCAGAGGGGGAATGGCCCTAGGGTATATTGTGGGGAGGCCGCACGGGTGATGCCGAACCGGCTAGAAATGAACCAAACCATCGTGCCGCGGGGCAAGTCGCTAAGGAAAAGTTGGGTATCGTCAAAACCGGCACTTCACAACTTTCGGTGGCTAACGCTTTTGGACTCGAGAAACGGTTCGAAAACAGGACCGAAACGCGTGAAAACGGCCGTTAGCTTTTTGATGAAGGGCAAACCCTAGGGTTCCCACAGGGGGATGGACCTAGGGTATATTGGGGGAGGCCACACGGGTGATGCCAAACCAGCTAGAAACGGACCGAAAACAGGACCGAACCGCGTGAAAATGGCCATTTCGGTTGGGAAAAAACTGTATACTTTTTTGACGTTGGGCAAACCCTGTGGTCCCAGAGGTGGGATGGCCTTAGGGTATATTGGGGGGAGGTCGTACAAGTGATGCCAAACCGGCCACCAAAAACAAAACCAAAACGCGTGAATACGGCTGATTCAGTTAGAAAAAAAAATTGTATGCTTCTTGATGAAGAGCAAACCCCGGGGTCCCACAGGGGGGATGGCCCAAGGGTATATTGGGGGAAGCCGAACGGGTGATGCCGAAATGGCCGGAAACGGACCGAAACACCGTGCTGCGGGGCAAGTCGCTATGGAAAAGTAGGGTATCGTGAGAATGGATACTTCACGACATTCGGTGGCCAACTCTACGGTACACTTGTAACGGCCCAAAAACGTTACCGAATCGCATTCCAATGCTTCCGGCAGCTCACGTTGCCGGACTTTCGAAACGAGCCGAAAACAGGACCGAAACGCGTGAAAACGGCCGTTTTGGTTGGGAAAAAACTATACGCTTTTTAATGAAGGGCAAACTCCCGGGATCTCAGAGTGAGATAGCCCTAGGGTATATTGGGGTGAGACCGCACGGGTGATGCCGAACTGGTCAGAAACGGACCAAAAATAGGACCGGAACGCGTGAGAACGGCCATTTCGGTCTGACGCCTTTTGAGGAAGGGCAAACCCCCGGGATCTCATAGAAATCAGCACGCATTCACATATTGATATTTTTGCAATATAAAATAGCAAGAAATAAGTAAGGCTTACAATATAAACTCATTATGCAATGATATATCTACCTGTAGAAGCCGACAAACAAAACTCTAATATGAATTAACGTAGATTTGTGCTTGCAAAAACTAGCATCATTGCCCACGAGCATCAGGGAACTAGCATCAACAAATCATAAAGGAACCTGGAATTGAAAAAAAAAACTAGCATTAACAAATCATAATGAGAACTAACATATATGCTTGCAAAAACTAGCATCTCAGTTTGCAGAACCAAAAATTAAGAACTGTTGTACTGCTGAAATAATACTGATACCCCTCTACTGCTGAAATCTGATGCCAAGCAAGGGATAACGAAATAGAGATCAAGGAAAAGAAGCAGCAAACAATGGAACTTTTTTGCATTCGACAAAGCGAAACACGTACAAGGGAAATGGAAAAGCAGATTAAGCAAAGAGAGCAGACAACCATCCCTAGGTAAAGATGAGGCTTACCTCTGCATACAGCATACAGCAGTTGCGACCGTCGAGCCCGTCCTCCGGTGTAGCCATTGCGGTCATCCTCTGGTGTAGCCGTCGTGGGTCCGCAATGCAGCCGCTCGACGAGGATGCAGAGCACTGGGGGTCAGCGCTACTCAGCGCCTCAGGGGAGCAGCTCCATACAGCCATCGCTCGTCGTGTGCCTGTTGCGGTGAGCCGCCGTGCGCCCGTGCCGCGCGCTAGAGCTGATGACATCATCGTCGTCTTTCCCTCGCCGACGCGCGCAACCAAAGGAAGATCCGAGGTTCTCCGGCGCTAAGGGCTATATATGCCATCGGTTGTAGATGCTACCTACGGATTCAGGGAGATGACGCGCATCAACCGGTGCCCACGGCACGGCCAACGGTGACTGGACGTGGCGGCGCCATTGACGCGGCAGCCGAACTGCTCGGCTTTAATGGCGGCGGCGCTAGAATGCGACACTACCCAAATAAAAGGGCGGGCTTGCTATGGAAGGGCAAGAGCATGCTCACCGTGGCCTTGGAGCGGACGGAGCGCAGATAGATCGGCTTGGCGACGTGCGACCCCGCGATGACATCGAAAAGAGCAACGGCGGCGAGCAAGCTTCGGCGAGATTCTTGCCAAATCAATTTAGGGCAAATGTGCGTGAGCTAGAGTATGATCTATGAGCGGAAGGAATCGGACTGAATCGTGTTGTGGAGGGAGGAATCGATGGAGACGGTTTCTGCACCCTTTTGTCCGCGAGCAATTCCGGCCAGTACGTCGGTTCTGGCAGCATCAGCGTTGCTTGGCAAGCTCAGTGGGTCTCCATGGACGGAGGAGAAACCGAAGCGTTCGGGATGGAGGCAAATAGAGGAAAGAAGAAATCCGAGGCGACGGCGGCGTTTTTATACCGACGAGGAGGCGGAGCCGAGGCTCGGCGGTGCCAGAGCGGCAAGATTGAGCGGTGGGGAGCTAGGTGTCAACACATGCTCCACAGTGCTGCATGGTCACATGCGATCGACACCGAGGCAGAGAGAGGCGAGCGGCGCCGGGGAAGAGAGAGCGGTGGAAGGGAGAGATAAACAGGGAGGAGGTGAAGTGACCTGGGCTAGAATTCGGCCCAAGAACGGCCCAACTAAAGCTCAATCCAAAGAACGTTTTCAAATTTTAATTTTAGCCAAAATTTAATCAAATTTGTTGGTGTGGGTCGATTTGGGTGTTACAAATCCTACCCCCTTAAAATAAATCTTGTCCCGAGATTTAGATACATACCAGGAAATAGATATGGATAGTTCATTCGTAGATGATCTTCAGGCTCCCAAGTGGATTGATTTCTCGACTGATTACTACACTGAACCTTGCACATCTTGATATTCTTACGCTGAATTTGTTTGTCCATAGTATCCATAATTTTTACTGGATCTACTGAATATGTGAGATTCTCGGATATAGGGCGTTCAGAGATTTCCACTGCTTCTTCTGGTAGGCGCAGACACTTTCTCAACTGAGATACGTCGAACACATTATGAATATTACCAATATTAGCTGTTGTAGTGGACATGCATCCTAACTAGTCCATAGACCCCCACGGATGTCGCCGCAACATGTCCCCCTCACAAAACACCAGCAAATAGCAAATAGTAGCTCCATTGGTACCTAGTGGTGCAAGCATGAATATAAAATTGGCAAAGTGGTGCCATTTTCACGTGTGTTGTATGGTAAGTACTCAATTAACTAGCCATAGGGTTCAATCCTAATTTCTTAGAACGACAAGCAACAAAAACCCAACTCTCGTGCACGACGGCATTCGCCATACCATTCGTCCACTCCCAATCCAAATTTATTAGTTGGACAGGTTTTAAATTAAGGAGTGAACAAACCCACCGTATCACAAACCACCTACCGATTCCAAATGATATTTGATGTAAATCATTCAACGTTCCACCCAACACAACACTGCCAAGCTACTAACAGAAAAATAGTTTTTGGATACTTTGTGTGGATAATCCTAATGGTGAGTTCTCGCGTAGTGGTTGCATATTACAATTGCATCATATGCAATTGGGAATTCTAGATTAAAGTATTGCACAGATTTTAAACATAGTAATTTTATCAAATTCTAGAAAGTCGGGAGCTATCAACAAGACTTGCCTTTCTGTAACATCCCAATTTTGGGAATAATGCAAATCTGCTTGAATTTCAAAATTTTGATTGAATTTGATCTTGAACTGACACGTGGGCCCCACAGCCAGCCGCTCTCTCTCTCTCTCTCTCTCTCTCTCTCTCTCTCTCTCCCCTGATGGCCCTGCCGCCGCACGTCCGTCACCTCAGCCGCGGCGCTGCGCCTGCTGCTCTGCTGCGTCGCGTGCCACGTTGGCCGGCCGCCGGCCGCGCCATCATGCGCGCGCCGCGCGCGTCCTATCGCCACGCAGCGCCGCGCCGTCTCCTGTCGTGCCGCGCCCGTCCCGTCGCCGCTCCGCTCTCCCGTGTGCGACACCGAGTGCGCCTTGGGCAAGCCGAACCGCCCGGCGCCTATAAATCCACACGCCGCCCGCCGGCCCCCGAGCTTTCCCTTTTTCCCCAATTTCCCACCGCACCGGCGCCGGAGATCTTCTCGCCAATTCCGTAAGCCGTAGCCCGATTCCTCTCGCCCCGAGCATCCTTCGCTCATCCCTGAGCTTTTCCCTTTTGGATTGTCAGCAGAGACGCCCGGAGCTCCCATGCCGACGTTGCCTCTATTTCGGCTGCCGACGAGCTCTCCGCCGCCAGCCGTCCCTGATCCCGCTTGCCCCCATTAGAGCCCATGGTGAGCACCTCCTTTGCCTCCTCTAGCTCGACGTTCATGATCATAGCCTGTAGACCCGTAACTTAGAGCGAATACTCCGGCGAGCCTTCAGCTCCGCCGCCACCGCCGCGCCGCTGCGTCCAACCGCCCCCGGCCCCGACGAGGGCATCCTTACGGTCTTAGGAAGCTGTGGATGCGAGAGCACGCATGCACATGGCCGGAACTGGCCCGTAGCGCCGCCGCGTTGCCCGCCGTCGCCGCCTAGCCACGTCGTTGGTCCGAGGAAGACGACGACTATGGGCCACGGGATCCCGCGCCAAGATTCATGCCGATACTGAGCTATTGAGTCGCTTACACGTGGGCCCCACCTACCAAAAAAACACTTCGTGCGCTGGGTTGGACTGGTGTCACTGACGTGCGGGCTCTAGACCCACCTGTCCGGTTAAGTGATGGCACCGCGCGAGGAATGCGCCAGCGCCGCGCGGAGGCGCCCCCGGGAAAGCCGCTTTCGATGTTTCTGTCCCGGCCAGCGTGGGCGCTCGCGTGCGTGGGCTGTGGGCCAAAACCGTTGACTGGGCCGGTTCGCTCGTTGGTTCGGCCCAGTGTGGATTATTATTTTTCCAGCGAGTTTATCTATTTAAATAATCCCCTAAATCAATTTAGATTTATTTAAAATAGCTAAAGACTCCCAAAAATTCTAGAAAATTTTAGATAAATAGTAGAGACCATTTCTAATTTTATAAAAAATTAAAATCCTCCACTGTAATCGAGGATTAGCACTGTTCCTTAATTTGGATAAAATTTCCTATAAGAAAATGGTTAAAGTAGAAATTAGGAGGATTTTATTTATATGTAATAATGATTCTGACCCTAGATATTCAGTGGCAAAACAAAATGGACAGATAAATGCCTTCATGAATTTGGAACAATTTAAAAATGTCATTCTTGCTTAATATATTCATAGGATTATTTTATTGCTAAACCCAACAAATAAATAGCTCATTTCCCTATCAAATTAATTAAGAAATTAACTTTAGAAAAGATGTTAATAAGGGATATAACTTTGGATTATCTCTTTCATTTAGAAGCACCTAGTATATTGTCAACTCCGATAAACTTTACCCCGTACGTTGGATGAATTTCGAAAAACTGTCATCTTATGTCGCTTAAAAAACCCTAATCACCCAATTACAACCTTACCGTACGAAATCGTATTTTGGGGTATAGTAGACTATTATATACTGATAATATCATTTATTAACGCACTCTGTCATGCATAGCATAGCATACGAAAATTATATTCGCTAATTGATCTTAGGCTTCAATGCCGAGGGTAAAGCCTAGGTTGTACATGCATCATGATTTCTGTTGCATTAGAAAGTAATTATTAGTTTGATTGTATAATTAGACGTAAGCGATCCCGAAGGAAGGTTTGGGGACGCCGAGGAGGAACACCTACTTGAGCAAGGCGAGTTAACACTTACTCTTGAGATGTTTGTCCGTATTAGGGAGAGACTGCGACTTTTCCTAGTGCGGACTAACATCGTTGATAGCATGATTCATTACCCAGTTTTCTGTTAACTATTTTGTTTAATATTTAAATGCATGCTTAAATAAACTGCCTAGTTGTTAATCATGTAATACTTATACATGTCTGCCTTGACCTGTTTAGCCTTAATGACTGCCTTGTTTGTCATTACTCTTGTTAGCCTATGATTAGTTTGGTAATTACTTTAACCCTACTTAATGGGTAAAACTTGTTTAGACTGGCTTAGACTTAAACAAATCTTCTGGCTAATCGCCACGGAACGGTGAACCGATATTCACCGATCATTAATTCACTTCATTCAAATATGACAGGACATATGACAGTTAGGGCCATTAGTTGCATGTTGGGCTGATTGTGTTTGAAGGTAAGGTTATGTTGGAAGTCGGTCTGGTTTGGTCAGTTTGTTGGGATAGTCCAAGTGTGAACGGTCGAGGACAGTGGAAGTAGAGATTGACCAGTGGGTTGCCCTAGAGGACACCCTGATGGATGATTGAGGCATAGGGTGCCTGGTGCTGGGTTTAGCCAGGACTTACCCAGGACGAGCGCGGAGTCACACGTGTAGCAGGGAGATCGCTGCCATCTGAGGGATAGTTACAACACAATGCGTGGCCATCGCGCGGAGTACGAGTCTTGGATCGCCAACTGTGAGCGCTCTGCGGAGGCCCTCTGAGACCATTCTCGATAGGGACCGGCATGGGTCATCACCTAGGGTGATAAAGGCCACACTTCCCAAGGGTGATGGTCGGCTAGTGAGGGCTAGCAACCCCCTAGGCCGAGGTGGGCACGCCATAGCAAGTGTGGTCCACAACAGGATTGCCAAATCCTAGAAAGATGGCAGAACTAGGAAATGTTGGGGGCAATCGGAAGAATGTCGGGATGATCGGTTAAGCTAGATTGCGAACTTGGTCGAGAGTTGGTCTATTGTGGGTGGGTCGGATTGGTTGGTTGATCAGTTCGGATTGGTCGGTTGATTAGTTGGGATTGGTTGCATTAGTAAGATGGTAAACCTCTGATTTATACAAACGACAAAGTCTAGTTGATGCTTGTTAGGATGTTTTTAAAATCTTATTAAACTTGGCGTTACGCAAATAAAATAAACCTTTCCTCCAAATAAAGCCTTCTAAACACTATGTGCATCAAGGGAAGTGTTAACTAGCCAGCGTTTGGATGACGCTGACCTCGTCTTCTTACTTTCTTTAGACGAGGGAATCGAGGAAGACCCTTACAAGTGTCATGAAGACGACAGACAGGGCTTCGGTGGACCAGAAGAGTTTTAGGGGTTACTTCGGTCGTTGATGGAGCACTAGCCGATAGGGGATTCTTTTGGGTAAATACTTTGGGGATAGCCGCAATACTCTAAACAATGTTTTGTAATATTAAGGCGTGTGTTGTCCGCCTTACTAAGCTCACTTAAGGGCACAACATGTTTTGTAATATTCAGGGATTCTAATTTATCAATGCTTGCTTGTATCGGCTAAGTGATCTTCCACGCTAGCGTACCGATCCAGGGGCTAGTGCATGGGATTATCGATCCTTGAGGTAAGTTAAAATTGAGGGCTGACAGAACCTCGAATTCTTGTGACGGTAGTGTCAAAAGAACCTTCTTCGTCGCACGAACGATCTAAAGGGGGTAAGCAAAAAAAAGAAACAATAAATAATAGCAATGAAATAATGTAATTATACAATATATCTGTATAAAAATTCTACTTGCGCCGAGCCGGGCCAGCCTACGCTGCGCCCTGCCAACTGCCTCCCCTTTCTGTTGGGCTACGCTGAGCTGAGCTAGCCTAGCCCTGCATACCGTCAAGTAGAATTGGTTTGATGGATTATGAAGCCTTGAGTTGGATCTAAAATTTACATCTGCATTCATCTTGTTCTTATTCATTTCTTCTAGCTCGTTCAAATAGGAATTAATCTTTGTGGTGAGGTCATATGGATATGTCCATGGCTAATAAAGATAGGTGTGTGGGTGTAGCAATTATAGATATTTTCAATCCCACCGGTTGGAAGACTCGGATCATGAAAATCCTCGTTTCTCCAAGTAGAACCTACAAAACGACCGGGTCATTGTTTTTGTCAGCAGAATACCATGATGCTCTTGGGACATTCATAGGTCACTTTTAGAGATCTAAATGGACCGGGTCGAGTCGGGCCAAGCCTTCACCTGGTCGCCGGTGTCTTGGAATGACCAAAAGCCAAATGAGGTGGAGATATGCTAACCCGAGAGAGAGAATGAAGTACCCCACTATCGACCAACCTATTCATGAGAGAGAGAATGAAGAGTTAGAGGCGTTTTGAAGAGTTAAAAAAATATAATTTTTTTAAACTTTAAAAAGAACTATTTAAAACCTCATAAAAGTGATTACAAATTACTACGTTATTTGGTTTGTATAAAAATGGGGTAAATAAGGGCATCCCTGGAAACAAACCAACATATGTATGACACTCAATTCGTTCGTCTAGTGCGAAACAACATTAAATTGGGTTACCTGACACCGGGCACACGAATTTCTCCCACCAGTGACATTTTGACCGTTTTTCACCATTTTCCCCTATTTTCCTCGTCTTTCCATCCAATTTCGTATTTTCTCTCTCCTCCTGACATATGGGACCCATATGTCAACCACTACACACCTTCTTCCTCCCTCTCTTCTTCCTCCTTACTCTCTCCTCCCCATTTCTTCCCTCTGCCTTGTCGTGTGTCGTTATTGAGCTCGAGCCCTCATAGATCCGCCCCACCGTGATGCCCTACCATGGGGGCCACTGCATTGCCCTACTTCGGAGGCCTCCACGCCGTGCTGCCCTGCCCCGGAGGCCGCCATCGACGGGGCATTGGAGTAGAGAGCTGCTAGCCTTGACGTGCCACGATTGTAGCTCGACCGAGGAGACAAAGTTGACGAGGTGGACATCGTCTCACCAAATCTGGAGCTCCAACTAGCACTAATACACTCCCTCGTTGAAATCCCTCCTTGTAGGCATCTCAACTTTGGAACGTGCTCGAGCTCGTGCTCCTCACCGTGCGGCCTCGCCTTCTTCAGTCCAGGGGCTGCCCACCGCCGCTGCCTGCTCCATGGAGGATGAGAGGGAGGGATGAAGGAAGGGGATGAGGAGAGAGAGAAGATTTAGAGGGAGAGGATGAGAGGAGATAGAGGATGAGGATTTAAACAGCGCAGTCTTTAACGGCACACGTCAGTATTTAACGGCCACGCGACAGCATTTAAAGGGTGACCTAATGGATTTGGGCAACGTATCTAGTGCAAATGTCCATTGAGTGCTAACATGCTAATAACATATCTGAGCCATCAGATAAAAAAGGAGCATGGATTTAAATAGCGGGCTATAGCGGCGCTATAGTGGTTGGAAAGAGACAACGCTAGGCTATGCCCCTTTTTTACGCTATGGCAGCTAAAGCGCGATTTAGCTCCGCTAAGCGCCGCTATCCGCTAAGCGCCGCTATCCCAAATTGTGATGCCGCAAAAATGTGAAGGCTTTGACTCAAATTCGCAGCCCGCGGAGCCCAAATTGTGAAACCCTAATTGAATTTTATGAATCATGTCGTAATGTTAGTATCACAGTATGTCACTTAAGTGGAGCCTTGCTACCTAGAAACATATTTGTGATCATGAGTTCATCAAATATCTTGGTTACCATGTTTTTTCACCAATTACTCGTATTTTTGCATTTTTTTTTTATAAAAAACGCTATCGGCCATAGCTCCGCTATAGCTCCGCTATAGCCTTATAGCCTTTCAAAAAAAGTTGCCGCTAGTTGCCATATCCCGCTATTTAAAACCATGATCAGGAGTACCCTAGATCTGGAGAGGTGGAAGCCACTTTTCTCACTTAAACACTTTCACGAAAAACCCCCTAAGTTTCTAAATGGAAGGGGCTTCCACCTTTTCAGATCTAAGCCACTCCTCGTGGATCTGATGGCACAGATCTGCTGTTAGTATATTAACACACAATAAACATTTGCACTGGATACGTTGCCATGGATTTGGGGCTACAGTGCGGAGTCAAGTGAGATTTATGCGAATTCAGGAGATTTTGTCGGATTTTGTACTGTACATGGCGCTCGGTCAAATACTCAAATTCAGTCCAGCCGCATCCGCAATCCTCTGTGTGGCTGCCCACTCCCACCCAATGGCTAAACCCCTGCTTCCAACCCCAGGCCAGGCGGCGGCTCGCCTCCCCGTCCGCCGCCTCTTGCACACAGCTCCGCCTCTCCGCGTCCTCCCCTTTCTCCTCTCCCCACCGCTCCGGCCTCAAAGCCGCAGCCTTTCCACCTCCTCCTCCTCCTCCGCCTCCGTATCCACCACGAAACGAGCCAGGCGGCCGACCTCGGGCCCGGTCATCAGCGAGGGCAGGGATGGCGAGGACGCCGCCGCCGGCCGCGCCGTGTGCCCTGGATGCGGCGTGTTCATGCAGGACGACGACCCCAATCTCCCCGGCTTCTTCAAGAGCCCCACCAGCCGCTCCCAGGACGAAATGGGAGAGGAGGACGGTGGGTCGCTTCTTTCGGCCGGTTCGGATGGGTTTCTTGAAGACGACGAGGAGGGTGCGGAAGGTGCCGAGTCTGAGACTGATCTTGCCGCCGAATTGGACGGCCTGGACTCCGATTTGGATGAGTTTCTTGAAGAGGATGATGAGGATGGAGGGAATGGGTCACCTACGAAGGCCGTCAGAGATGATGAGGTTGATGGTTTTGCCAGCGACTGGGACTCGGGCTGGGAGGAGCTAGAAGACGAGGAGGAGAAGTGGAGGAAAGAATCGGACGGCTTTGCCCCGCCCGGAGTTGGGTATGGAAATATCACTGAGGAGACCATTCAGAGTCTTAAGAAGGAGAAGTTGTCCAAGTCTGAGAGGAAGCGGCGGGCGAGGGAGGCCAAGAAGGTTGAGGCCGAGGACGACTCTGCAGTGGTCTGTGCCCGGTGCCACTCGCTGCGGAATTACGGGCATGTCAAGAATGACAAGGCTGAGAACTTGATACCAGACTTTGATTTTGACCGGTTCATCTCATCCCGTCTGATGAAGCGATCATCTGGCGCACCGGTTATTGTCATGGTAGTAGATTGCGCAGACTTTGATGGGTCATTTCCAAAGCAGGCAGCCAAGTCTCTGTTTAAGGCACTTGAGGGGAGGGGAAATTCCAAACTGAGTGAAACACCAAGGCTTGTTCTTGTTGGCACAAAGGTAGATCTGATTCCCTGGCAGCTTATGGGAGTAAGGCTTGATAAGTGGGTTCGAGGTCGAGCTAAGGCTTTTGGAGCACCGAAACTGGATGCTGTTTTCTTGATCAGCGTTCACAAAGATTTGGCTGTTAGGAACTTGATCTCATACGTCAAGGAATTAGCAGGGCCTCGTAGCAATGTATGGGTGATTGGTGCACAAAATGCTGGGAAATCTACACTGATCAATGCATTTGCAAAAAAGCAAGGTGTTAAAATCACAAGATTAACAGAAGCTGCTGTCCCAGGAACTACATTAGGCATATTGAGGATAACTGGTGTTCTGCCTGCAAAGGCAAAGATGTACGACACTCCTGGTTTATTGCATCCATATGTAATGACAATGCGATTAAACAATGAAGAACGGAAGATGATAGAAATTAGGAAAGAACTTCGCCCACGGACATTCAGAGTGAAGGCAAGTTTGTAGTCTTTTACCTTTATACTAACTATTTTGCAATTGTATTTCCTCTTGGAGGTAGTTGACTTATGATGCATATAATTGTTTTATAGATCAGAAACACAAAATCTACGGTTTATAACTAGAGGAGGTTGTTTTCTTTTTCCTGTAAACAAGTAGATACATTGTCAAACGTTAATAATATGGAACTTCACCCTTTGGTTTTGTCACTTTGAAAGATTTCTTGCTGAGTTTCTAGTTACTCCTTGGAATCCTTGCTTTGAAAAAATCTTGGTAATATTTATGAAATTGTATTTACACTATTTAGAGTTGCCTTGTTAGTCATAAAGATATAAAGTAAATTGTAATTGGATGATACTGTTGTTATATCTGTACACTAGAAAGGCCTTATATTCTAAATATCCTTGGACAGTTCTAATCCCTTGGATTCAGTTATCTTTTAGCTTGTATGAGCGCTCTATTTTTAATATCAAAATGGTTATTCTACGTTGTATGAAGATACGTATATGCTTATTACAAAATTGCAGGCAGGACAATCTGTTCATATTGGAGGTTTGTCGCGATTGGATGTGCTAGAAGCTTCAGTTCAGACCATCTACATAACCGTTTGGGCATCTCCTAGTGTTTCTCTCCATCTGGGAAAGACTGGTAATGCTGAAGAACTGCGGGACAAACATTTTGGCATCAGACTTCAGGTAAGACTTTGATTTATTTCTTCTCAAAGGTGCTCCTAAGTGTACTGTATATTTAATCAGACTCCGCTTAATTAAAAAGGAGTACCTAAAAACTACACTCCTAAGTGTACTGTATATTTAATCACACTCCGCTTAATTAAAAAGGAGTATCTAAAAACTACATGGATGTAACATTGCTTTCTGGAACAATCGTTGTATGACATATTTTACATTGAAAATGACGAAATGCAAACTCATAAATTTATTCAGGAGTTTGCCATTGATTTGCTCTTGTTATCAGGTGTCATGTGCTTGTGCTGAACTAAATGTGGTCTGAACTCATGTCGTAAACCTAGTGCTCTCGATTTCTTGAAAAACTACTGAGGTTGCCACTGCTTTATTGTGCAGTGCATAGCTGCATATGCAACTGGATTTTCATCCATCATGGAACCATCAAAGCAAAGAAAAGCATTTTTTTCCCCACCTCTATCTATCATTCTGATTAATGTATTTGCTGTTATTCAGCCACCAGTTGTGCCTGAGCGAGTCACTGAATTGGGCCATTGGACTGAAAGAAGGATGGATGTGTCTGGCGTCAGCTGGGATGTCAACAGTACGGATATCACTGTTTCTGGCCTAGGTTGGTACTCGTTGGGACTGAAAGGCAGTGCTACCATTGCCGTGTGGACTTTTGATGGCATTGATGTGGTGCAACGTGATGCGATGATACTTCACAGAGCCCAGTTTCTCGAGAGGCCTGGATTTTGGCTACCCATAGCCATCGCTAATGCTATAGGTGAGGAGACCAGGGAGAAGAATGAGAGAAGGAAGGCTCAGCAAAGAGATGATCTCCTTTTGGAAGAAAGCATCGGTTTGTAGTGTGGTGCCCTCAAATGGGAGAGCCTTTTTTCCCCTGTTGACCAACGGACTTTTTTTTTTCCAGAATATAAACATATGGCATGTTGATAGAGAAATGGTTGCTGAAAGTCTCTAGGGAGAGCCCTCAGTGCAAGAGACCAAAAGTAAAACGCACACTTTTTATGAGAAGGTTTAGCAAGGAATGAAAATAGTTGTTCTGTAGTAACATATGATAAGGTGTGGTTTGTTCTTTCTAAAGTTTGTGCGTTTTGTTTATTATTACTTGACCTAAGCATTTTATTTGGACTGAACTGTTAGTCCTTTTTTGTGAGGAAGATCATTTTGTTTAGGAGTAACACTGCAGATTTTCCCACATATTTTTTCCCTGAAAGTCTTATTGAACAAGAAGGACAATTTTACTCAATGTAGAGCCTGACGGGCACTAAAAAGGCCATTTCCAATGTTGAAAGCGAACGATCGGATGCTGTTACACGACGTGGATACAGCTGATAGCGGACATGTTTTTTCCAACATTGTTCAACCATACAATCGTCACCCCTTCTGAGCTACGCCAAAAGCTGAGACCCAACGAGCAGTTCAAGTTTGGATCAAGCTCAAAAGCTAAAGTCGAGCTTGAACTCGATCCGGAGTCCTCCTCGAGTCCAACCGAGCCTCGACAAATATCTCAGTTCATGTGATGAGTATTTGGCAACTCTCATCATTATTTGTGAGTTTGGTTTTGGTTTGAGTTTGGAATTTGAAAATTTGAGTTGAGCCTGTTCGACTTTTTGGTACAGCGTATAGTTTTTTTTAAAAAAAAATTCATGGTCTTCCAGACCTTAAACAAAACAGGTCTATACACAAAAAAAAAGAAAGAAAAGATGCGCAATGATATTTCCTACAACTTTGGTATTCAACTTTTATTTCTCTGAGCATGGAAAGGCATCCAAAAATCCATTTTACTGCAAGTAGGTCGGACAATCCGACCTTGTCGTCGGATAATCTGACCTGTCAGAACATTCAATTATCTCAGATTCTGACTTCTCTGTTTGGGTCATATTCCTAATCGGATAATCCGATCTGGACATCATATTATCCGACTTTTCCTCCTTCCAAGTTCTTTATAGGGCCATTCACCGTTGATTGGACAAGCATGCGAGCATAGCTTTCAAGAATTGATAAAAGATTGACTACAAGCAAAGTTTAGATTGTGTGCTTAACTGCTTACGCAAAAAGATAAAGTTGTAGCCTATCCATCGTGACAGTAGAAACCTCATGAGGTCAATTATCCGATTCACGATTTAGAGCGAGTTACGGTCATTCATGCATTTAAGATCTGGAGATATTATTTTGTGAGTGACTGTTAAAAGAACTGTTGTTACCGTTGTATCATTGTATTTGTTAGGAGGTACTGCATAGTATGTTGTATAGGATCTTTTCTCCTGGAGTTCATGGCCTGTTTCTGCTGATCCGAACTTCACGCCTATACCCAAATTTCTCTCCTCATTCTGTTGTAACTGTAGCATATCTGGCAATATAAGTGCAGAGCACTGCTGCTCAGTTGGGTGTGCGAGACTACAAACTCTCTTTCGTCTTCTTTTCTTTACATGGTATTAGAGCCTGTGTACGATCTCAATCATGTCCACCACAAGCTCCAATTGCTCTGCTCCTACCCCAGCCATGAGCTCTACATCGACACCAGCTCTTCTTCCTACTCCGACATTCGGCTTGACAACGACAATTACCTACTGAGGAAGGCGCAACTTCTTCCACATCTTCGTAGCCAACAGCTAATGTGATACGTTGATGGCACTATTGTGGATCCAGAAGCCACGATCCCAGAGACTGCATCTCTCGGTGAAGCACAAGTCACTAACCCAGCATATGTTCGTTGGATGCAGCAAGACCAACTGGTCCTAAGTACTCTTATTTCCTCCCTGTCTCCTACAATTCTCTCTCAAGCTGTCTTTCTTACCACTACTAGAGATGTTTGGATTGCACTAGAATGCATGTTTTCTTCCCATTCTCGTGCCAATGTCATACAAAATTAGAATGCAACTAGCCAATCTCCAAAAGAGGGACCTCTCTGCTGATGCATATTTCCACAAAGTAACCAATCTTTCTGATGGCCTAGCTGCTGCTGGACATCCATCTTAGATCTGAAGATGTCATCACATACCTAATTCTCTCTGGTCTTGACACTGAGTGTGACTCGTTTGTCACCTCAGTTACCACTCGTGCTGAACCGATGAGTCTTAATGATCTGTACTCATTTTCTCAACTATGAGATGCGTCTAGAACGTCATAATTCAGGCCCTGCAGTGAACATGATGGCACGAGGCAACAGAGGTGGAGGTGGAGGCCACGGTCGTGGATGTGGGAGAGGCAGACAGGGGCCTCCTCCACATATTTATCCCTTAGGCCGTGGCAATGGAGGATCTTCGTCAGGCGGCAATGCGAACACCTCCACCACCAATGCTGCCCGCCCTGTCTGCCAAATCTGTGGCAAGGCAGGACATGTAGCACTTAGGTGTTACAATCGTTTCAATCATTCTTTTCAGCATGATTAAGGGAATATTGATGTGGCTGCAATCAATGAACAAGCAGCTTATGAAATTGATCCCAATTGGTATGTGGACACGGGAGCTACATACCACATCACCGGTGAGCTGGAGAAGCTGAATCTGAAGGAGAAGTATGTCAGGAATGATCAAGTCCACACAGCAAGTGGCTATGGTATGGCAATTATCATGTTGGTCAGTCCATTCTTAAGGCCGGCAAACAGTCTTTATTTCTAAACAACATCCTACATATACATGTCACTACACGCAATCTTGTCTCTGTGCAGCGTTTAGCTTCTGATAATGGTGTATATTTTGAGTTTCACCCCACTTATTTTGTGATCAAGGATCAAACCACCCAGGCACCTCTACTTAAGGGAAGATGCACCAGAGGCCTCTACAAATTGCCTATCAATCCATCCAAAAGAAGTCCTGCATAGCTTTAGACCCACCAAACCCGGGTGGCACCAACGCTTGGGACATCCATCTTTAGAAGTTACCAATCGTGTTCTTGCTCACAATAGTTTGCCTAACAAGAAATCCGGTGAAGATTTAGTTTGTGTTGCTTGTGAACAAGGGAAAAGTCACCAGCTGCCTTTTCCTTCTTCTAGTAGTGTTTCATTTGTTCCTTTACATCTCATTATCACTGATGTTTGGGGACCTGCTCGAATTTTAGTAAATGGCAGTAAGTTTTATGTTAGCTTTGTTGATATGTCGACGAGTGACTAACTGGGGGGTCACCGCCGGCAATGATTATATACGGGGCGATGCGCGCAAGATCTAAACTCGATGGTAGCACAAGACAAGGATTTATACAGGTTCAGACCCTCATGGCGGAGGTAATACCCTACGTCCTGTGCTCTGGATTATATGGGGTATATGTGTACAAGATGATCAACCTGGGAGATGATCAAGATGTCTCTGCCGAACTATGGCCCCCTACCCCCTTTATATAGTGGAGGGGGTGGGGTTACAAGGAGGAGTCCTAGTCGGTTACGAGGTAGGATTCCTATTTCTATCCTCTAGTAGTTATCCGGGATTACAAGTATACCTTCCCTATTAATTAGGGATATGCTTCTATCTTCATGTCTTTTCTTGCCGAGCAAGTCTTCTAGAGTCCGAGTGGTACCCGTCCTTATCCACCCGACTTGGTCCATCCCCTGTCGGGTGGTCTTTTAGGCCCGCCGTGTGGATACCCGGGGTCTATGTTATCCACAATAGCCGTTTAATTGTCCATCATGAGGTACTAGTCTGGTCCTAATATCAGATCATGGTGTCGGATTCCCTGTGGAGACACAGGGGGTCGTGACACCTGACCTGCAAACGGAGGTTTGGACTGTACTTGAACCAATGGTGAAGTCTGCTTCTGTTATGCTATGTTCATTGTCATTTAAATCAGTATCAGAAGACCTAGCTGGTGTGCCATCCTACTTCATCTGTCCAATACTGCAGGTGAGTCATTCATTTTACTTATTGGTGAATGTCATTTCCATGTTTGAAAAGGACATTTCCGTGCAATAACTTCTTTATGCTTGATAATTGGAGTATATCATACTATCGAACGAAATCCATGCTATGAATAACACTAGTATTCATCTCAGGGTCAATAAACTAGTATATATGCACGTACAAAGGGCATAATAGGAAAACCCATATACATAGGAAAGGCCCACGTAGACTTATACACATATATCTGACACTCCCCTAAAACTCATGATGAGTTTGGAGAGATAAAACTGTGCTGCTATCAAGTATGTACCTTCATGAAGAAGTCAACTTGTTGAAGCTCTAAAAGGAACATAGGGACCGCATGTAGGAAGTATCAATACGCGTAGTGACCTCATGCTTCACCGGATCACGGGCAATGCCAATCTCTTGTGTTGTTACACAAAAAAGGGGTCGATG
>SPJY01004231.1:504070-667218 GCA_005191435.1 Raddia distichophylla | reverse complement strand
CGCGGCAGGTCGGCTCTGCTAGGGCGGCGGCCGAGCTCGGGGCGACCGGCGAGGCCAAGCGGCGGCAGCGCAACTAGCATGGCTGGCGGCGCTGCTCTGTGGTCGTCGAGCGTGGCGGGGCTGCATCGACGGGGCGGCGTCGTCGGCGGCGCTGGGCTCGGCCAGGGCGGCGGAGGCGCAAGGGGCGACCGGCGAGGTCGGGCAGCGGCAACGGCAGAGGAGGGCAGTGGCAGCGGCGGCGGCGGCGCAGCAACCAGTGCGGGCGGCGCGGCGCTGTGGTGGTGGAGGGCGGCGCGGCTGCATTGGCGAGGCGGCGGCGGCGGCGGCTTTGGCGTAGCGAGCTGCAGGGTGGAACCGAGCGGCGCTGGGCGCGGTGTCTCCCCCGGCGAGGGTGCTGGCGCCGAGCCAGCGCCGACGACCTTCCCAAGCCGATGGCCGTCACAGGGGAATGGGGATAGCAGGGCTTATAGGGTTCATCACACACGATTTGGGGAATTTTGTTCGCATAGTGGTAGAATGGATCGTGTTATAACCTAATAAAAGGACAAATACTAGTCTAATAATTACTTATTTGCCATTGTGTCTAACTCCAGAAAAAGTCAGTTATACCCCCATCTATGAATACTACACTTGTAGTATAATATACTACTATCACGATATAAAAAAAACTAGAATAGATCTCATCTATTGGATTGAAGAGAATGGACGGTCCTCATTACTCAGTAGGTACCGTAAATGATCCCTCTTTATAAGGCCATTCACCGTTGATTGGACAAGCATGTGAGCATAGCTTTCAAGAATTGATAAAAGATTGACTGCAATCCCTGTTCAATCCGAACTTCACGCCTGTACCCAGATTTCTCTCCTCGTTCTGTTGTAACTGTAGCATATCTGGCAATATAAGTGCAGAGCACTGCTGCTTTGTTGGGTGTGCGAGACTGCAAGCTCTCTTTCTTCTTCTTTTCTTTACATGGTATCAGAGCCGTACGATCTCAATCATGTCCACCACAAGCTCCAATTCCTCTGCTCCTACCCCAGCCATGAGCTCTACATCGACACCAGCTCTTCTTCCTACTCCGATATTCGGCTTGACAACAACAATCACCTACTGAGGAAGGCGCAACTTCTCCACATCTTCGTAGCCAGCAGCTGATGGGCTACGTTGATGGCACTATTGTGGCTCCAGAAGCCACGATCCCAGAGACTACATCTCTCGGTGAAGCACAAGTCACTAACCCAGCATATGTTCGGTTGATGCAGCAAGACCAACTGGTCCTGAGTACTCTTCTTTCCTCCCTGTCTCCTACAATTCTCTTTCAAGTTGTCTTTCTTACCACTGCTAGAGATGTTTGGATTGCACTAGAATGCATGTTTTCTTCCCATTCTCGTGCCAATGTCATGCAAATTAGAATGCAACTAGCCAATCTCTAAAAGAGGGACCTCTATGTTGCTGCATATTTCCACAAAATAACCAATCTTTCTGATGGCCTAGCTGCTGCTGGACATCCACTTAGATATGAAGAAGTCATCACATACCTTCTCTCTGGTCTTGACACTGATTATGGCTCATTTGTCACCTCAGTTAACACTCGTGCTGAACCGATGAGTCTTAATGATCTGTACTCTCATTTTCTCAACTATGAGATGCGTCTAGAACGTCATAATTCAGGCCCTGCAGTGAACATGATGGCACGAAGCAACAGAGATGGAGGTGGAGGCCACGGTCGTGGATGTGGGAGAGGTAGATAGGGGCCTCCTCCACATATTCATCCCTCAGGCCGTGGCAATGGAGGATCTTCGTCAGGCGGCAATGCGAACACCTCCACCACCAATGCTGCCCGCCCTGTCTGCCAAATCTGTGGCAAGGCAGGACATGTAGCACTTAGGTGTTACAATCATTTCAATCATTCTTTTCAGCATGATGAAGGGAAGATTGATGCGGCTGCTATCAATGAACAAGCAGCTTATGAAATTGATCCCAATTTGTATATGGACATGGGAGCTACAGACCACATCACCAGTGAGCTGGAGAAGCTGAATCTGAAGGAGAAGTATGTCGGGAATGATCAAGTCCACACAGCAAGTGGTTCTGGTATGACAATTACTCATGTTGGTCAGTCCATTCTTAAGGCTGGCAACCAGTTTTTATTTCTAAACAACATCCTACATATACATGTCACTACACATAATCTTGTCTCTGTCCAGCGTTTAGCTTCTGATAATGGTGTATATTTTGAGTTTCACCCCACTTATTTTGTGATAAAGGATCAAACCACCCAGGCACCTCTACTTAAGGGAAGATGCACCGGAGGCCTCTACAAATTGCCTATCAAGCCATCCAAAGAAGTCCTGCATAGCTTCAGACCAACCAAACCCGAGTGGCACCAACGCTTGGGACATCCATCTTCAGAAGTTACCAATCGTGTTCTTGCTCACAATAGTTTGCCTAACAAGAAATCCGGTGAAGATTTAGTTTGTGATGCTTGTCAACAAGGGAAAAGTCACCAGCTGCCTTTTCCTTCTTCTAGTAGTGTTTCATTTGTTCCTTTACATCTCATTATCACTGATGTTTGGGGACCTACCCGAATTTCAGCAGATGGCAATAAGTTTTATGTTAGCTTTGTTGATAGCTTCAGCAAATTTGTTTGGTTGTTTCCTCTAAAGAGCATGGCTGATGTAACTAAAACTTTCATCCATTTTCAATCTCATGTTGAGCGTCTCTTAAATCAAAAAATTGTATCTGTGCAAAGTGATAGAGGGGGTGAATATAAGAGACTTGGTGCCTCTCTCACAAGTAGGAATCACTCATCAATTCTCTTGTCCACATACATATCAACAAAATGGAGCTATAGAACGCAAACATCGCCATCTTGTAGAGAAGGGATTAACACTTCTTGCTCAAGCCTTTTTTCCTCTCCGGTTTTGGGATGATGCCTTTCAAACAGCATGCTATCTTATTAACCGGTTACCAAGCCGCTTGATTGATCAGCAAACACCTTTGGAATGACTACTTGGGACGAAACCTAACTACTCCTTCCTTAAGGTCTTTGGATGTGCCTGTTGGCCTCACTTAAGGGCTTACAATGCACATAAACTTGATTTTAGATAAAAAAAAAAGGTGTGTTTTCATTGGCTACAATATGTCTCATAAAGGCTATAAGTGTCTTCATATACCTACTGGTCGTGTTTACATCTCAAGAGATGTTATATTTGATGAACGACAATTTCCTTTCAAAGACACTCACACTCATCAATCCACCTTGCCGACCTCTCACACTGATCACATGCAGTATATTATCACTCCTTTGGTCTTTGCTGGCTCTCATTCTACAGGTACAGCTCCAGAGGATCAGAATGATCAAGGGTGTTCTGTTACAGTAGCAGACACACAACAAGGCTACACTGAAGATGATATTCTTATCAGTGATCCAGATCAAGCCACTGCTCAACTTGATAAGTCTGTTGAGCATCAAGATCAAGTACAACCATCAGTCACAGAGACATAGGAAGATCAATCTTTACACGTACCTGAACCACCAGTGCAACATGGTTTGAAAACTAGGTCTAGATCACATATTTATAAACCGAGGCAACTCACTGATGGTACTATGTTCTACAATCCAAGGCGTGCATTCACTACTGTGATATCTCAATTTACTGAACCTGACAATCACATTGAAGCTCTGTCAGATCCTAAATGGAATGCATCAATGGATGATGAGTACAATGCACTATTGGACAATAACACTTGGGCACTAGTACCTGCTCCAGCAGGGAAGAATGTAATTGACTGCAAGTGAGTGTTCAAAGTCAAAACCAAAGCTGATGGCACCATTGACAGATACAAAGCCAGATTAGTTGCTAACGGTTTTAAACAGAGGTATGGTTTTGATTACTATGAAACCTATTCTCCAATAATTAAACTAGAAACTATCACACTTGTCTTGGGCATTGCTATGACTAGACAGATGAGTCTAAGGTAGTTGGATGTAAAGAATGCTTTTCTTCATGCGTTGCTGGAGGAGGAAGTGTACATGAGACAACCACCTGGTTATGTTAATGCTAAGTGTCCCGTCACATTTGTGTCAACTCAAAAAAGGCTATCTATGGCTTATGAAGACCCGATCTAGGAGGCTAGAAGGGGGTGAATAGACGCCACAAATTTTCGACGTTACCGTTTTCACCAAAACCCGAACAACTTGACAATTACGTTTACCCATAGTATGCATGACTAAGATTCATGGAATATGTGAGAGTTTTTGCATTCACAATCCAGGTTGTCAAGTGTCCAAAAGAGAGGAATCAATTCAAAGCTTGCTTCACAGAAGTAGATCAAGCCAAATGATTAAAGTGACTTTCAGAAAAACAAAAGCAGATTTTTGGGAATTTTTGTCCCTATTCCATAATTAGTCATGAGAAACTTAGCCAAAAACCTCCTCAAAACTCTCTGTAGAACAAATATGAAAATTCAAACAACACATGCTGTTTTCTGAAAAGCAAAAGCACATTCTTCAGAGTTTGTTTCTACTTGCAGTAGAGAGATGATGGCTTTCTATTGCTCCAAAAATTATGGGAATTTTTCTCCCTACGAAACCATGAGTCGTGAAGTACTCCACCAAATATCTCCTCTAGAATCCTTACACA
Source organism: Raddia distichophylla (assembly GCA_005191435.1). Taxonomy (NCBI): domain Eukaryota; kingdom Viridiplantae; phylum Streptophyta; class Magnoliopsida; order Poales; family Poaceae; genus Raddia; species Raddia distichophylla. The sequence goes on along the minus strand of SPJY01004231.1, from coordinate 662,574 downwards.
TAAAATATGGAACATCGAACACCACGAGCTATCAAGAACTTCGAGCAGAAAGTTTGGGGCTTGGTTTTTACTTCATAGCTCCCAAATGGAGAAACCGGTGGACTTCAAATTTTTACCACAGATGTGTATATGAGTCACGCATATTTTTCAACTGGAATTATCCGAAAATGATTTTTCTAAATGTTTCTAAAAATCTTTTACTGACTGCTGCGCGGATGAATGTTTCTGGACAAATTAGCAACAAGTCAAGAACTTGATCTCTTGCCTCTCATATGGTTACAAAGTGTGTATCAAATCATATTAGCAACCTCAAGGCATCATAGAACACCAATAACCAGCAAGAAATCATCAAAGTTCTTCTCAAAACAAGAGCTCGAAAAAGAAAAATAAAAACAAGAAGTAGGAGCAAATCAACACAAGATACTCATGGAGAAGAATGATTTCATTGCATAGAAGTTGGGGGATTACAAACCGCAATCCTTGTGCTTACAAGCACTCTAAGTGCCACCCAAAACACACCCAACTCACCCTCTCTATTTATGAAATTTTCAGCTCTAAGGGGATGAGGAGGAGGTGCTCCCCTCCCCCTCTATTTATAGCCCAAGGGTGAGATAGCCAACACCCTAGAGCCCATCTCCACCCTTCATTTGAGGATGAGTGGTGTACAACACACACACTACAAGACACACTCCCGAGAGAGAATATTCTCCTCATATTCCTCCGGAAAATATCTTCGCAGCTTTCTCGGTCGCTAGCCCACACCTTGGCCCACCGGTCAGAACCAGCTTCGCCACAAGGTTACCGACGCCGCAGCCTCCAGCTTCCTCGGATTCCTTGCCATGGCTAAGCTTCTCGAGTACACCACCTCATGTGACCGCCAGGTCATCAAACCCAGTCGCCTTCACGCCTCCGAACGCACCAGCCTCCAGCTGTCCCCGCGAAGCGTCAGCCACATACCCGCCGATACCTGCATTACTGAGGTGAACACACACGAAACCAACACACACCTTACCTCACCTCCAAGGTTAGTCCATCACAAAATTACCAACACAATAATCCATGACATCACAATTGGGAAGCCCTAACACACCACGTGTCAGCTTAACAAATTCCACCGGACCACGTTCGATCAAAACTATTTCCTAGCCAAAGCTCAGCACAATGGTCCGGTTCCAATTCCAGGGCAATTTTCACAAATGCACCATTTAACATTCTTCAAAACACTTCAAATTCCATCTTGTCACATATATTCATCATCAAACCGGGGTACCCTCCACATGGGCCTCAACAAAACAAGCACCTCGTGCTTGGTACTCCAAGTTGAGCTCCAAGCTTCAAGAGCTAGATTTTGTTGCCTCTAAAACCGACACATCTCTATTTGTTTACAGTCAAAGAGGAATCACTATGTATATACTTGTGTATGTGGATGACATTATAGTCACAAGTTCTTCTAATGCAGCCATTGACATTGGTGGAAGATCTGTAAAAGGAGTTTGATGTCAAGGATCTAGGCAACTTACACTATTTCCTTGGCATAGAAGTTCAACACATCAGTTCATCAGAGGTTGTCTTGACTCAACAAAAATATACCAGTGATTTATTGAAGAAAGCAAACATGCACAACTGTAAACCAGTAGCTACACCTATGTCCACTTTAGATAAATTGACTCAATGTGAGGGACAAATGCTTTCAGATTCTGAAATTACAACTTACAACAAAATTTTTTTACAACAACAGAAGCTACATGTCTAGTCTACAAATGTCATCGTTGAAGTGCTTCACAGAAGAAAGTGCACCACATCCCTGTATTGGAAGGAGACTAATGAGCATACGGTCTTCGGATCTGATTTATTTATTCATATAGGCCAACGAGCAAGTACGCAACATCCGGCGGAAAATAAGGACAATCCGACCTCTCACACTGATCACATGCAGTATATTATCACTCCTTTGGTCTTTGCTGGCTCTCATTCTACAGGTACAGCTCCAGAGGATCAGAATGATCAAGGGTGTTCTGTTACAGTAGCAGACACACAACAAGGCTACACTGAAGATGATATTCTTATCAGTGATCCAGATCAAGCCACTGCTCAACTTGATCAGTCTATTGAGCATCAAGATCAAGTACAACCATCAGTCACAGAGACAGAGGAAGATCGATCTTTGCAAGTACCTGAACCACCAGTGCAACATGGTATGCAAACTAGGTCTAGATCACATATTTATAAACCGAGGCAGCTCACTGATGGTACTATGTTCTACAATCCAAGGCGTGCACTCACTAGTGTGATATCTCAATTTACTGAACCTGACAATCACATTGAAGCTCTGTCAGATCCTAAATGGAAGGCAGCAATGGATGACGAGTACAATGCACTATTGGACAATAACACTTGGGCACTAGTACCTGCTCCAGCAGGGAAGAATGTAATTGACTGCAAGTGGGTGTTCAAAGTCAAAACCAAAGCTGATGGCACCATTGACAGATACAAAGCCAGATTAGTTGCTAAAGGTTTCAAGCAGAGGTATGGTTTTGATTACTCTGAAACATATTCTCGAGTAATTAAACTAGCAACTATCAGACTTGTCTTGGGCATTGCTATGACCAGACAGATGAGTCTAAGGCAGTTGGATGTAAAGAATGCTTTTCTTCATGCGTTGCTGGAGGAGGAAGTGTACATGAGACAACCACCTGGTTATGTTAATGCTAAGTGTCCCGTCACATTTGTGTCAACTCAAAAAAGGCTATCTATGGCTTAAAACATGCACCTTGTGCATGGTACTCCAGGTTGAGCTCCAAGCATCAAGAGCTAGATTTTGTTGCCTCTAAAACCGACACATCTCTATTTGTTTACAGTCAAAGAGGAATCACTATGTATATACTTGTGTGTGTGGATGACATTATAGTCACGAGTTCATCTAATGCAGCCATTGACTTATTGGTGGAAGATCTGCAGAAGAAGTTTGCTGTCAAGGATCTAGGCAAGTTACACTATTTCCTTGGCATAGAAGTTCAACACATCAGTTCATCAGAGATTGTCTTGACTCAACAAAAATATACCAGTGATTTATTGATTTATTGAAGAAAGCAAACATGCACAACTGTAAACCAGTAGCTACACCTATGTCCACTTCAGATAAATTGACTATATGTGAGGGACAAATGCTGTCAGATTCTGAAATTACAACTTACAGAAGTATTGTTGGAGCACTACAATATCTGACTTTAACCAGACCAGACATAGCCTTTTCTGTAAACAAGGTATGTCAGTTTATGCATTCACCTCAGAGTAATCACTAGTCAGTAGTAGAAAGGGTTCTTCGATATCTGAAACAAACTCTGATGGTTGGACTCAAGATCAGCAAGTCTAAATCAATGCAGTTTAGTGCATTTTCAGACTCTGATTGGGCTAGTTGCCCAGATGATAGAAGGTCGACTAGTGGATATGTTGTGTTCCTTGGCTCCAATTTGATCACTTGGAGCTCCAAGAAGCAAGCCACTGTGTCCAGATCAAGTACTAAGTCTGAATATAAAGGTGTTGCTAATACAACTGCAGAATTGATTTGGGTACAATCTTTACTGCGTGCACTGGGTATATATCAGCATAATTCTCCTAGGCTGTGGTGCGATAATATTCGTGCTACTTACCTCTCTGCAAATCCTGTTTTTCATGGCCGTACCAAACACATTGAAGTTGATTTTCACTTTGTCAGGGAGAGGGTGGCTCAGAAGCTTTTGGATGTTCATTTTATTTCCTCCAAAGATCAAGTTGCAGATGTTTTCACTAAGCCTCAAACACAAGTAGCAGCTAGAGAGTCATAGAATCAATCTTAACCTCTGCTATGTGGGTTAAGATTGCGGGAGAGTGTTAAAAGAACTATTGTTACCATTGTATCATTGTATTCGTTAGGAGGTACTGCATAGTATGTTGTATAGGATCTACTCTTCTAGAGTTCGTGGCCTGTTTCTGCTGATCCGAACTTCATGCCTGTACCCAGATTTCTCTCCTCGTTCTGTTGTAACTGTAGCATATCTGGCAATATAAGTGCAGAGCACCGCTGCTCAGTTGGGTGTGCAAGACTGCAAAATCTCTTTCTTCTTCTTTTCTTTACAGTGACCATACCGAAATCACTGATCATAAGAGTTTGAAATATATTTTCACTCAACCAAATTTGAATATGAGGCAATAAAGATGGTTGGAGTCGACAAAGGATTATGATATTGGTGAGCACTATCATCCAGAAAGGCTAATTACCGATGCCTCAAGTAGGAAGTCCTATTGCAATACTCTGATGGTTCGAGAAGGTCAACCTGCCTATATGAAAACTTCAAGAGAATGAATTTGGAATTGGTAGATGTTTCAATATGTTAGAAGTGCAGCATATCCTAGGAAATCAAAATCAAGAAGCAAAAAAGTATGATAAAGTTTTGGATGTCAAAGGAAGGATCTTGGATGGTAAAGCACATGGATTCTTCGTAGATGAGAATAGCATAATTTGGTTTGGTAAGCGGTTGTTTGTGCCAACTAAGGAGCTGAAGGAAGTGATTCTTGAGGAAGCGCATGACTCCATTCTCTATAAACACCCTAGAAGTACCAAGATGTACATGGATCTTCGCACGTCATACCGGTGGACCGGTATGAAGCGAGACATCATCGAGTACGTTGTCTTATGTGATACCTGTCAATGAGTTAAGGCAAAACACCAAAGATCGGCAAGACTACTGCAACCACTGAAAATTCCTGAATGAAAATGGAAAGAAATTGGAATTGACTTCATTGTGGGACTTCCAAGAACACAAGCTAATCATGATTCTATATGGGTTATCGTAGACCGATTATCGAAATCAGTCCACTTCATTTTTATTAAAACCACCTATGCAGGAGACAGTTGGTCGAATTGTATATGACAAAGATCGTCTGTTTGCATGGAGTCTCAAAAAAGATTGTATCTGATAGAGCAACCCAATTCACCTCAAAGTTTTGACAAAAATTGCATAGCATGATAAGAACCAATATCAATTTCAGTTCGGCTAAAAACCCTCAAACTGATGACCAAACCAAGCGAGTAAATCAAATACTTGAGACTATGCTGCGTGCTTGTGCAATAGATAATGCCAAGAATTGCCACAAGCATCTGCCTTACGCAAAAATTTTTTTACAACAACAGCTACAAATCTAGTCTGCAAATGTCATCGTTCGAAGTGCTTCACAGAAGAAAGTGCACCACATCCCAGTATTGGAAGGAGACTAGTGAGCATACGGTCTTCGGATCTGATTTATTCATATAGGCCAACGAGCAAGTACGCAACATCCGGCGGAAAATAAGGACAATGCAAAGCCAACAGAAAGATCGAGCTACGCTGATAATCGGCGTCGAGATCTTTCATCCGCAGAAGGAGATTTTGTATATTTGAAGGTGTAACTTCTAAATGGTGTGAGTTGTTACGAGTTAGTTGGAAACTCACACCGCGTTATATTGGTCCATTCAAGGTCCTAACTAGAAGAGGTGAAGTTGCATATCAACTGGAGTTGCCAGCTCGTCTTTCGAACATCCATGATGTGTTCCATGTGTCCTAGCTAAGGAAATGTCTACGAGTTTCTAAGGAGCAGTTGCCTTTGGAGAAGCTAGAAATGCAAGAAGACACATTGTAGCAAGAGTCCCCGATTCAGATTTTGGATGAAGTTGTTCGCTAGGCCAGCAATAAGATTCATTAGCTTTTGGAAAGTGTAGCGGAGCAACCACACCGATAAGGAAAACAACTTGAGAGCATGAAGAAGATTTGCGATCAGTGTTCCTCATTATTTATCCAGTTCTTTTGAATCTTGGGGCGAGATTCTCTTTAAAGAGGGCAGGTTTGTAACATGCTCATTTTCCAAAACCAAAATTACATGCATCATGGCTTTCATTGCATGAAAAATATTTTAAACCTTCGAAAAAATTATGTTACCTTTAAAATCGTCTTTATCCCTAAAATCAAATTGATTTAAACAAAAAAGTTGCAAAGCAAATAAAAGACTCACGTGATTATTTATTTATAAAATTAAATTAAATATTAACTATGTAATTTTATTTTGACCAATTTGATTTTTAAATCAATTATTTGCACGAAGGTATTCGGGGTTCTCTAATTTAATTAAGTATTTAGTTATTTTTCTCTCACTTGTAGACCCCGCCACCTTTCCTTTTTTTCCTCTTCTATTTCCCTCCCCGGGTCGACCATCTCCTCCTCCCTAGCGGCCACCTCTCCCGCACCCACCCCCTGTCAGCTTAGCTTGCAAGCCAAGCCAAGGAAGCTTCCTCTCTTTCCTTCCTCATCTTCGAAACTCTCGCCAACACGGAACCCGGTGATCGCCTACCAATTTCGTATTTATTTCCTAGTTTTCCCACCGTGTCTCACTATAAAATCCCCAGAATCCCTCTCCTTCTCCCTTTGTTGTTTCTTCATAATTCTTCGCGGGTGAGCTTCCTTAATTCCTCTATTTTTCCTAATGTTCACCGTTGATCTCACGTGAGCCTGTTTTGTTGTTGTGCCACAAGAGACGCTCGCCAGATTGCCAAGAATTGCTCGTCGGAGACCTTGTCGACATCCTCGCTGTCATCACCAATCATCGTCATTCGTCGTTGTTGCTCGGTATAAACCCCCCCTCGCTGTCCTAGTCGTGCCACCTTGATTACTCTTGGACCAAGCTGAGAGCGTCGTAGCATCCCTCTCCAACCCCTCATGGCGCCACCCCCTCCTCCTCATGTCGCCGCCTTGGGCCGTCCCGACCGAATCTATCACCGTCATCGTCTCCACTCATCTCACTCCCCGACCCCGCTGTCCCTCCGATTTGGTCACTGCCACACTGCTCCACTGTGTGTCTCCCGATCCATAGTCACAAGTTGTTGCGCCATCGCCAGCAGCCATCTCCAGCCACGCCGAGGCTTCCCCCAGAACCCCCGCACCATGCCCCCTCCTTCCCCTTGACGGACCCCCACCTCGGCCAGAACACCACCGCTGTCGCATGTCGCACTGCCGCTGCTCCCCTTCTTTTCCTCACCGACGAGTGTGCCCCACTCGCCTCCTCTCTCGATTAAGCCATACTCCCGAGTCGGCCCGTGGGCCAGACAGGTCGCGCCGCGCATCTCCTCCCTTCATCTTGGGCCAGGTTGAGACCAAGCCACGTCTCTATCCTCACCAAGGCCTAGGCTAGCCAGCCGACTCATTTCCCCTTTTGCTTTAATTTATGAAACAACAAATATTGTTAATTTTATAACTTGAGATATATAGCTCTAAAAATTACAAAATAAATTTTATAATATTTATATAATCAAGGTCTACCTCTCTGCAAATTTGTATAATTTTCTAAAATAATTTTAGTTTCCATTGTTACTAACTTTAGTAAAATGCCTTTAACTTATGTCCATATATTAAATTATTCTTAGAATAAATATATAAAATTCCAAAAATTCTATTATTTATTTATGTATATAAAATGAAGCATGTGCATTCATAATCATGTATTTTATTCTTTGTATTATGATTATTTGTTGATGCTGTTGAGCACGCATCATGGCAAGTTCATGTTGACCCATGTTGTAACTCCCATGTTTACCAATGTTTCATAACATTTATAAATTGTATGCTATGTTAAAGATAAAACGATATTTTTCTTAGGTTGTTAGTTAATAACCTAATCAATAATAAAACGTGCTATGACAATACCTTTGCAACATTAGCAATATTATTTCATTATTCTTGTTTTCATCATTGGTTAGTTATTTAAAACTTGCTTAGCATTGCCATTAGTCAAATATTTTTTTGTTGCATTGATATTACCTTGATAAATGATTTGTTAGTGCAAATACTCTTTTCATGGTAATTGGGGCTATTGTGTTGGGTAAAATGCTAGAGCGAGGTAATGGGTGCAACCCGAGTTTTTCAAATAGTTTTCAACCCTAAGTTAGGTAGATGGTTGCAAGGAGAGTGTAGTATCGCACGAGATTTAGGCCCAGTGTGGGAATCGCCCAAGTTTATATGGACCGACACCTTGTGCTTGTCAAGACTAAGTACAACAGTACGACCATCAATGCTTGTATGGACAAGCACTACTTGAGTAGCCTATGCACTCTTAGTTTGGGCATTTCAGAAGGTGGCATAGAAAATGGAGATTGACCACGTACTACATGGCACAAGAGGGGGCTTTTGTCAACCAAATACACTGGCACAACGGTGGAATCCTTCGTGGGAATGCCAGAGCTAGTAGAAGGTTGGACTAAGACTTTGTGATGTTCGTCCTGCTTTGGGTGACTCCAGGGGATTTCCATCTCTTGTGGGTAAAACGTACAAACTCTGTAGAGTAGAAACTTTAATGAAAGTCGTACCCACAGTCAAGGATGGATGACTGGCGTGATTGCAATGGTAGTTTCATTCCCCTTCCCTCTATTTGTTTTCGAACGGGCTTTGTTATCTTACAGTGGGTGTTATGAGGGTATGGTGAAATCACGATTAGCACCGTGAGATAGCTAGGTCTCGGGTAACCCGGTTGGTGCTGGAATTTCAAAAATGAAGATATTAAAATGGTTCAAAGATTGTTACTCTTTGCAAAACACTTTTAAATAAATAGGTGTTGTTTCTTCAAAAATTGGCCTTAAGCAAATTAACCTAGCCACTCCTTGGAACTTGTCGCGACCTCGATTTCACCAGGATCCAGTCATGATCGATTGCTAGCCCCAGAAATCAATGCTAGCAACTCGTGAGCAACAATTGTCGAGCATTATCACACAATCACAATTAACTATGAAAATAACATAATATGCAAAAGTAATTGTTGCACAACCACTTATTACAATAGTTTGATGAAGACGACATAAAATAGTTCAGAATGCGAAAATCCAAAAAATGAAGCAGAAATAAAGTATGACGATGCTCTAATCCAACCCTTGATCGTCAGCTATTCTTTGTTGAAATCCGGCACAGAATTCTCCTAATCCTGCGGATAAACCGGACCCGATTCTTCTCCTGAACACAGATATATTCGTGGTTTGTATAGTGAGTACAAGGCTACGCAACAAGAATCCTTATATTGAATGAAAGGATAATAACAATGACAGGGTGGCTATTTTGCATAAATACCTATTCTAGTCAGATTATTTAAAGTGTTGTAAAACCAATTTGTAGAGTAATTAATAATGATAAGATTCCCAAAGTAAACGCATAAAGCTCGGCTTCCAAAGCCCCTCTTCAGAACTGCACAAGCTACGAAATAACTCAAACCAAACCAACCCATCAGATTAATTATTAACACATAAAACTACCATGTACGACCTTCCTCTCCTCTCATGACCATGGGAACGACTATCATGATAGTTTTCAAACTCTGCAGAGTGTAGCACACTTTACCCATAAGCCTAGTGGTACTTTTATGTTTTAACTCTTCCTTAGGAGCCTAGACCAAGTAACGATACAAGGCGATTCATTAGTTCCTTCTGTTAACACCGATACCCCCTCTAAGGTTTCGACACTACGGGTCCCCCTCTTGAGCCAACGAACCACAGCCCGATCTTTTCAAAGTATCATGTGCTAACAATTTTTCCTAACTAGTAAGCCAGGACTAGTACATGTTGACCGACATGTTAAAGCTAGCACTTATGGTTGCGCTTGTATGGTATGGCTAGATAAGCACACGTCAAGGGTCCTTAGACCAAGGTGGCTACCTCCACCAGAATCCTCAATCCACAAAACCACCCGACTTGCTACGTACCTTTAGTCAACACACGCCACGTAGGTTTTAGTTATTTAGGTTATTAAAGTAACTCAGCATCTCCAATTATACCAAGTCACAAGAATAAATAAACGATGAATAACCTAAACAACGACCACCCACGAGCACTAGCATCTATGCATAAGGATAAGCTAGAAAATACTAAGGCAACAATAAATAGGCTAAATTCACATGTTAGAAGACTAAGTGTGAATATAATAGGCGTCTAACCCTTCCTATCATTTCATGCATGAGAAAAGTAAATAAAAACAATAATCGGATGAGTTTTACAAAATAGGAGAGTAAGATGCAATCTATCTTGCCTTGGTATTACTCTGGGTCTTGGGATCATCCTCCAAATTGCTCCTGGAAAACCCCCGAACAGTGCACACAGGTGCGATCTACATGTACATGCAAATGCATAAGAATAGAAAACAATCAACAGAACATATAGCTCAATAAAATATATAAAATTCTAGGCTATTTATTGGATTTAATGGATTCGGAATCATCCAATTTGGAGTTCGGATGCTCCCAAAACAATTACGGGAAGATTTGGATAAATTAGAAATCCCAGAAAAGAATAAACCGAGTTAACAGAAGAAAAACCGTTTAACCGGTGGAACCGGCGGCTTGGCCAGCGGGCAGCACAACGGCGGGCCAAAGGGGGACACGTGGCAGCCTCTGGTTGGCGGCGCAGTGCGCGAACGGCGTTGACGCAGTCCAACTCCGATGAGTTTTTTCTCCCTCAAATCTTGGCCAAAACATGTGATCCATATATGCATATGGACCGTCTCGATGAGATCCACACGATGGCACCATTTGCTCTCGGGTTTGGGAAAGAACAGAGAGGAATACCTCAAAAACTCCAAAGAAGATAGGGTTTTGACTGCTAGGGTTTGGGATTTGAGGATTTCTCGAGTTGAGGACTTGAGGGGGGTCTTGGGGGTATTTATACTATCAAGGACGACCTGGGTCAGGCGTCTTAGTGTGGTAAGTTTGAATTGGGCTCAAATTCTACTCCGGGTTGGATTAGGACTCTCCCAAGTTAGGAAAATACCCAAATCCGTGAATTTTGGCATGGGCTTCTATCTTAGTACGATATTGGGCTTCTAGAAACTCTCGTCCAAATTTGGGCTTGAGTCTCCCACGTTAGCTCATCATTTCATGGGTTTGGTGAGCTCTCGGCAGAACGGCGACATTTCATGGAATCATGAGCTAGCCTTGGGTTTTGGGCTTGAAATTTGGCAGGTGGCTAAATGATGGCTTCTAAGAATCACTGAAATTTTGGTAGAATTTTCCCAAAAGGTTTTCTAGGGCTTTGGCTTAAACCTAATTTAAAACAGTTCAAACTAGGGTTTTGTATATAACAATTCCCTTTTATTTACTTTTAGGGTTTTAAAAATACAAGTGACATACGATAAAATAGAGAATGTCATAGAACTCCCTTGCATGCATATAGGTCAATTTGACTTGTGAGTATGTTAAATATACTTAACCTCATGTTTCAATAGTGGGACTGCTCAATCCAACGACCAGTTCCTATCTCGCGGTGTTATGACTCTGACGGAGAAAAGTCTATACGTTTAGAGAAGGAATTCGCCACTGGAGTCCAATATGAAGACTTTGCCAACAACTAGGAGCTCTCCCTACAACATGCCTGTGGGATTATGTCTCATTTAATTTGGGGCTGAACTTATATTCCATGTTTCCGTTGTTATAGGCATACACACTTTGATGTAATAATGTACTTTGATGATGACATTTGATCCAACAATCTGGATTTTGTGTGTCCTAGCATACTTGATACAAGGACTAGTATGGTGTGGAGTTTCATACCACTGAAATGATGAGGCCAATGGACTGCGACAACGCATATTTGAAGAAAGAGGTTGCTATCTATCTCATCCATGAAGCCCGGAAGAGGATACATGAGTTGAAGAATCCTACGTTGAATCTTCCTCCACCGCCTCTAGTGTACCTTGAGATTCCCCTATAATCGACGACACCCTTTCACCTTGAGGTGTCACCCCAGACACTTCTGCAGGCAAGAGGGCTCGTCTCTCGAAGACTGCTTCGACCTGACACGTTCTTCCCTGCCGCGATGCACTTGATGTTTTTTTAGCTTCTTCCTCGTCCTTGTTAGGCAAGAGCATTGTGATGTCCGACAATAGTGATGAAGAAGAACCAATGGAGCGTGTCTTACTTCACGACACCAATTTAGACTTGGAGTAGTTTTAAGTGGTTTAGTCGTCTTGTTACCTATCAAGTCTCGTAGAATGATTATTTTGTTGAACTATTTTATGGTTTGACCATTGTTTTGGTTTGAGTGTGGTTTGCTAAGGTTGGACTAAATCGGTTACTTATTATGTAGCTAACTCATTTTTGGTTGTGAACTCGTTTGCTTCTTAATCAATATGCTTTGATGTGTTATATTATTATTGGCTATGTTTTATGGATGGATCGATGTTATTACCTCCCTATTACCCTTCATGCTATTCCCCCTTATCTCATTTCAAAGAATTATGTCAGATGGTGAACATAAGAGGATCATCATCAGCTATGCCTGTTGCTGGTCGTCATTGTGGTGCCGACCAAGGTGTAATCGGTTAGAATGAACATCCTCTCATTGGTGCTCAAGTGAATAACAACCCGCTCCTTTCCATCCCTGAAGAACTAGGATTGCCACCTCCTGCTCGACCTCCTCAGCTTCAACAAGGTTTGGATATGCATCTCCAAGTATCACAAGCCATTGCAAACAACCTTAACAATTTGACTGCCCTGCTCAAGTTCAAGTTCAATATCCCGGTCCGCATTAGTATCACTCCCACTTTAGTGATTTCGTGAGGACCAAACCATCAATCTTCACCGGATCCAAGAGCCACTTAGGGACAAGGATGAGCTTAAGGTTGTGAAGCGAAAGCTAGAAATGTACCAGTGCATCAACCAGGAGTGCGTCATCAACTAGGAGTGCGTCAATTTTGCTAGCCACCAGCTACAAAACGATCTGGCTGTGTGGTGGATAACTATCGTGCCTCACAGGAGAACCCTGATGTGATCACTTGGTAACAATTTGACGAAGATTTCATTGTTGCTTATGTGCCTAAGGGCATTATGGAGATAAACACCACCTATTAAACCAACACCCACTAAAAGTGCTATTGAGATTAACTTCTTGTCCTCTCGCCTGAATCTAGCATTTGTAGCATGCATGGTACGGTGATTGGACTAGTATCATAATAGGAATTTTTTGCACATCCTTCCGGGCATGCCTTTTCCTTGTCAGAGATGATGCACCAACATCCCAATTCAACTCCTCCTCCGTTCTTTTATGATCTGCTTCCATTGATCGCATCAGCAGGCCAATAAAAACATACAGCGTTGTCATGTAGAGTAACTCTATCTAACAACTTATCACAAAATTCTCACCACAGGGGACACAACTCACAATAGACAACGAACAGAACGAGGACCATGTGTACCAATCCTAACAAAGACATCGGCGCGGAGATCGCTAGAGACAAACATCACGTAGCCACAATCTTCGGAGGAACTTACTACAAAACCAAATTATTGCCACATAGAACAAGACGAACACCAAACCATAACACATAAGAAAACAGATCTGATAAAACCTGAAATGTTAAGACGAGAAGAGAGTCCCCATCACCTCCCTAACTCCGGCAAGATCGCCCAAACTAATGAGGCGAGAGGACCAAGAACTCCCCGCGCCATGCCTCCGACTTTTTTCTCTTCCGCCGCCGCGTAGAAGCCGTCTCTGTTTAATCTTGGTCAAAATATGTATTGCCTCGTAGTTTCTATTAAGGGATCGGCTTGGTATCACACAACCGAGAGTTATTTAACTCTTAGGGTGTGTTTGGTTGCCTGTTTTTGTCTTAGCCTGGTCCAAGTGATGCAGGATAGGTGTGTTTGGTTGCCTGGAAATACTGTTCCAGCCAGGCTAGGGTGGTGCAAAAACACTGTAGCGCACAAGCCCAGTTGAAACAGAGAAATCCAGCGTACCAGGCGAGCCAGGCTAGCTGTGCATCGTGTTCTCCCCAGGAGGCCCACTGCCAGCCACACCTTTTCGGAACAAACTTATATGGCACCTATGCCATAAGATGCACCTAGAGAGAGGCAAGAGAGAGATGGGGGAGAGCTAGAAAGAGAGAGGGAAAGCTAGAGAGAGAGAGGAGGAGGAGAGAGATAGAGAGAGCAATAGTTGCTATACTTCCTTCTATGGCATAGATGCCATAGAATTTCCTTCCACCTTTTCACCATGCAATGCTTTAAGCGCCTGATAAGTATTCCTTTTTTTCTTTTTTCTTATATCTTTTGATTAACACCTCCGATTACCGAACCGATTTCAAAAATGGATTTTTGACGTTTTTTCGAACAAAACTAGATTACACTTGCCATATAAATTTCAAATTTTTAAAATTAAAAAATTTTAACTATAAAATACTTAGCCAAATATTATCTCATATGGTTGGGTGCATTGGGCCGGCTTGCCTCAGCTAGATTGAACTGGCCAGATTGAGCTCATCACTCAACCAAACACATCCTTATAGTCGATTTAATGGTTACCGAAAGTGTTAAAATAATGGCAATACCACCCCTTGAGAAAAAGGGGCCGTACGATACTACGATGAGTACATCGGCACGAGAACCCTAGCCCTCGGTCGCCACCGCCATGGCCGTCGCCACCGCTCACACCCTCCGACTTACCCCGCCGCCGCCGCCGCCGCCGCCGCGGCCCCATGCTCCAATTCTACCGCAGTTCCGCCGCCACCGAACGGCCGTGAAGGTGGCCGCCGGCTGGGTTCCAGCGGGCGGCGGCGGCGGCGGCTTGGACGACGGGCTCGGCGGCTGGTGGCTCCCCGAGCAGCCGGAGCTGCCGGCGGACCAAGGTAGGACAAACTAGATCTTTGACCCATTTCGTCGCGTCGCCGAGCATTGGCGTAATGAATGAGGAAAAAAATTCACCTTTGAGCTGATCTCTGATCCATTTTGCTACCGTGGTTGCATTTTGCAGGGTTCCGGAGAGCTCTGGCGGTTGGGCTGGGGGCTTCAGCAGCGATTGTCTTGGCTGGGCTGGCATGGCACTTGCCTTCCTCGAGGAAATGTGAGTTGCTCAACGTTTTATCCCTCGCTATATGACGCTGAGCTTCATATTTAAAATAGTGTTGCCCATTTTACTGCTAGATATTCCAAAATTTGAATGTGTTAAGTTTGGGATAAAATTGAATAAATGTATAATGCAAGTTTTAAGTAGGTTTTCTAGTGGGATGTGAAGCTACGACAGAAAGCAACATCTGCTGCAGCTAATTGCAAGTGGATAAATACAGTAGGATGTACTTGAATCTGCGTAGCTTAAACTTTTTGATCTGCTTTGTGCTGTTTATATTTGAAGGATAGATTTCGTGCGTATAGTAATTATTCTTATTTTTTTGGGTGAGATGTCTAGTTTTGTAGCATCATTTTTTGCTGGCCTGCTAGATTAGTTTGGTTTTTTTTGCCTTTTTGTTTGCAAACTGAAATCCTGATATAATTTGCATTCTTACAGTTGATTGGTTTTTTATATTTAAAAATTTGGAAACCATATTAATTGTGTAATGATGCTGATTTTCAGGTTTACAGCAACTTATGAGTGCTCCGTTGCAATATGTTCAAGAGAAGATGTCAATACGAGAGTCAACAGAGACCCCAGAAGAGGATGCAAGTGACAATGAGCCAGGTGCAGTTGAAGTTTCAAGGATAACCATAGATGAGAGGACTGAGACACTAACTGAGGATTCAGGCCAAAATCTCATACATGCTGGTGGTGGCCGTGTTTCATTTAGAGTTCCTGTGGATCCCATGCATGAAGAGGCTTTCTCAATATTGAAGAAGCTACAGGTGTGTAATGTGTGTTACAGTTACTACTTTAGTCATGCACATATGTAGTTTGTTGAATAATCTTAATTATAAATCATGAACTACCTTTGTGCTTTATATGACACTTTTTTTATTGCCTTTACGGTATGTTCTGAAAGGATCTTCCTGTTAGAAAAAAAATACACAACTGCTTATTGCCTTGATTACTGATATTTTCTATTTACTTCAATGTAGTTCTTTCACAGGGTATTGTAATTATGAATGTTCAATATACCATCATGTAATTTGCTGGATGAAGTTAAACCTAATTTAAAGCCTACTTCAATTTTCTCTGTTTGTCTTTTTGGCTACCTTCTATCTGCTGTTTCTTCTCTCCATCCCTCCAGTTTCATATGATATCTGATCTGGAAAGTATCCCTTCCATGTATCCGTAGATGTTCTTTTTGAGTTTAAATTTGTATATTGCTATCTTTCCACATTAGTTGGTTTGTTGAGGTGGAATGCCAACTGACAAGCGATTGCAGAAAACCCAATTAGTTTGATCCCATTAGTTCATAACTTCATGTCTTGTTTCAAATATCATAGTGTTTTTTAGATGACGAATTCTTTCCCGTGCCTTATCATTTTTGTCACCTTCATTGCCTTCTCAGATAATTGAAAAAGATGCTAGCCCCAGTGACTTTTGTACTCGGAGAGAGTTTGCAAGATGGTTTGTTAAGTTATGCTCAAATTTAGAGAGGTAACGAAGAGTGTAGTATTGAAGAAAGTTGCACAGCAGTTTATTAATGCTTAGTTGCTTACTTTGTAATATGTTTTACAGGAAAAGAATGCACAGGATAATTCCTATTTTAGTAACTTCTGATTCAGTCAACAATGCCTTTGATGATGTAAATATTGATGATCCAGATTTCTTGTATATTCAATGTAAGTTCTTATTTGTATTGATGGTTTCATGTACTTCCTTCAACACTGCACTGGCTAACGTAACCTGCAGTGATAAGACATCTGAGGGCCTATACGTTTGTTTTGAGAAACAAAACAGCTTTAATTTGATTTTTAGATACTGATAATCTATTGATATACTAGTATGTACGTGTAAATTCTAATTTGTGTATTGATGTTGAAAAGCTTTAGGAGAATCTGGCATTGTACCTAGTAAATTATCAAGCTTCTTGGGAACATCAACGAGTGGCTCTCCCAATGACAAGGCAAATTCCAAGTTTTCACCTGATAGGTACTTGCTATCATATGAAATTTGTAGCTTTACTGCTTTATTTGACAGCTAAACTGTTTTTCTTTATTTTCTATTCTTTGGTTTGGTTGTAGTTATCTTTCACGCTTTGATCTTATTAATTGGAAACTGCTATTTGAGCATCCGTTTGCATCGGAGTTAGACCGAAAGGTACATACATCTTTTGATCTTGTTAAGTGTCCTGACATGTTCCTATTATATATTTCTGTTTCATTCTTTTGTGAATCCTGACTCTGGTAACAGTCCAGATGATGAGTAAAAATGTTCAAATCTTGGATCTGAACAGTTGGCCAGATGTACCAGTACCCATACTTACAGACTTGATGGTTGGTGAACACAGCATTGTCAGAAAAGTTTTTGGTATGATTATTAATATTCTCTATATTTCTGCCGTTAGTTATTTGTGAGATTCTCAATTTACTATAGAAAGACCCTGGTTTTCATTAAAATGCAATATGGATCTGCTAGGAAGACCTATTATTTTATTTAGCATCTTTGTGAATGCTTATGTTGGCCAGTATTGAGTCTATGCATGATTAAATGTGGTTGTTTCTTATTTTTATATTTGTATGGGATTTCAGTTGCTGTGAAATCTTGGTGTCCACTAGTTTGCCCATATACTAGTGAGTTTGAACATTGAAAGCACCATGTTCTAGTTCATTTCCTTTTTCTTTTCTTTCTTTCGAGTGTAATCCATTATCTTTCCCCTCCATCAACTTATTTGCCCCAGTCAGCATGTACATTTTTCTTATTTCTGTATTATATTGGTAAATATTAGATGAATTGAATTGCACTAACAGGAACAGCTCCAAAGTATATTTATCAATTTTGATGGTTGAAGTAATTATTTTGAAGTTGAATTAAGCCATTGAAATCTGTTGATTGCTTCAAGGGGTTTTTTACTTTTTGCCTTATACTAAAGCCATGATGCTAGCTATTTTTGATGGGTTATAATTACTCCTGCGAAAAATGTGAGCATATGGACAGACATGACATTGTCCTACTATTACTCGTATGAACATAGCCATTAGCAACTCTGTCCGTAGTGATCTTTCTCTTGTCTGACATTTTTTATTTATATCCTTGCAATGATAATCCCTTGTTTCTGTCTAGTTAAGCTATCTTTCTTTCCATATACTTAACCTAATTAACTTGTACAATCACTGCATCTGATAGGAAACACTAGACGCCTTCAACCACGAAAACCTGTAACAAAAGGACAAGTGGCGGCTGCACTGACCAGTGGTAGAATGGAAGTAATAATGCGTGATGAATTAAACAGACTAGAGGCAGCAAATCAATCCCAGCTTACTGTTATGGGTGAAATAATGGAAGATTTAATTAATAGAGGAGATATAAAACAATACTGGGAAGGAAAGTTAAAAAAGGAGCAAGACCGTGCCTTTGAAGTGGAGAAGCATCTTCACTGTGTGTTGCATGAGCTTGCAGATGAGAGAACAGATACAGAAAAGGAACTGGTGAGTTTAATGAAGGAAAGAACTGCTTTAGAGCATCAGAAACAGGAACTTGTAAGTTTAAGGTCAGAAGTTGGTGACATGTATAATAGACTAGCCACTGAGAGCTTAGAGGTCATGACTGATGAACAAATTCTGGAAAAGTTGTCATCTGATGTGAGGAACAAGCATCAAGCTGTCACTGAAGCTAAATCGTATCTTGAAGCTGAGAAAGAAGCACTTACTATGCTAAGGTCTGTTTATGCAACTTTACTTTGGTTATTACTCTTTTGGTTGTTCAAGTAATACATAGTGCTTGGACTATGGTCATATAGGCGGCATGTTTGTGTAGTTTATGAAAATTTTACCCAGCAAACAATTTGTCATTAGAAACCATTGGTTAACAATTTGGCAACTAATATTTTGGCCAAGAATTAATAAGATAATATAGATAGCCCAGGGACAAGAAAATCTTGCCAAAGAGTGGTAGAAAATTAAAAGTTTGTTTAGTTAACGCTACCAAATACCGGCAAGGCAAGCATTGATAACCGTTGAAAGTGAACAAAACATTAATTAGTAATTATACAAGATGCCAAGAAACATTAATTTTTCTCAGGTCAGAGTGGAATTGTAAATGTATGTGCACAGATATTATTTCAGAGAGAGATACTTTATCCTTCAGTTGTGGGAAGTTTAAAATTGTTAAATCAGCTCATCATCATCGGCATATGTGATTATAGGGGATACTAAGTAGTCAGGTAATGAATTAAAAACATGAAAATTCATTATATATTATCCATTGATCTTGAAGGAGTGTTCAAGATTAGCCATCAGAAGTGTATGCAAGTTTGCTCTCCTATGTGGACCCCCTCTCCTGAATATCCACTATAATGTATGCAACTTTTAAGTCATACCAATTTTCATTTTTTTTGAAACACTTGTAGTTTGCAGAATTTTATAAGATTTCAAAGTTGTTTAACTGGTGTCCATGGAGGGAAAGACTTCTTTAATAGCTACTTCATGACACGAGGATTAATATATGTCAGGTCTTGGGTGGAAGAGGAAGCAGCACGTGTTCATGAACGAGCCCAAGTACTTGAGAAGGCTGTGAGAAGATGGCGAATCCCAGCTGATTGATCCAACATATAACCTGACATTGCATTGGTGTATGTTGCGTGTGCTGTAAAATTTTGATATTTCGGTGATAGCCCTTCAGTTGTCGTTAAATAAGGAATTCCATAAGCGGTATGGATTATGGAATAGTCTGTGTCTGTTAGACCCTGAGCTCATGGTTTTCCTTTAGTGCTACCTGGTGACTTGCTGTCATTATGTGGCACCTAGCTAACATGGTTCGTTCTCGTTTCCATTTTCCGCTGTTTATGTAGATATTTCTGTCTTTATGTTGTGATGATGGCATGGTGCTCTCTCAGCTCGATCATGTTAGCATGCCTGTGCATTTGGAATGGTAACGGTGCTTCTCTCGAGAAACTTTTTTATCGCTGATATATCATGTAGGTTCTTTAGCTGGGTCCAGATAGTACTTAAATCTCACATGCAGCAATGGTACTTCGTTTCATGATAAAACGCAATTACTGGAAGATTCCAATATGTAAACCAAGTTTCGAAGCAAGCAATCGGTGATCTCTGAGACTGACTGTAAGATTACTTGTGACCATGCATAGGCAGCATCGGGTGTTGGGCAAATCGTCAATCTTTCTTTCTGAAAGCCTAATCTATTATGTCACGAAACAAATGTAGAATGAATGTAGGGGCAACCGTAGCACACCAAATGACCAAATGTGTCACGAAATGAGAATACACGAGCCCTAAAAGCGGCCAGATAGCTACTGTGGAAGCTGATCCGCACACATTACCAACAGCTACTGGACGCCAAAGAATCCCAATATCCGAAGCCCAGACTATTGCAGCCCGGAGATTCCTCACACGCAAATCCGGAGCCAGAGAGGCTCACTCTCAGCATGTGACGCACGCACGCTCACTCATTAGTCATTACCAAGCCGGAAACGTTAGGTAGTGGCTCGCTCGCTTCAATGCCGATCTTGAACAATCTGTCCCAACCACACACGCCAGATCAAACTGAATCTGCAAATTATATCAGCCAACATTTCGTTCTATCAGCATTTTCGCCCATGAATTCAAATGCACCGATTTTTTATTTTAACATTAGACTTATTCTTTACCGGAGCCCACCGATAACACTGAAAACCTGCTAAATTTCAGCGATACAATTTTCCATCCCTTTTTCTTGCTCCAAATCTACCTGGTGCATTTCAATCAGGGCCATCTATCTCAGATTCAACGCACTTGATGAAACATTGAGGGGCTTTCTAAATTGTAAAATGCAAAATGTTCGATAAAATGGGCCGACGATTTGCTAGAAAATCCACCGGGGTGGGCTCATTGTGCCTGGAAAATTGCCACTTTATTCAGGGCATGATAACCATGTGGGCACCCATCGATTGCTCCGTTGAGAAGTCGGTAGCAATCGATGCTTGCTTCTGGGGCTCGACATATGATGCATGTCTGATTATCTGCCAAGCTAAAACTTGATGACATTGATCAAACTATGGCAAGATAAAAGGATCACATGATAGTTGGTGCTTGTCTCTTCCCAATGGTCTTTCCTGGTGCATATCTTGAGCCATAAGTAACACTCACGCTCATGCTCGCTCACTGTTAGCCTTATGCACTTATCCATGAGTGGCCTCACCAAATTTCTCTGTATGGATAATTCTTCCCGTTCAAGTTAAGCTCTTCCTTCTTGGCTTGTGTGTGACAACGCATAGTAATATTTTCCAGATGTGTTTCAGTCCTTCCTTGATTTAGAGGTTAAGATTCAGTGTGATAATAATGCAGATTGTCCTGTACGTATGTCTATTGAAGTACGATTCATTTTGTCCTAGTTGATATATGTGTGTGATATGGGGCTAGAATAGAGTGGGGGCTAAAACAAGGGTGGGTAGCTCTTATCAAGTGTTGTTTTCTTATTTGGAGTAACAGCTCCATTTTTAATTGGAGTATCATAGGACAAAATGTTTCAAAATAGATTAATATATCACACCATGGATTTAAATAGCGTGCTATAGTGTTTGGGAGACACTGGCGCTACGTTTTTGACCATTTTGACGCTATTAACGCTAAGAGCATGCACAGCAGGGCCGCTGTCAAGCGCCCTGCATCTGCATGCACAAGATGGCGCCAAAAAAATTCAAACACACGCAGACCCATCACTCGCACAAGCGGGCATGCACGCAGGCGGGAGAGTTGATGCAGGGCGCTCTAAGACCGCTATAGCGCGCTAAACCGCGCGGTGGACAGGCCAATTTAGCGTCGCTATAGCACTTTGGGCCAAAATTTGGTGCAGAGCTAAATTCA
This sequence comes from Raddia distichophylla, assembly GCA_005191435.1. Lineage (NCBI taxonomy): Eukaryota > Viridiplantae > Streptophyta > Magnoliopsida > Poales > Poaceae > Raddia > Raddia distichophylla. Next base: position 640,848 of record SPJY01004231.1, on the reverse strand, counting down.
GATTGAGTCCATCTACTGCTTGGCTCCGTCTCCTACTGGGTTTGAGTGTCTTTGTTTGTGTGATGTACTGTTGTTACATTGTTAGTGTGTTATTGTTACCTGTTGCTATGGTGGGCTGTTTGTGTGCTGTACGTCTGTACTGCTGTTACCTGTTGCCTTGTTATTCGATTTGTTAAGTACTTAAGTTATTAGGCTATTAGACTAATATGCAGAAGAGCTACAGAACTAATTTATGTTTGCTTGTTGGATTTAAATAGTTGTTGTGATTCCCTGCATTTTGCATTTTTTTGTTTGGAAAAACGCTAAATGTCTTAGCGTCGCTATAGCAAGTCTTAGCATTTCTGGTAGGCCTTCGCTAAAATGTTTAGCGCGCTATTTAAAACACTGTATCACACTGAATTATATGGTAGCTGGTAGCGACAAGTACGATGTACCTATTGTGATTATGGCTACGTCAAATAAATTTTACCGAAAAAAGATTAGGAAACCTGCAAATACGTTGTAAAAAAAATAGCGCAAGGTTGAACTCTTAAGATGCTGCCGTAACCTTGTTCTTTTCAGCTTTAATTAAAATTTAAAACTACGACAGAAAATTTGTCTTTTTTACAAGTCAAATATTGTCTTTTTTAAAATTATAATCCATTCTGGCTGAATTAAGTTGGTGTCCAATAACTGCACATATTTGATATGAATTATCATTTTTCTCGAATTAGTGTATCATTAGTGATAAGACCGAGAAAAAGGGAACACCTTCAGTTATTACTTTCTTCAATAATCCCAGACCATTTCACTTGATTAATCTCGTACGAGAACTATAGGGAACAGTTGATTAATGAAGCGATAAGGCTTGGCACCACCCAATCCCTTAACCTAAGCTGTGCCCACTGCCCACAAGGCTGCAAAATGATGTGAAGTAGGAGTGCATCAAGGGTGTCTGAGAATCCCTCTGCCTCTCCATAGACCACACTGTAGCTCGTTGCCTGGTTGGTTTAGGTTAAAAGAAATTTGTTTAGGTTTATCTGCGTAAAATCATTGAATCCATGCATCTCGTGATATAACTTCGGGTCAGCTAGTTATCAGTCTACTAAAAATTATTTAATTCTCAATCAATTTTTTGTATCGTTAAACCTCAATCCAATTGCCTAGATCTCTCCACTTCCTCTCTTTTTCCCCACTCCCTCTTCCCTGCCTCCTTGATATGTTCCACATCACCGCCTCTCTAGGTCTCCCACCTCCGCCTCCTCCGCCGATGCTACCCCACCCAGTCTAACTGAAATGGCCAGCATTGATCTTCCCTCCTCCGCCGCCTAGCCACCTTAGCCCCAGCCCATGGTTCCGGCGCCACTGTCGGTGCCTCGCCACTCCACGATTCCCACCCCCACCGCATATCACCGTCTCCCTCTAAGCCCGGGGCATAAGAAACCCCATCCCCATCCCCAATCCGAACCCTAACCCTAACCCCAATGGCATGGCTGCCGGAGGAGTGGAAGAAGGTGGCGGAGCCGGTGAGTAGAAATAAGCTGGCGCCGCCATGAGATGCCAAAAGAGTAAAAATCGACTGATGGTTAATAAATTTTTAGACATATGGTTTCTAGCAAAGCTGTATAACTTTTGGTAAGATGATCACCGAAAAAACCGGAGCATGGCCGCCTTCTTTCGGTTAATTTCTTTTTTGTTAAACGACAGTAATTGCGTGGGTCGATTCAAACTTTTGCAGCTGCCAGGCATGAAATATCCTGATTGACACGCCATCCAATGGAGATTAGTTTATTATTTAAAGATTTAAACACAGTTTAGTGATACTTAAATATGACCTTTCTAGCCACATGGTGGGGCCAAACACACTGTATCACTACTTTTAACCATGGTGTATTGATGTGTCCACAGTCCACTCCAAACCTCGCTAATATATAAAAAATGCACAACAATGGCAGTAATAAGTTGCATGAGCAGTTGCTAACAAATAGAAATTTTAAATTTAGTCAGTAAAAACTCCATGATATGTGTTTCTTTTACTTACACAACGTTGCTGGTTTCTATGGTGCGTTGAGACGCGTGTCTATAAGGTGCGTCGACTAATGAGATGAGTTTGTGTCCCCTCTCAAAGAAAAAACAATGTTGCAATGGTAGAAGTACAACCGGTGTTCTCACATGGAAGGGAACACGCGGTGGAAAATTAACCCAGAAGGACAAATCGGAAATGACAATTATATATGCTTTGTAAACAGCACTATTTTCCTATTTTCTCCTAAAAAGGAAACATATATCATCGTCAGTGAAGCACAAGCTAGCATAGATTCATAATAAAAAATAACCTTTTTTTAAAAAAACAAACATAAACAACCATAATTCTCAATAATCTTTTGCATGACCTATGATTACAACAGATACCACAAAAAAAGAGGGAAAAAATAAAAAAGCAAAAACAAACAGAGCAGAAAGAACACCATCTACAAGAACACTCCACACGCACACACTCTGTCTCACCCGGCAAAAAACAGAGCAAGCTTTGCCATCTTTGCGCTCGGCTCGGAGTCGATCGGAGGTGCACGCGCCGTCGACGCTAGTAGGAGCGGGCGGTGGCGGCGGAGAGCCTGGGGGAAGGTGGGAGCGGACTGCGCATGGGCGACCTCGGGGGCGGCGGCTGCGCGAGGCGGCGGCCGTCGGCGTCGTAGTAGATGACCCCGGAGAAGTCCAGCGGCTGGCACCGCTCCCCCATGAGTATCTCCTTCCGCCACACCCCGCCGCCGCCGCCCTCCTCCACCGCGCCCTTCGCCTTTGCCGACGGCAGCGAAAACGCCTTCTTCCACGGCACCACGGAGCGGGACGGCGACGGCGACGAGGCCACCTTCCCGCCGCCGCCCACCCGCCTCGCCGCCCGCTGCAGCCGCCGCGCGCACGTGCTCATCAGCGCAGCCACCGCCTGCAGCAGGCTCACCCCCATCTCCGATCTCTCCCTTGCTCTCGCTTTCTTGAATTGGCTTCGCAGCGGAGTTTGTTTCGATGTGGGCGCCTGGTTTTGGCGCCATATATAGGCGGGGAGAGGTGGTGGTGCTACACGGGGGGTGGGCAAGTCAAACTACTTGTTGATTAATACTCCCTCTGTTTTTTTGTTTGACGTCTTTGATTTTTTGGCACGTTTCTGACCATTCGTCTTATTAAAAAATTTAGTGCAAATATGTAAAAAAATAAGACATATTTAAAGTACCTCTATTGATAAAACAAATCATAACAAAATAAATGATATTTACAAAAATAATTTGAATAAGAATAATGGTTAAAGTCGTGTCAAAAAGTCAAAGGCTACCTCCTTTTTTTTGTTGAACGCATTTGACTTTTCGATAGACCTTTGACCATTCGTCTTATTCAAAAATTTAGTGCAATATGTAAAAAAAATAAGACATATTTAAAATACCTCTATTGATAAAACAAATCACAACAAAATAAATGAGAGTAAGACGAATGGTTAAAGACGTGCCGAAAAGTGAAAGGCGTCAAACAAAATAACGAAGGGAGTAATTAATTACCAAGTGTGCTCTAAATTCTAATCCAAACGTAATGACGCAAGAGGGAGGATGGTGCTCTTGGTTTTTCGTTTTGATTGAACTGTTTCTTTAAAAATTTGTTACGCTGAAATCCTAAGGGGGCCATGAGTCATGACCGCATCATAATAACCCATGTGTTTTTACTGTGGAACTCAAGAAGGCTGCTTGAATATCGGGGATACTCATCGGTTAGGCTGTAACTCCCTCCGGTCGCCAAGCCACGCTGTTTTGAATATGAACATGGACTTGAAAATACAACTTAAAGAGAGAGTGGCTGAGTCGCGTCGTTTCATATGAAAACCTAGGTTTGTTTTGATGGGACATGGGAGACGGTAGTGACTATGTTGTCGCACCTTTGTTGAATTCATCACTTAAGGTCTCGTCGTACCTTTTTTTGGCTAGCTACCAGCTGATTGGAGTGTCGCTCTAGGTGTTCACCGCCTTCGGTATCTTGGGGAAGCTTCTCTCTGCACGACGATGGCGTCTGGAGTCTCTCCTGTTCTTCGCATGCCATATGGAACGATCGACATTGGAAGCATATTGTGCCTCAGTAGAACATCCTACGTGGTGGTGGTGCCGGCTGTCCTACATGTCTCATGCGAGTATCCCATCTGGTGGTGGCAGTCAACAGCTTGACTGGCCTTCTCTTGCGCTACCTTGTAATCGGCGTCGATGCTCTGGACAAGCATCCCGTGTGGTGGTGCTTCATTGTTTACAGACGTTTTGGCCTGTATTTCTGCCTAGTGTTGGCTACCAAGAGTTCAGGTTCCTTCGTATAGTAACGTCTTGTGGTGTTGTTTTCCTCTCTTCCACTGTTTCTTTTTCACTTTTCTAATGGAATGGTGGAGCTCCTGCCTGGTTGGTCGGAAATTAAAAAGAGTGACGCTATTCTAAATATCGACATAGCCTTGAATTACAACTTTAAAACATTTTTTGGTCAAAATTTAGCTATAGCACTCAATAAAAATATGATGAATTGCCTTTGCAGAATTTGGATATACGATTGTCACGTATCCAAGCCATACGTATTAAGTAAGTTGATAGCCAATGTTTTCAAAGTAAAATGGCTTTTCAAAAAATGCATATGCATATTTCTTGACGAAGGGGAGTGATAACTATAAGTTCAAGGTACTTCTTGTGTGCTTTTGTGATTAATGACAAGCAGACTTAACGACAACACCTAATTTAATGCTTGAGTAATGTTAAATCTTTAACATAATTATTGTTATGAGACTAATATGTTTATTGTTAAGATTGGTTTAGTCTTATCCTAGCAAGATGGTTGTGACAACATCAAGAACGAAGATGACTAGTGGTTATTCCTAGACATGTAATCCTTTTGGTTTTAATTGGAGTTTAAAGATTGTCGTACTATTAAGAGTGATGCATATATAAAAAAATGGTTTAGCCATGTTTTTAGGTTCTCAAATGATCGATCTTTGTGAAAGATTAAGACAGAGATGTCGGTTGGTGTCAAAGAGTATAAGATTTGGAGTTAGTTTTTGTTTCCCTACATTTTCTACACCACCCATGTGGATTTAGGTTGTCAGGCCTTGTGGATGTCTGTGATCCTTGTTCTTAGCTTTCTGTAGAGTTCAAGATCATCGAAAACGGAGTTTGGAGTCAAAGGTTTTGTCCATTTTTGTCAGAGTTGTGCAGTGAGATCAAATTGTTTGGTGTTTGGCACTAGTGTCTGATTCCTCCTCTCCTGAGTGTATGGTTATTTCCATATTTCGAGCTTGCTGTATTTTGGACCATATAATACCAAAGTGTCTGGTGTTTTACACAGAGTCCTCGTTTTTACACGGAGTGTCCAATGCCTCCCCTAGCAAAGTGTCCGGTACTTAACATCGCACTGTCTTATGTCAACTAAAAGTTTGTCCTATGACTAGCTTGGGAGCTGCCCTATTTAAAAGCCTCCTCTCTCCCACTTGTAAGTGCTCGTTGCATTACAAATCCATAAAGTTATCTCATCTTCTTGAGTCTCCAAGCACCATCCACTCTAGATCTAAGTGATTCTCTTTGTGAGAAGAGCTGGGAAGAGACTGTGAGTGCTAAGTGAGAAGAGTTGATCTTTGAGCTCTTGAGTTTATTTCTAAATTCGTTCTTTGTGAGCATTTGTTACTCTTGGAGGTTAAGAATTCTTAGACGCATAGGAGTTTCCTACGAGACACTGAGCTTGGTATTGTGTTGTGGGAAGATTGTGAAGGTTGATTCCGTCTACGCAAGAGAAGGAATAAAGGAGTGAAGCCGAGGAGTGTTTGGGGAAACCTCAGGATTGACTAGGGTTGAAAGACAGCTTAGCTCAAATGTGATGGTTGAGCCACTTCAATGGAAACGTAGAATTATCTCAAGGATCCAAATTTCGAGAACAAACATCACCATGTCTCCATCTTCATTTGGTTTTCTCCATTTCTAATCTGTCACGTTATTTGCTTGAGATTTAAGCTAATTGTGTTCGGTTAGCTTTGTTATATGCTACTGCATCTACTATTGCTTGTGATCTATCTTTGATGCATGCATGTAGTAACGTTCAATTCAATTCATGACATTTACTTTGAAACTCAAAACCCTAATTCCGTTGGTAGGTCAGATTATCCAGTATTTTGCATCAGATACTCTGGTGCTTATTGGAGTATCTGGTCCTAACTATTGGACTGTCCGATACCTTATGCTTTCGTATTAAAATCTTTTTTAAATTTCTGGCTGCCTATTCATCCTCTCTGGGCGTACATCCTTAACTTAATTATTTTAGCAATGACTTTAAATAAATATAAGATTTTCTTAGCTCGGTGGGGTGTCATTGGCAAGGGTGAAGAGGAGAGAGAGGAAGCAAGACCTTCGTCCAAGAATTCAACAAAATATTATGGTTTTTTTCTTAAAAGAAAAATGTAGCAGAGAGGATGGGATAGTCACATCGATCTAAGAATAAACGGTAGAGGAAATGCCTAGGAAAACCTTGTATTCGTGGAACATCTTTGTCTCAAAGTTAATTTTTTTTCCTGGCGGCTGCGCACGATGACTAGTTTGCTCCCTGCCTCCCTGGTACGTGCTAAGATCGACGTGCGCCAAACATTTTTGCCGTGGCACCGTGAGTGCAACCAAGTGCGATATCAGTCGATTTCCCAACATGTTGACTAATGACCCCGATGTTTATTTCCTGGAGCACGATGGCGGCTGACCTTTTGCAGGACTTGGCATCGCCTATCAATGAGTTTTTTGAAGGACAAAAAATAAAGAAAAAAGGCAATAATGCGTTCCTCTGGTCGTGGTCACGTACGTCACCTCCGGCTTCACATGTAATCCGGCTCTTATTGAGAGCAAGAAGGCGTCAAAAAAGGGGTGGTCATAACCCCTCTCTATCTCTCACTCCCATCTCTCTCTCTATCTCTCTCATTTCTTCATTCTTGACCCCAAAATTAATTAATCTGCTTGTCCTTTGAAGTGTCAAGGCTAACATTAAACTTCGACGTTTGCATGGGCCAACTAAAACGAGCAATTAGAATAGCATTATAGATTGCGGCAGCATGAGAATCAGACAACAGGAATAAGCTAAGGTGATGTCATGTGAGATTTTCCTCTATATTTTTTATACGTGTTTGAGACGATGTCGTTCAAGATGACTTGAGAGAGTTAAATATCTAATCTCTTCACATCGATTGATCGATGTAACGGAGACCAAATCGTTTTACCCTTGAATAAGAAAAGAGAAGGGACCAAATCGTTTTACCCTGGTGAAAGAAAAGGGACTAAAATCTTTTGTAGTCGTACGTTGAAAAAACAAATCCAATGTCACTGATGCAGATATATACGTCGGAGAAGTTCAATCATACACCACGTATCTTTCAGAAGTATCCTACCAACTTGATTTAAATAAATAACGTGTCCTACCAACCTGAATTATTATAGTTTTGGGGGAGACTTAGCAATTGCAAGTGCTATGTAAAAAGTAATTAACGAAGGAAGTACTTTCAAAAAACCAAGATAGGCGGCTAGGAGGGGAGTTGAATAGACGCCAACATTTTCGACGATTCTTAATTGATTGAACCTCCTTCGAAGCGCTCCAAACCAAAACAACCCCTTGTAGGCAATACAACATACACCTTGCTGGCACGATAAGAACCACCTCGAAACGATTAACCTCTTCGATAGATGTGATCCAAAGGGTTATAGAAGATCACCAAGAAGCTAAAAATCACAGCTAGCCACAAGAACCGACTCACAACTTAACCCCTTGCTAGCATTATGTCGAACACTTGTTGGACGGAGATTTAAACCAAAACAAAACAACATCTCTAAGGGCCCTAGATGGAGAAAAATGATTCCCAAGGATAGCCCTATCCTAGAGCGGAATATTGAAAGGATGAACACGTAAGAAATCGATCAAAACCATCTCCAAAATATCACTTCAAAAAGCAGCTCGCAAGAATAAATAGGAGAATCAAAACAAGGAGCAAATCGGCACATGAGCAAAAAGAGGAAGATGGATTTCATTGCATCGTGTTTGGGTATTACAAACTGTTTTCCGTGGCCACAAGCACTCATAGGTGCCACCCTCACTCTCCCTCTCACCCTCTCAGAAGTGAAACCACCTAACCCTAGGGCTCATCTCCATTCTTGATCTGAGTATAAGTGGTTTACAACACACACACTAGCTAAACTGCTCCCGCCAAGAAATATTTGTGTCATATTCCTCCAGAAGCATCCTCACAACTTTTTCACAGCTCCTGGTCGCCATCCCATATCTGAGTCCAGTAGTCAGTCTAGCTTCACTGCCAAGTAACTAACACCCCAGCCTCCAACTGTCCTGGATTCTTGCCACAGTGAAGCTTCTCGTCCACGCCATCTCATGTGACCGACATGTATCAAATCTGTTCACCTACATGCCCCCGGACGCCTGAACCTCCAGTTCGCCTCCGCGGAACTGCGACAACCACATACCCATCGATACCTGCATCACATAGATGAGTACAAACCTCCAACTTACTTTCTCTTACAAGATTAGCTCCACTAAACATCATCAACATAAAAAACCATGCACAAAGATCGTTTGAGTGCAATTTGTCACAAAATCATTCTGGATACGACTCCATCGGACTTAGTCTGGTCCCCACTAGACCCTGTCAAGTCAAGCTCAAAAATTGAGCCAACACATCCACCAGACACAGTCCGCAAAAACAGATTGTACAATGACAGCCACCGAACCCCTTCGAGTCACCCACCAGACATAGTCAAAAACACTCCACCGGATCTAGTTCGATCACCATCAGACATAGTCTGATGCCTCCGGACATAGCCAAAAACACCGCACCGGACCCAGTTCGATCACCATCGGACATAGTACGATGGAAGATCTCGAAGGAAACATCGGTATTGCGAGAACTAACCGGATCCAATCCGTTCACCATTGAACTCGGTTAGGTGAACACTTAACCTATACGGTCCAGTCTACATCGGACACCGTCCGGATAGGAACATAACAAAAATAAAGAGACCGGACCCTGTCCGATCATCATCGGATCAGTCCGTGTACACTACTTAAGCCTAGATAGATTCTAAACAGAGTCCCATATTCAAAATTCGGGCCCGTTTAACCAAATATACTATCAAAGTATTTCAAAAACTCACCAAATACGCATCATCACATATATTCATCACAACATCGGGGTCTCCGCGTGGTTCTCAACAACTTATTACATCAGAGTGCGCATGCCAACATGGCAATTATTACAAATATTACAACTAGGATCGACACCTTGCAGTTGTCAAGACGAAGTACAACAGTTCAATCATCGTATGCCTATATGGGGAAGCCCTTGTTAAGTAACCTTCAGAATCTTAGTTCGGACATTTCAAAAGGCAACGTAGGAAATGGGATCGACCACGTATTACAATGCACAAGAGGGGGCTTTTGTCAACTGAATAATGAAAACCGCAGTTAGCACCGTGAGCTAGACAGGTTTTGGGCAACATGGTTGGTGCTGGAATTTCAAAGGAAAAGATTGAAATTATTTAAATTATGTTTACTGTTTACATAACGCTTTTAAATGAGTTGGAGACAATATTAAAATAGTCTTTAAGCAAATAAACTCATACACTCCTTGAAACCCTTGCATGCATTGATCCATTGGCTTGCAAGTATGTTAAATATACTCAACCTCGTATTTCAACCGCTAGGCTGCTCAATCCAATGAGAAGTTCCTCGCTCACAGTGCTTTGAGAGTGAAGGAGATGAGTGCCATCAGGAGTTTGCTGTCGGAGTCTAGGAGGAAGACTTCGACGACATCTAGGAGCTCATCCTACAACTTGGCTATGGGTTATGTTTAGTTGCTACTTTATTTTGGAGTTGCTACTTTAGTTGCTACTTTATTGTTACAACTTGCCTGTGTGCCTTACACTTGTAACATTTGCCACGTTGGCATGCGCACTCTGATGTAAACTTTGATAATGGTATTTGATCCAATGTTCTGGAATCTATGTGTCCTATCTTAGTTGATTCAGTAACTAGTATATGTAAGACATGGAAAGGAAGTAACTTCATTTTGGATCCTGACAATAATTTTGTCTGATACCAAAAAACTTGGGTACCCCCCCCCCCCCCCCCCACACCCCGCATCACACATTTGGGTGGCGGTGCATAGCATTATTGTTCCAAAGTATTGCCTGCAGTTCACTATAAATATACTGTTTGATTCGATCAATGACAACATTCAAGGATCAACCGGCATATACTGTCTGATTAGCTGCAAGAAAATACTCTGCAAGTTCATTTCTATAATATGATGTCACACATTTAATTCTGTTTATTATGTTCAAGAAATAATATCCATACTGTAATACCCTTGCTTTGTAGTTGCAAAGATCTCATAATAATACTTAAAAAATTGCTACTGATTCCATAAATAATTGAGGGAAAAAGGAGAATATATACAACGCCTATTCTGTTGTAGGAGACAAAAACTATATAAATAAGAAATTATTTTATCAATCAAAACAATGTCAAGATTTTTGCCACTTATTTTTAGTACGCCTAATTTATGGTGCAAATTAATCATGTGTAGATGCAATAAGCCAACAACTATATATACAATTAATCATATTTTTGAAGACTATATATCTAACAAAAATGCAATTTGATGGAAAATTTAGTGGCGCAATTCCGGAGGAACTTCTGTTATAGCGAAGAAAAACGTGGCTCTTTGCAGCCAACACATTGTCCTCACGGATTGCATCACGTTGCTAGATTATATGCCTATTTTGTCAAAACACACATGGAACTTGTTCGTTAATTCAACAATCAACACGCGGTTGGTCGAGCGATTTCGGTCAACAGTCCGTTCAGTCAAGTTGAAACGGCGAGCAAGGCACCAAGAAAACTACCAACAAGCAAACAAAAATCAGGGAGTAGGTTGTGTCAACGTTTCAAGTAAAAAAACTTATCAGATAGATGAAGGCCCTGAGCACTGACAGTCAATTACCAGACGGGACGGTCACTGGCTCCTTCAGAATTGGTGATAGCCAGCAGCGCCTCACTCGTGGATGACGGTGGATCCCTCCACCAAATTCGTGCGTCGACCATTGCATGGATGCGGATCCTTTTCCGTAATGACAGAGAACCCATTGACATGTGGATTTTTGGCTTGTGAGATCTACATGTCAGTAACCCACGACCAAGAGACAACGGTACAGGATCTGGATCATTGCATGGTTGGTACGCGCACGACCGCTGAATCTTCAGTCTGTCTATGCCATCAGATAACCCTGACACTAAGAAATAGCTCCACCAACCAGCAGATTCGATTCATCGAGTGCCATCTTCTTGCCGATTTCCTTAAGGAGCATGGATATGGGGCTGTGATGTCGATGTGTTGGGCATGCAGAGAATGGAGAACCAGATCCCCTGCTTCCAGGAAGAAAATGCCGGGGCTGCATATTTGTGTGCATTTTTTTCCAGAAGAAAGGATACATCTTGTGGTTTTTTTAATTAAACCTTTGAATGCAACTTGTAGCTACTTATATCGATCGCTAAAGCGTGCATTTGTTGTGGCTTAAATAATTAAAACCATCAGTACCTTGGTGCACACCATGATGGTGCTAAATGATTACTCCTCGTAAGATCACCAGCATAAAAAATTGGATTTACTAACGCACATTCGACCAAATTTTTTCGTGATTTTTGGTCGCTTTATTTACCTTGCATAGGTGTCCCCAAGACACAACTTAGAGAGTGGTGTGGTGTTGTCTCAGTAGTAGGATTGATTTTTAAATGGTGACGCATATGACAAATGGATCGACGAGGATGCTGATGATTATTAGGAGGCTGACAGAAGTGGCTAGCGGATCCAAGACTCATCAAAGATGAGGAAGAAGAGTTGGGAGGGGCACTCAGAGAAGAGGCTGATCACCAAAAAGGTGGAACCGCAGAAGGAGAGTGGAACAACAAAGGAGGATTACCAATCTTGTGCTAGTGTAATGCTCGTGCAATCAAAGGAGTGGATCGGAGGTGGCTACAAGGCACAAAACAGAAAGGTGTAAGCTTTGGTATGTTGAGGATACGAAGCTATTGTTAACACCCAAATTTAAAAATTGGAACGTATACAGTGCAAATGCCCATTGAGTGCTAACATGCTAATAACAGGTTTGGGTCATCTATCAGGAGCAGTCCAGATCTGAAGAGGTGGAAGTCACTTTTCTCACTTAAACACTTTCACGAAAAAAACCCCTGACTTTCTAAAAGGAAAGGGGCTTCCACCTTTTCAGATCTAGGCTACTCCTCGGGGATCTGATGGTCCAGATCTGCTGTTATCATATTAGCACCCAATAAACATTTGCATTGGATATGCTGCCTTTAAAAATTGGCTGATAGTTCTAGAAGATCGCCGGAAGAATTATAGAATGAAACAAATATAAGAGGAAGAGTTTGAGTCAATTTTTGTAGATAAGGGAAGAGGAATTTGGATCGGCTTGGACAAATAAGGAATGAGGTGTTCGTGTCGGACTTGATGGTTGTCGGTGTATTCTACACCGTGGTGTGCCCCCGCTTCACCATTTAGGGAGCGTTCCAAACATGGAAACATCGGGCCCAAATAGAACAAGGTCTGGTTTCGGACAAAGTGAAGTTCAAGCTGTTTGATTAGGCCACGTGGCGGTTTGACGCGCAGGCGGGCGACCACGCCCAGGGCGTCGGGCGGCCAGGACACGTGGCGTCCAGCGCAAGCGGGCGGTCGGACCCCAAGCGCCAGGCGACCAGGTTACATAGCGCTTGGCTAGTAAGCGCTAGGATAGCGCACAGCGGCAGCTCGGGGTGTGCGGGCCCCACTGCCAGATACAGGATGAAGTTGCAAGCAAGCTTACTTGATAAGGATTTCTCCGAGATACACCGAATACAGAGCATTCAATGCGACGGAACAATTCTGACGGAGTGGGTGGGGCTTTGACAGTATGATTGCCCCCGCCCCGCTAGTATGTCAACTACGCTGTGGCCGTCTCCGTAGCCATCCCGTTCACGTCTACTACGGTGTGACTGAAAAACGCTTGGGGCAGGCAGGCCGCTCTATCCTATCCAAGCTGTCCCGTTGTCAGAAGCACGGGCAGGAAAGATGGCGGTGAAGACTAGCACAGGAATAATGATGGCTACAGTGGTAGGATCATTTAATGCGCACTATGTAACACGTTGCAACCCACGCCAGCCCGGGTATATAAGGGCTGGGGGTGCATCTGTAAAAGGGTTCCCGGATGGATCCTGAGATCGGACCCTACAGAGACTAGCCAGTTCATACATTGCAAAAAGCTTGAGCAGGATTAGGGCTGTTACCCGATCAGGGTGCCTGAATCTGGGTAAACCTGAGTGTTTGTTCTCGTGTTCTCAGGCCGAAGAGAGAGGAGAGGAGCGAGTCGGCTGCGCACACCCCCACTGCCGAACAACCAGATTAGATCCCAGAAAATCTGTCAGATAAAATACGCCGACAGTGGCGCGCCAGGTAGGGGGTAGTCATCAGTTTGCTCCTAGGTTTCTCCGGTCAGTGTTTCCTTTTCTCATATTATCCTCAACTCTTCGAGGAGCAAGGATGTCGGAGCACGGATCGGAGAAAGAGGCTGGTGACCCTCGCTGGAAGCCGCTCAGTAGGCGGTAGGATGAGACGTCTTCGTCGCGCCCTCAGGAGGATGCTCCTCCCGCGGCGGACGCACCCCCGGTTCGACGGCGGCTGTCCCTGGAGGAGGCCTCCCCGTCCCAAAACCTGCATGCTACACGCATGCTGCTGGAGCACCCATCGGTGGAGTTGGCAGGGGATTCCCCCGCCAAACCGTGGCTGCGGGACATCGCGTGTCTCGTGGACACAGCTCACCACTGGATCGAGGTCTGTGGGCAGTCGGGCGCTTCCGGTGGAGTTCCCTGCTCGAAGTCACATGCGGAGTGCACGTAGGCATCGAGCCGCCCACGCCAAGCTCGCTCCGGTCTTGGTGGCCAGGGCAAGGGAAAGGCGGTACAGGGTGCAGACTCCGCTCGTGCAGAGGTTCGTGCACCAACCCGAGTACCGTCGCAAGTTCCCCTAGGGAGGGGGCGCCAAGAAGACCTCCAGACTCATTTGGAGGAGCGACGACATCATTGCGGCGTTGACTTGCATGACGAGTTGCAGCGTCGTCGTTCCCGGACGCGGGATGAGGTTCAGCCGGCGAGTTCCGGCGGCGGGTGCCATTCTGATGGAGATGAAGGGGATTTTGCATCCTCTGGGTCCCGCCGGGATCTTGGTAATCTCCATCATCCGCCCTACGGCGTCGGCTACTGGGCGTTACTACCCAGCTGCACCTAGTGGCATGGCCGAAGAACTTCCGCCCGGCGTCCGTCGAGAAGTACGACGACGCGACCAATCCGGAGAAGTTCTTGTAGATCTACACCACGGTGGTGTAGGCTGCCGGCGGCTCCGAGAAGGTTATGGCCAATTACTTCCCTACAGTCTTGACAGGTTCCACCCGCTCTTGGCTGCTAAACCTCCCGCGAGCATCAATAGGCTTGTGGGAGGAGCTGTGTGACCAGTTTGTCACTAATTTTTAGGGTTCCTACGACCAGCCAGGTGTGTTGGACGATCTCCACGCCCTAGAGCAGAAGAAGGGGAGTCGCTGCGAGAGTTCATCCGGCGATTCAGCCAATGCCGCAAAACCATCCCCAAGATCTCCAGCCAAGCGGTCATAATCGCCTTCCGAAGGGGTGTCAATGGGAGAAATGGGAACATTGTTGGAAATGTTCCGAAGCGGTCATAATTCTGTCTCCTTGCACTATACAATTCTCAATACAGGGAACGTTGTTGAAAATGGGAGAAATGTAGGAAGGAAATCTTTAGAGAGCTGTTCGGCAAGATGTACATGGGCTAGATAGAATCTTCCAGGGAGCTAGGCCCTGGTAGGCTGTTCGATTGGGCCGTCAGGGAGTGGGCCATGGCAATGGGCCGTAATTATATCCCCGACACATGCAGCATAACTTTGGTCCATCCATGACTTTCCAGCATACCAGATGTTCTCGGGATGGAGTACACACGGTTGATTATGCTGTCCACTGTGCATGGGTGGTTCAAATGCATTTCGTGTGAACCACGATGGCAAATTCTACTTCTTTGATTGTCATCGGCGTTTCACTGCCGCCAATCATCCATTTAGGACGCAGAGCGATGCATTTCGAAAAGACACGGTCATAACTAAGGATCCACCTAAACTTTGACGGCACGTGAAATTGTTGAATGTCATAATAAGTTAGTCATTACGGAGGATGGATACAAAGATTTTAAGGAGACATGTAATTGACTCACATATCCTCCATTTGTAGCCTCCCTTATACTATTCACCTATCCACTGGCACAATTAATGTCGATGTTATGCATCAAGACGGAAAGTATTGTCAACACAGTCTTCGACTACAAAGACAGAATAAAAGACAACATGAAGGCTCGTAAAAATATGGTTGGCATCTGTGCTCGACCTACCGTTGAATTACTATAGGATCAAGATGGACACGCAGGGAAGCCATGAGCTGCATACTATCTTAAAGCGGTTGAAAAAAAAATTCCGGATGGTCATGCTGTCAATCTGAGCAATCCGGATCCCTTGCAGTAGCAAATATAAATGCACGGTGCGCATTTTGACCTGCACCAGATTATAACTTATATAAATATGTCATATGGTGTTCAATTTGTACGAAACAAATTTTCTAATTCATCTAAAATCCTAAACAACTCATTTTCGAAGCTTTTTCAAATTTTTAAAATTCACAAATCATAAAAAATGAAAATAAAGTTTCAAAATTGGGTTTTTTCGGATTTTAGATGAATTACAAAATTTATTTTGTAAAAATTGCATACCGAATGACATATTTATAAAAGTTATAATCTGTTTCCAGACCAAAATGCACACCATGCATTTATACTCGTTACTGTAGGAAATACATGAGGTGAATATAGGGCGATTGACCTCACTGACACCCTTCGATGGCCTCGTTCCAAATGACATTAAGTTTGATCGTCTTGACGCATATGACACCAGGCACTCGAATTCATGATCTCAGTGAAATTTTGCATTTTTTTCCCCTAATTTACCGTCGATTTTCCTATTTTCTATATGTGACTTGACCATATTGCCCTCATGGGGCCTACACGTCAGTGAGAGATGGGTTGGGGGAGGCGTCGCTGGCATTGGGGAAGTAGGAGGTGGCGGCGAGGCACGGCGGCAGCGGCGTCGAGCTCGAGGAGGCGGCGCTAGGCTCGCCGACCCCTAGAGTAGGAGAAGAAGGGAAGAGAAGGAAGGAGAAGGGATGCTAGTTGAAGAAGACAGGGGCAAAATGGTCATTGCACTAGAGAAAAACAGTGTAAATCAAGGGTAAAATCCGAAAAATAGGCAAAATGTCACTGAGGTCATGAATTCGAGTGCCCGGTGTCATATGCGCCAAGGCGAACGAACTTAATGTCATTTGGAACGAAGCCATCGAATTGGGTGTTAGTGAGGTCAATTTCCCGTGAATATAAACACTGGAAAGATTAGTGGCTTCAAAAGTCATGATTATCATATTATCATGAAAATGCTGCTTCCTGTAATGTTTCGTAGTTACTTAAAAGATGAAATCAGGACAATATTTGCTGAGCTCAGTTTTTTGTGTTTTTAAACAGTTTGTACAAAAATAACAAAAGGTATGTAAGAACCAATACAGTCGGATAGAAATCGGCCGGCCAGTGATGGGCATTGGGCCACCATCGGACTGCTCCGCGGCGTCCATTGCGGGGTGCACCAGTTGCAAATTGGGACCAACGGTAGTGGAAATTGGAAAACTAGCTACAGATTGAACAGGACGGCGCTCACCAATGCATGCATGCACTAGTACCTCTCCCCGTCGCATCATACCTTTTGCCTAGCTTCTTTCTGTTGGAGCATCTGGACATATAGAAATAAATCTTGTTTTGATGGGAACAAAATTAGATCTCCTCTTCCTATTTTACATTTGATGTGTTCTTTCATAATGTATTGGTCAAACTTTCTGAATGATGAGATGAAAGAAAATATTAGGGAGTGTTCCCATAGACTCAGCTCTTTTATTGCAGGATTGGAGCGTGCTGATCAGGGAGGGGGCATGAGTAGCATCACCTGGATGGGTGCTGATGCTTGAAGAAAAAGAGTTAAAATTCAGATGCCGAAACTATCTTCTGAAAAATGAGATGCTGTTAGCAAAAGGCATGGGGGAGGGCATCTGGATCTGGAGAGAGGCTCTCAACTGTTAATTCTAGAATCTATGAAACTTTTGTAGTTGCAGTGTGCTATATCCGGTTTGTAAGTATGTGTCTTTGTTGCTACGTTCCCCTCTTATGTAAGAGGATGCGAGTGTCTTTCTTCGGTTTTTTTTTCAGAAACTTTGCAGTAATATGGGTCGTAAACAGATACTGTTTGTGTTTGTTTCCGTTGTCATAATTGTCATCATGGTAATGGAAATTGAGGTCATGCCCCTTATGGGGAAAAAAAAAGTACCTCTCCCCGTCATGTGTGCAATGGGCATCCATCAAGGATGCTGCGTTGCACGGCACAGCGCGCCACGGACCATGGTGCTACGCATTCGACGCAAGCCGGCGCGGGCGAATGCATCGGATCGGATCGAATCGCAAGTTCGCAACAATGAGTGAGCACGCCTCGTCCACACGGCCATGCACGGCAACGCCAGTAAATGCGAGCGTGGGCGCGGCACGTACGGCACGGCACGGCACTACTAGCAGCTGTACTACTTGCTGCTGCGGTACCTAACGATTTGTTGCAACTGGGCGGCGTGTCCTTCCTCGGCGTCAGCACGTGCGTATATATGAACTGTTCCGGCACTGGTACGTTCGTGATTCTTGCCCATATACATGACTGACGGGCTGACTGACTATCCGGGTCTCCTACAATCTACATCCAATTGAAGTCTTGACTTGCACTGAGTTTGTAAAGCTATATATACATAGCATTTTGATAGCCGGGTTGACTTGTGAAACTGCTCCACAAGGCAAAGACCATTTACTAGATCTAATCTTTTCAGCTTATCATACCGTACGTTGCGTATAACGGTAGCAATTTTTTTTGTTTTTATATAGCCTATATGTTGTGATAATTTGTGACTATTTTTTAGTAACTTTTAGTAATTTTTTCAAAGATTGTAAAACTATTTTTAAATTTTTTTTATAATCTTTAGATATTTTTTCGAGAGCTCTCAAATTTGCTATGGTAATACACCAACGCAACGATAAGCTGAAAAGAACGATGCCTAGCCTGGTAGAGCAGATGGTGATGCTTAGCGTTGTTGTCCACCTAAAAGACGATCCGGTTCTCCTACAAGCTACATCCAATTGAGGTCTTGACTTGCACTGAGTTTGTAAAGCTATATATACATAGCATTTTGATAGCCGGGAGAAAAGACCATAGAGAGAGGGAAGAGAGAGGAGATAGAGAGAAAGAGAGATTATAGAGAGGGGAGAGATAGAGAGAAAAAGGGGTGCCACGGTCCTTTGTGTGGCACTGTATGCCACAAAATTTTTTTTCCACCACAAGAATCTTCCAGGTAGTCAAGATGCAGGAGATGACCGCCGCGCCAAAAAGAGGAAAAAGGATGTTGAAGAAAAAGAAAAAAGATTAGATTGATCATTCTCCTAGGTATTTGATATGGCTTTAGTTGTGTTACCCTGTTTGTTTGGAGTTCACCTGCGTGCGGTTTCAGTGTGGGGTTAATTCGCATATGTGGTGGCCACTGTTCAATAAGCACTGCTAAATTGAGTAATTCACAGCGTGGTGCATACTTTCATGCTGCCATTTTGTCATAGGAAACAAACAAAGAATGTGGTGTGCAAGACCTATCATCAGGTCTCAATTGAAATGTCTACTTCAGTGGGTTAGGTTTAGTTTTCTGTCCGTTATATATTTGGTGTTAAGCTAAGTACTTGCATGTTCGCTTAGGTCCGGTTTGTCTCCCATCTTAACTGCCGTTCAAACAACATCAGTTGACTTTTATTGCGATAAGATGGAACAACTCTTTTGGTCAGTAGAGTAGCTAGGTCAAGTTCGAGCCTTCGAGTGATACTGTCTGACTAGCACCGGGGTTAACGGGCTTGTTCAATTTTTGTTATTTTTGTATAGGGCACTTACTGTAATATTTTGTAATAATTATTAAGGTTTTATGAGGTTTTTTAAAGATGTCTACAATATTTTCAAATGAAGTTTTTATCCTTTCTAAATCTGTTTTTAAAAACCCTCAATTTTTCCAACTACAATCAAAACCAAACCATAACCATGAATCATAGAGTACCCAAAGCCAAGTCAGTAGCGGTGCTTAGGGATGGCAATCGGGCGGGTATCTCTGGGTACACCTATATCGTGCCCCGAATCCGAAACCCGAAAACACCGCCCATACCCGAACCCGAAAACGCCCGCGGGTACGAACACGCACCCATACCCGAACCCGACGGGTACCCGATACCCGGTGGGTATCCATACCCGATTTGCAGAAGGGGAGAGAAGGGGAAGAAGAGAAAGGAGGCGGAGGGCCGGGGGAGAGAGAGAGGGGGTGCAGGGGTTGGCGGCAACCAGGGCGGCGGCGGCGGCGGCAGGGGGCCGGCTCGGCGGCAGCCAGGGTAGTGACGGCGGTAGTAGGAGGACCGGCTCGGCGGCGACCCGAGGAAGGGAAAGGCGGAGAGCCGAGGGAGGGGCAGAGACCGAGGGAGGAAGAGAAGCTCACATGGACATGGTGGGCACGGTTGGCAACACCGACGAGACAATGGCGATGGCGACCGTCGGCGTGGTGGGGGGAGACCGAGCGGGGAAAATTTGGGAAGAGTAGGGTTTGAGGCGGGGTGTGCTGCCATGGGGTGGGGAAAATTTGGGGCGGGATGTGCCGCCGTGGATATAGGTTGCAACTCATACCCTTGCCCATCGGGTCGGATACCCATGGATATCCATATCCATGGGTTTTTCTGTCATCCCTAGCCGTGCTGAAATTTCAAAGCTGCTGCTAATTTAGCCATTTAGGTGGACAACATTGAGCATCACCATCTACTCTACCAAGGTAGGCCTTGTTCTTTTCCATTTATCATTGTGTTGGCGTATTACTATAGAAAATTTGAGAGCCTCGAAAAGATATCTAAAGATTATAAAAAGATAACTTAAAAGTAGTTTTTACGATCTTTGAAACAAGTTCTAAGTCACAAAAAATCATCACAATTATCACAATAAATAGACTATATAAAAATAACAAAATTTACTACTGTTATACGTAACGGTAAGATACGCTGAAAAGATCAGGTCTAGTAAATGGTCTTTGCCTTGTGGAGCGGTGTTTCTCGAATCAATCCACACACACGCAATAGACAGCAAGTGAGTCATTCCTTGACGATTCCAGCAATGAAGTGAATGAATTGGTCCTATCACGTTTTGTATATCAGCAGGTGGTAACTTTTATAATTTTTCAAGTATACGAAGGTAATAACAGGAACTTGTTTCCTTTGGTAACAGGAAGTTCAATAGAGGTCCAATTTCCTCTTTTCCTAGGAAGCCGAAGCTTTAATTAGGGTGAAATGCCCAGGATAATAAGAAGGCTGGGGCAGTGGGGCTCTCCTTCGACGGTACAGCGGCTTCTCTTGGCAAAAACTATAAAAAGTACAGAAAAGGAGTGCATAGCCCGACTCTCCTGAAGGATACACGTTTTCAATTCCAGCAAATGCATGTCGTCGAGGTGTAGGAGTGCAACGCGTTTTATGCTGTCCACTTCCTTGTCGAAATAGTTTCATATCTGCTTTAAATCGAGGAAAAAGCAATGAGAGTGAAAAGCTTTAGTACAACAAACATTCTGGCATGCTGCATGCAATGACTGATTGATTATGATGATTTAGAAGTACAGAGATTCCAAATAATGAAGACAGGATGATTATAAACTCCGAAATCTTTAGAAGCAAAAACAAATAATAGGCCAGGCAATCGAAAGGCATAAATATAATAGCCAGTATGCATGTGCAAAGCACATCAACATTTCTTAGGCAAAATTACTAAATAAAACGAGGAAGAATGAACCAAAAAAGTAGGGTTATTTCTTGATTGCCTTAGATTTCTCCTGAAAGTGGGGCTCGTTATACTTGAGCTACCATGGCGCGCTCTCCTTGACTATAATAATAACTTCATTGTTCATCCGGTTTTATTACATGGACGCAGTCTTTTCTCTCCACGATGGTTAGGTAGGGTGACAAAACAATACTATGTTGGAATATAGATAAAGCCATGATCCCTGTGGGGAAAAGGAGATGGACAACGGAAAGGTTCTCATACTATTGGGGATTGGGGATTTGGTAATAGGTATTAAAATTTTATTGGACCTGCCAACAGAACCGATATATCTAATAAATCAGGGATTATCCGTTGATGTTTTTCTAGGAAAATTGAATTTTTAAAAGATAACAAAAATGAACAAAGAATTGGTATTGTTTGGGTGTCCTTCCACTACGGAAGTGATAGTTATTGACTTACATTTTTTGTCTAATTAAATTTATACAAAATTCATCAAATCAATTTTTATTCGTTTTAAAATATATTTGGGGCCAATAAAATTCGATTATTGTTGACTAAATGAATATTTGCGGCAAAACTTTTTGCAGTGCTAATTAAGAGCTAGATCAAATTTCAAATTAAGAAAGTCTATTTTACACTCTGAACTATTGACACTCGTCCATTTAACCTCCTAAACTATGAAACCAGGTATTTTACTCCACGAAACTAGAAAATGTGCAAATAACACTCCCGCGGTGGTTTTAGAAGTGATTTTCCCACGTGGCGAGTTAGGTGGTAGTTCAGTCAGCAAAAAAAAAAATAACTAGAAATAAAAGGCATGGGCCCAGTTGTGGTGCACATTTTTCTCCTCTCCTTCCTCTCCCTTCTCCCTCTCCGACGCCGTCACCTCGTCGTTGCTCATGGCAAGGACCTCACGGAGTCCAAGTGCATTCGTGCGAAGCGGATGGTACGCATAAGTGCCTTAGAAGGCTAGGCAACAACGGTAACGACACGCACAGGCTCTACCCAAGCGACGGGATCTAGGAGCCAGCCAGCGAGACCAGTGGCAAGGACCTCACGGAGTCCAAGTGCATTAGCGCGAAGCGGATGGTACGCATAAGTGCCTCAGAAGGCTAGGCAACAACGGTATCGACACGCACAGGCTCTACCCAAGCGACGGGATCTAGGAGCCAGCCAGCGAGAAGGGAGAAGGGAGGGAGGTGGAGCACAGCGGCACCAGTGTGGCTCTTGGATGGGCGGCCGCCTCTAGCCTTGACGCCACCAATGCCGCACCTAGCGCCACCGACACTATACTCTCCGCCCCCCGCCATGCGGCCCCACCCTCTACCCTTGGTTGAGTCGCCCCCATCTATAGCCGTACCACTGACGCCTTCCTTTGCACCTAACGCCACCGACGCTGCCACCGCAATGCTCGCACCTCCCTATGCGATTATGCCGACGGCCGTGCCTCCAAGCGCGCTCTGAACCGCCACTGTGGACTCCACCCTAGGTCGCGTCGCTGCCTAACCCTCATCATTTTGATAGATCTAAGAAGAGAAGATGAGAAAAGGGTAGAATATATGAGAGGAGAAAGAACATGACATCTGGGACCGCTGTGGAGCCTTGTTGCTCTACTAAATGGCTATGCCACATGGGATGACATCATGGTAAATTGACCCAGGTAGATAGCCAGGTGGCGAAACAACCCCTGGGTGTTATCTGCGCCTTTTTTCTGCTTTCGCAGGATAGAATGTCTGATTTCAAAATTTAGAAGGTGAAGTAGACGAGGGTCAATAGTTTAGGGTGTAAAAAAGAATTTTTCCTTCAAATTAATTCTGATTATCATTGATTTAATGAATATTTCCAGCAGAACTTAGTTGTAGAGTTAATTAAAGGCTAAATCTAATTTCAAATTTGAACCAGATGAGGGCTGAAGAGTTAATGCTCCATTGTAATATTCCAATTTGTAATTTAGGCGCTGGATCAAACATGCTGAATGATTTAAATTTATTATGTTAAATTGTTAATACTTAATACATCAGCTTCATTATATAGTAGTATAAATATAAATACAGATGGGCATGTTTGGTTGTTAATTAAGATTGCCAAACCTCATGTTGGGCAAGGTTGACCTAGTTAAAGTGCATGTTTAATTCATAGGCGCACTTATGGTAAGATTCTTCCTTTTCCCAGGACTTTCTATGTAAGTTGCTCAAAAAAGTGTGCCAAAATTCTCTTAGATTTGCAAAGATGTGGTCATGATTTTCATGAACAATACTTAAACAAGTACGGTAAAAAGAGTTAGGAAAACTTGACAAGTTTAACACAGGCGCATTGTCCCCATTATTTACTCCTGTAACAGTGTAACTGCACATACTTAGCTATCTTACGTGCAGATATGCAATACGTGAGCATTCATACAGTGGCAGAGCCTGCAATTGTGAAGGCCTGAAAAATAGAATACATGCATTAATAAATTGCCTTTTCACATGCAGCAGGTAGAGGACCATTCACGCGAATAAGAAAAGTCATCAAGTTCCATTGTAAGCAGTAAGTACAGTACTTTTCAAGGTACCATCATATCTTGACACAAATTATATGTGTCATGCAACGTGTGGTTGGCATATAATCTTTTTTTCCACCGACAGCCTTCGTGTTTAATGCTGACGCAATCACAGTTAACATGGAAGAAATTAGCCGTCTTTGATCAGGACATACAAGTGCGAAGAAGTTTCTCAAAATTGCTCCAGTTCTGTCGGTTGGAGCCTTGTTGACATGTCATTAGTATTGGTAACATCAAATCTACAAAAAAAAACAGCTTTATGTAACTTAAGTCAAGCACAACCCTCTTAACGAATACCTGAAAAGATCATTATATCGCCAATTGTCCATGAAGAAATCTATGATC
Organism: Raddia distichophylla; assembly: GCA_005191435.1. Taxonomy (NCBI): domain Eukaryota; kingdom Viridiplantae; phylum Streptophyta; class Magnoliopsida; order Poales; family Poaceae; genus Raddia; species Raddia distichophylla. The sequence goes on along the minus strand of SPJY01004231.1, from coordinate 616,866 downwards.
CATCAATAAGATGTCATTAGAAGTGATTAGTGAAAATTGCTCAATGAATGACAACTGAAGTAGTAGCAAGCAGACTACATATAGAAAACACTCTACTTGAACTAGCAGGCCACAGATTGGAAACCCGCTAAAGCATATGCCAGCAAAACTCTAGCAAGAGAGTACAATACAGATCAAGCATGTGGCATGACACCACACGGAGTCAACAAACCACATATAAATTGACACTTTGGTAGGATCCCTGTTTGTTCCAACTCCAATTTGAGTACAATTATGTTTCCTACAGCAACAAAGATTGACTTATGTAATCATGCAAGACTGCTGCTGAGGTATATCTGACCCAAGTCGACAACAGTTTAATCTTTCCTCATGTAAGCTCTTCTACAAAGAAGCTCTTAAGAACTTGTAGTGCACAGAAAATGTTTTCCTAGCAGAAATCATCCTTATCTTCATGAATGGGACTCCCAAGTACCAACACAATGGAAACAACAAAATAACAAAAACAAGTAAAAAACAACAATAATGAATGATAATGATGATCAAGCAGCTATGTTAGCACCTAAAGTGAAAAGGAACATTTTGAATGAGAATCCATCAAAACAGTTTCCATATGGGAGAAAGTGATGAGCATATTTGAAAGATAACAAGAACTGAAATTAAGAATTGAATAAATGTTGCAATAAATCCTTCAAAACATTGTATATGCTTTACTAAAGTAATCATAAAATTAAGCTAGTATACATGTTTATTAAAATTGTTCATATGAAGTGAAAAAATTGCAAAATTAATCACAAATTTTTGGTCTTGTAAACCTAACAAAAAGATTGCAGGACAGACAGCAAATGTGTGGAAACTCAACTCACTATGTATCCTCAAATTATTTGACAATTAAAAAACATTTGAAACAACAAAAGTGCATTTTCTGTCAGCTGTGTTGTGCTTTTAGATCCATGTTGGTGTTCACTGTTGAAAATGGATGTTAGCGTTTGTAACAGTCTTGCAGTTGCAATGGAGCACTGCTAAACTATATCAAATTTCTGATAATTCCTCAGCTACATATTGTAATGACAGGCTGAATAATATACATCTCCAAAAAGAATACTGCATAACACCAAGTCAGTTTTTATATAGTGCTAGTATTTTTCTGACAAAATGTACTGCTAATTATTTAAGCTGTATATTGGCATCCCCAACTCATCTGAAGGTATGCAAAAAGTTCCAGGTTGTTGTTGACACACCGCTTGCATCAAGTGTAAGGGAAACAGAAATACAGTTGAAAGACGAAAATACCAAGGTATAGGAGGTTCAAGAACCTCAATTCAAAATTTGAATAGGCATCTAACTAAAAGATTACTTTCTAGTATGGTTTTGCATCATCAACTAGATTCAATTCAATCCTTATACAACAACCGGATCATCCACAAGTGATTTGCTTTGAAATGCACATTTACTCCAGAAAAATGTCAAACTGATGATAAACTAAGCCTAAATATAGGAAACAAACACAACACTATTGAATTCAGAGTTTATGATAGTAAGCACGTACATTTTAAAATATAATTTACCTGCCAATCGAAAATGTGGAATGCGTACAAACTTGCTCACCATAGCAAAACAAACAACTCAACAATAAAAGTGTCAAAAATGCTTCTCCTGCAACAAAAAGACTTCCACTGATCACAGGTTCCATCTGTTGACATGTTCTAAAAAGCTGAAGGAGCCATAAACTTGTGTTTCCTAAAGCATGCAAGGAATAGAGGATTGACAAGGAAATTATAGATCCTACTATAACACAAATAATTAAAGGAAAATAAAGCACAACTCTCTTATTTTTTTCAAACAAGAAACAATTTCATAGAATAAGTTACTATGGTAGTGATTCAACATTGAAAATTGTCAAGAATATCACACTGGGTTAAAACTTCAGAAACAACACTATGCTTGTAACTTGCAAGCAATCACCGCTTATAGGGAAAAAAACACAACAAAGGAGAGAGGACAAGGACAGTGGGAGATCAAGGGACTAGTACAACTGACACAAGATTACCAATCACACCATACAACATCATTCTTTATATGGGGGCATGCAAGTAGGAAAATAACATGAGCTTTAAAAGGATCCACAGCAAGTATGACTAAGATCAATCACATTATTGTGTCAAAATCTTTGTTATGAATGAATCAGCTAGTATAGCAGCTTACAGCTTACAACAATTGGAGTATAAAAAAACTCCAGCCTGTGAACTCTAATGTATGGCCTTGTTTGGTATCAAGAATTAGTAATCACAACAAAAGATATCTTCAGTGTCTCCAAATATCATCCCAACATTTGTCAATCAATCTCCAAACCCTCTTCCTATGGCAAACAGCTCTCACCACCATTAACCAAATGGTAGAATCTGGGACGATATACTTAGCCAACATCACTATCACTACATCTCCAGCTGCCTTATCCCTTCCTCTCTTGCTTAGCCTCACCACCAAGCCCTCTAAGAATTCTCTTAATGTTTTCTCTCCAGACCCAATCTCGCGCAAGAAAATATTGCATGTAACTGTGTCTGGATCACACCCCTGCTCTATCATCTGGCTAAGCAAGTCCAATGCCCGAGGAAGCTCCTTTGCCTGAAGCAAACCATTAAGCAGTATATTATAACTAATGACATCTGGCTTGGAATCACCCCTAGCAAGCATGTCGTGAAAAAGACGCAGACCGCCATCCACCATTCCAGAAATACACAACCCCTTGATCATTGAAGTATAAGCAATTGTGTCAGGTGCACAACCATGATCAAGCATGTGCTTCCAGACCATCAAAGCATTTTTCAATTTCCCTACAATGCACAGCCCATTGATCAAAATGCTATAAGAAACAACATTTGGTGCACACCCAACCCTTACCATCTCCTCCCACATGGATAGAGCCTGCGATGAATCTCTGATCTGGAAATACCCCCGAACCATTGAACTATATGTCATGACATTTGGTACACATTTAGCCTCAACCATCTCTGCAAATAACACCTCAGCTTCTGTCATCTTCTGACACTGCGCAAGGCCATCAATCATTGCAGAATACAAAACAATGTTTGGCCTTACCCTATGTGTCAACATTGCCTCCCACACCCTCAATGCCTTGTCAATCTGACCTGACTTACAAAACCCGGTGATCACAGCCGAGAATACAACTTCATTAGGTGCAAGCCCCTCCCTCCCCATTTCCTCAGCCACCTTCCACGCATCCTCCACTCTCCCACATCTCACCAGTCCATCCACCACTGCACCATATGTCATCAACCCTGGCGCCACCCCTTGCCTCTCCATTCTCCTCAGCACTCTCGTTGCCGCCCCAGCCTTGCCGCACACCAACAATCCATGCACCAACACGTTGTATGTCGGGGCGGTTGGCACGCACCCCTTTAGCTGCATAAAACCAAACAGCTTGCCCGCCCCAACATCATTCCCTGCACGCAGCATCGCCTTCAGCACGGGGTTAAAGGCCTCGGCAGCCACCACACCATCCGCCACCATCTCGTGCACCAGAGCCACCGCATCCTCCACCCGCCCTCCATCGGCGAGCGCAGACACGACCGTCGAGTAAGTAAACTTATCCGGCACAAGATTCCAGCCAGGAATGCTCTCGTGGAGAACCCGTAGAGCGATTTCAAGATAGAGGCGGGGGTTTCTTGGGACAAGAGAGCCGGAGACGCACTTGAGGAGGAGGTTGAATGAGAGGAGAGTGGGGGTGAGGCGAGGGAAGCGGCGGAGGGAGTGGGAGAAAAAGGCGGGGAGCAGGTGCGGGGGGAGCGGGAAGCGGAGGAGGGCGGAGTTGAAGGAGTGGTGGGTGCCGGCGGTGGCGGTGGGCGGCGGGGAGAGGAAGAGGCGGAGGGCGAGGAGGGGCCGGGGCGAGCGGGAGAGAGCGGCGATGAGGTGGGGGAAAATGTGTGGGGACGCGCCGGCCGGCAGGCGGCGGAGGAAGGCGAGGACGGAGGGCACGGACGGGCTCGGGGAGGCGGCGAAGGAGCGCGCAACGGAGAGGAGGGTGGGCGCTCCAGCAGCAGGGAAGAGTTCGGAGGCGAGGGGGGATCGGAGGAGGAGGAGGAGACGAAGGGGTCGGAGCGGCAGCGGCTGGAAGCGTCGGGGAGGGGTAGCTGCTTTCGGTTTGGGGTGAGGCGGCGGAGGGGGAGAGGGGAGGGAGGAGGGGGCATAGGGGAAGGAGGAGCATGGCGGCGGGGTTTAGGGGAAGGGACGGCAAATGTGCATCGCAGAAGCGGAAGTGTGGAACCACGGGAGTGGAACTTTGGGCAAAAACCCCTCTAGGGTGTACCGATTGCATTTTTTATACGGACGTATGGAAATCCAAATCATATCATACACTCCTCCTTTCTTTCCCATTTCCTTTCCATCTTCCTCAACTCAGACAGCCATCCCAAGGCCCGCTTGGATGACCACCCAACTTGTCACGTCGACCATCCCATCGCTCGGCGCATCACCCATTGTTTCGGTGGCCAAACGGGCCGAGCCAACAAGGCCAAACAGGGCCGGTCTGCACTGTTCACCAAACTGGTCCCAATTCGGTGAACTGAACCGAACTTGGGCCGAGGCCTCGGCCTGTCAGGCCGGCCTGGTTCGGTTCGTATAGTGACGGGCCAGCCTGGTTCGGTTCGTCACTGTAGAATATTTATTTAATTAAATATATTCATTTATATATATTTCTAATGATATATAGTGTATTTACGCAATTTATAGTGCATATTTGTAAAATATAGTGGTTTTTCTTAATTTATTTACATATTTTTAATTAAAATAAACCAACCAATATAAATCGGGCCAGCCCGGTTCGGTTTGGTTACTGCGCAAACCGAACCTGGGCTGAGACCCAGGCCCATTGGCCCGGTTCACACAGTAAATGAACCAAATGGGCCCGAATCGGGCCGAACCGGGCTGGCCCGTTGTCCACCTCTGGCCCATTGGGATCCCACGCCACCGCCATTGCGACTTCTTGCATCATGCTGCTGCCCAACCCTCTTGTATCATCCGCCTGTTGCGAGCTTCCTCCCACGCCGTCACCATCGCCGCCACCCGTCGCGAGCTCGAGCTCCATCAGGTAGGTGGAGCAAATCTAAATACTGCAGGAGGGGCGACGACGGCAGCTTGGGAGCAGCAACGGTGACGCGCGAAAGGCAACCATGACGAGAAGGGGTTGCCGTAGTTGGGGGACATGTGAGAGGGTGGGAGGAAGGAGGAACAAGAAGAATTTAAAAGGATGACATGTGGGACCTGCTCGTGAGGCGTATTTTCTACCGTATTTGAAGATAGTATATCTCCAAAAAGCTCGAAAATAGCATGGATGAAATCAACCATGATATATATATTTGCATCTATAATATTTTACATTTTTTATGCCATTTATGAGATTTTGATACTTTATAATGGCACCAATGTAGAAAATCCTTACCAATTTTTGGTAAAAATGCATGCTTGTACATCACATATAGAAGATGAAGAAACATAAAAGAAATTACAAAAATAAAAGTACAATCGAGATTGGCAACGTATCATTTACGATCAATCTTCTAGTGCAATCACTATGCAACAAAACTAACAAAAATCATGAAAAAATTTGAAAACATTTGTAGATCGACCTTTGTATAAAATTGTAAGTTCAATTCATTCTTTATTAGAATTTCCTCTTTTCTATTTCTCTTAATAGAATGAATTTGGATTTGAAACTTCATACATAGGTAGAGTGAACAAAGTAAAAGGACTTCGCTAGGAACCTCCATGGATGGGTGCGCAAAATCTAAAACGTTATGAGCGTTTATGCAAATTTGTAAGGGCTTCTCTTCACGGCCAGATCTGCTCCACGTGTGCGATTGGATGACTATACAAATTCCACCAATGTGGAGGCTAGGAAAGAGGACAAACATGCTCGAAAGAGAGGGTGGTGACGTCGAGCAAGGAGGCGAAGGTATTATTAAGTGGATTTAACTATATATAGATACAAATTTCACCAATATGAACTCCAAGAAAGGGATGAGCATGCTCGAAGGAGAGGGTACCAATGTGGAGCAAAGAGGAGGTCTTATTATTGAGAGAATTCTCTGTATGCCATTGAAAAAGTTTACAATTCCCTATATGCCACTCGAAATTCTCTCTTCCCATACATACCACCGGTTAAGTTTTTTCTTCCCTCGGTGCCACTCAAGCGATAAAGAAAATAATGGAGTTACAAAATGACCATTATGCCCCTATCTTTTTAATACGTTACAAAATAGAAAAATTCATAAAAACAGTATAGCATTCATAAAAACAGGAGAAAAATTTATAGAGATTCATAAAATTATGTATAGCCATATTTGAAAATAAAAATTAAAACTTTCTAGAAGTAAATTTTATTTGAAATTAATCAAACCTATTATGCCTCATGAAAAAGGAGAACAAAAGTTGAAAATACCAAATGTTACAAATATTTGAATAGCAAGTAGAGCATGATTTTATATAGAATTAAAATTTTGAATTACTCAATTTGGAGTTAAAATGAAGGAGATATGATTTTTAATGTTTTAAACTGAATGGGCATTTTAGACATTAAAGAACTTTTTAAACAGCTAAAACTAATGGACTTAACGGTCGTGGCATTGAGGGGAGAGAAAACTTGGACCAATGGTATGTAAGGAAAGAGAGAATTTCGAGTGGCATATAGGGGATTGTAAACTTTTCTACTGGCATGCAGGGAATTCTCTCCTTATTATTAAGTGCTTTTAACTATAGACAGACTAGTTCGGTTTTTTAGTAGATTAATTATATTGTTGAATTAAGTTGAAAACAAAAGGGCCTTAAGCTCTCAAGTAAATTATTCTATACCGTATCGCTCACAAAACATTCGTTCTCTTGGCTCGCCCAACTCCAGCACGTGGTGGAGGCTTCGAGAGTTCTCTAAGGCGACTGTTCTATAGTAACCTTAGAGCTTCAATCCTATGAGAATCTTTGTGTTGTGGATGCGATTATTGCAATCGTGTTGCACATAAGATATTTAGGAGTGTCTTTTAAGGGGATCCTTTAGGGATTGAAATGAGTTTGTGAGTCCCTTGGCTCGCCCAACTCCAGCGCATGGTGGAGGCTTCGAGAGTTCTCAAAGGTGACTTTTCTATAGTAACCTTAGAGCTTCAATCCTATGGGAATCTTTGTGTTGTGGATGTGATTATTGCAATTGCATTGCACATAAGATATTTGTCGTCTTTTAAGGGGATCCTTCAAGGATTGAAATGAGATTGTGAGCGATGCAGTATAGAATTGTACAACAAAGAGAAGAGGCCCTTTTTGTTTAGGATTTAGGGTTACCCTACAAAAGAGCCCACTCAACTAATCGGATGTAGTTGCCAGAACATTCTCACAAAACACTCGTTCCCTTTGGCTCGCCTAACTTCAGCGCGTGGTGGAGGTTTCGAGAGTTCTCAAAGGTGACTGTTCTATAGTAACCTTAGAGCTTCAATCCTATGAGAATCTTTGTGTTGTGGATGCGATTATTGCAATCGCGTTGCACATAAGATATTTAGGAGTGTCTTTTAAGGGGATCCTTCAAGGATTAAAATGAGTTTGTGAGCGATACGGTATAGACTGTACAACAAAGAGAAGATGGTTGTGGTCATGACAGAGTCAGCCGGTAAGGGTAATCCCTTTCCATGCCATGTTGTCCTAGTAGGGTTGATTCGGGACAATAGAAGGGTGAACTCTGCTTCACTACCCGCCCTTGGTCCACCTAGTGGGAGCAGTAGGGGAAAAAAGGGAAGTGGTAGAGGAATTGAAGGTGAAACATAAAAGAAGCCAAATGAGAGGAAAGGGGGGTAGAAATTAGGGACAATTAAATTTCCAATCCCCTGTATGACATCCTGTGTGTATGACATGTGGGCCTAGTGGAATATAGGGTATTTTCATTTTTCTCACTGGCATATATACAGGGTATTTTCCCTAGAAATTACATGGCACCAGGTGCCACGGTGTCACCCGGAGAGAGATAGGGAGAGGGAGTAGGAGGGGGGAGAGAGAGAGAGAGAGAGAGAGAGAGATGGCGAGAAAGAGAAAGAGGAGGACATAGAATGACATGGCACTGGGTGCCACAGGGGCTTGTGTGGTACCAAGTGCCATACAATTTTCTTTTGAAAAAAAGGGTGTTGGGCAAGACTGAGATCAACGGAAGGTTAAGACAGTGAATGTGGAGGAGGGGAAAGAGAGTGTTACTGAACAAGCGTTTTTGCTTTTCCACAAGATGAATTTGACATCGATAGAATCAAGGACATGGATATTGGAGGATCAGGATGATAAGGTGGAAGAGAAATTTTGATCAATAAGGTTCTCGCACCAACAATCTTAATTTGCAGTCAATTGTGGTAGCCGTGAAGCGGGCATGGGTGAAGTCAAGAGGTTTAGACATGAGGATGATCGGTGACAATTTGTTTGTGATGGATTTTGAAAATGAAGTTGAGAAGAACAGAATTTTGAATGATTCTCCATGGGCGATGGGAAAATGTGCTCTTGGTAAGCAGGTGGTTCTGCTAGAAGAATATGATGGAAGATTCTCAATTTGACAGACATATCATTTGACGGATTCTCAATTTGGATCTAGATAAGAGACCTTCCTTTGGGCTTCAGGTATGAAAATTGAGGAAGAGTGATAGCTGGATTGGTGGGAGAGGTGGAGAAGGTGCAGGCGGATGAGAAAGGTAGACTAGCGGGCGCTAATTTGCAGGCACGGGTAAAATTCCAATAAATGAACCGTTGATCAGAGGCTTGAATCTAATGTGTTTGGGCAGTAAAGAGAGCAAATGGTTCGATATTGTTAGAAGATCAGACGTGACGTGATCTAGAAATGACACCGGAGGAATGATGTTTGGTAACGCAGTTCACTTCTGAGGTTACACCTCCGGGGCAATGGTGCGCTCCTCCCCAATAACGCAGCCGGCTACCGTGGGTCACGGCCACAAGCAAGCCACGACATCCCGCGAGCCTAACCCGTTACAAAGTCGTTCATTGGTTACAACAGGATCGTCTTCCTTTATATAGTGGAGGCCAGACAAGAGTTCGACTCCTACTCTAAACTAACCCTGCCTATTACAACACAGAATACATGTAACTTACTCGTACACATATTCGACATCAACTTTTAACAGATACATTTTTACGAAAAAGTGTGGTTTTATTGCTCCTCATGTGCAGCAATCGGTCACTGAGAGATTGAGTGTCCAAATCCTGCCACCAGAGATGAAAATGGTCACCTACCCTACAATGCAAAATTGAGGGCAACAGATGATAGAAGGAGAATTAGTCAGATTGATCAAGCAAAGGAGAGAGTACCTCGAGGAGACCAGCTAACTCCACTAAAGGTTCAAACCAAAATAATCAGCTTAGGAATTCATTAAGGGAAGAGGGTAGAGGGTGTGGTCATGCTGAAAATAGAGCAGATTTTGAACAGGTCACTTCTCCCATTTACAAGATAGTATTTAAATAATTGCTAACAGATTGAAAAGCTCACTTACTAGCATAATTTCATAAAATCAAAGTGCTTTTGTCCCAAGAAGATTAATAGCAAACAACTTCCTTTCAGCTTATGAAACACCTCACTTCATGCAAAAAATAATGTAAGGGAGAAGAGAGCTTTGTAGCCATCAAACTGTATATAACAAAGGCCTATGATTAAGCCTGATCATTTGCCGGACTGGGCCGGGTTTCGGACCGGCTTGCAAAAGCCTAGTCCTGCAGGACCAAGCTCGAGCCCAACCCGACCCGATGCTTCGGGCCACCGTTTCAAGCCCGAGACCGGCCCGAAACCTGGAAGCCCGGCCCAGCCACGGCTTAGCGTATGCTTTTCTCGGGCCAGAGCCCAGCCCGGCAGCCGGGCTTCAGATTGAGGCCCGAGCTCGGCCCAATGCATAGGTCGGGCCGGGTCAGGCTTTTTCGGGCCGAGCTAGCCAGGTCGGGCTACCCATAAACAAGTCTACCTATGATAGGCTGCAGTGGGATTTTATAATAAGTTTTGCTAACAAGACTGGGACTTCGTGAAAAATGGATTGATCTAATTATGAGGTGTATTACCACAGTAATTTATAAAGTGAAAGTTAACGGTATTTTACTAAAGTCATTATTCCTAGGCCCCTAGCATGGTACAAAGCAAGTTGATCCTATTTCTCCATATAATTTTGTCCAAAAATGCTATCAGCACTATAGGAATTCGTTGTTTTTTCATCGGCCCAAATAAACTTAGTCGGCCAAAAAACAACCGATGAAATTATAGCAGTAAATTCGTCGGTTTGCCGAGACCGACGAAAATGTAAAAACAATTTCATTGGCCTGACGAGCCGACGAAATTACATGTGGAAAAATCGACCGGCCATATCCAGGCCAATGAAAATAATTTTAGAAAAACCTTTTTTATTTATTTTCGTCGGCCTAGGCTGATGAAATTAATTTAAATATTTTTTATTATTATTTTCGTCCGCCAAGGCCGATGAAAATATATTAAAAAATAATTTTTTATTAAATTCGTCGGCTTCAGCTGATGAAAATATATTAAAAAATATTTTTTATTAAATTCGTCGGCTTCGGCCGATGAAAATAAGGTTATTAAATTCGTCGGCTTCGGCCGATGAAAAGAAGGTAGACCCTATTACCTGAAAATATCCCCACATGCATGCGGCTAGCTCCTCAGCAAAACCGCCCCAACCCGCCCTAGCCGCCGCCGCCCGCCGTGCGACGCCGGGCCCAACCGCCCGCCCGCCGTGCGCCGCCGCCTCGGCCTCCCGTCCCGTGCCGCCACCCCAGCCGCCACCCGTCCAGCGCCGCCGTGATCCCGCCGCCACCCACCCCATAGCATGTCGGCTCCGCCGCCGTCGCCGCCCTGCTACTCCGCTGCCTTGTCGTTGCCACCACGCCGCCGCCGCACGTCGGCCCCGCCGCCCCGCCAGGCCGCAGCCGCCCCGTCAAACCCCATCCAGCAACCGACACCCAGCCGTCACCCTGTCCAGCAGCGTCTAGCTAGCCGCAGCCACCCCACCCAGCCGCATCACCGCCGCTCCGCCAATACTCGCGTCGTCATACCTCGTCTTCGTGTCATCATCACGCCACCACAGGTGAGTGTTTTGATATAAATGTAAATTTATAAATGCTATTTGTATGAAGGTCGATGTGAGATTTAGTGATTTATGTTTAATAGCTATATGTATAAATGTTTAGTGATTTAGTCAAATGCTATATGTATAAATGTTTAGTGATTTAGTCAAATGCTGTATGTATAAATGTATAGTGATTTAGTCAAATCCTATATGTATAAATGTCGAATGTAACATGTTGCAACATAATTGTTCTATCCTATACGTCACCCATTCGGGAGTGACACGGGGCACATTTAATTGTGCTCCGTGTCGATCCAGAATTATCCACGTTTTTTGGATAGCCTATGAATGGACGACCTTACTCGTGGTTTTTATGACATGTGGGATCTGAACGAAATTTCGTCAGCATAATCATGTTGTTCTCCGATGCACTGCATTTCAACATGCACACGGAGAACAGCAGGGTTATGCTGCCGAAATTTTGTTCAGATCCTACGGCATGTCATACAAGCTGTGCTAAGGTCGTCCATTCGTGGGTGGGTTTAGACCTATCCTTGCCTAGAACCTTGTTAGGATTTGAATCCCATATAAAAATAATTAATGTATTTAATTTAATACCATCAAAGATGGAAGGTGATCGAAAGTGGATGTACGACGATTGGAGAAGCAACGAGGCGCCATCGAAAGAATGGATGATGAAGACCCAGGATTTTGTGAATTTTGTTTACGCCTCGAATCCTGGTGGTGGCTTGGCTAAGTGTCCTTGCTCCAAGTGTCGTAACTTCTCGCGACATGTCAAGATGATCACGGAGCATCATCTATGCAAGTACGGGTTCATGCCAGATTATCTTATATGGTACAAGCATGGAGAGTCAAGGAAAGAGAACATGTCAATTCCAATTGATATTGTAGATGATCAAGATAATTAGATAGGAGATATGATGGATGATTTCATAGAGCAGTTTCAAGATGCTCCGGGGCCAGAAGTCGAGAAGTTCTTTAGTCTTGTCTCAGCCTCGCAAGATTCATTGCATGAGTCCACAGATGTCACCCAACTTGCAACTGTTACAAGAGTAATGGAAATTAGGTCAAAGTACAACTTCTCCGTAGCATGTTTCAATGATGTTGTTGAATTGATATCGGACATTTTACCAAAACCCCATAAGATGCCGAAGAATTTCTATCAATCTAGAAAGCTCTTGAGCAATCTAGGAATGGGTTACAAGAAGATTGATGTGTGCGTCCAAAATTGCATGTTGTTTTGGAAGGAAAATGAAAAGGAGGATCATTGCTTAATATGTGGTAAGTCTAGATATGTTGAGTTTGCCAAAAAAGATGGGACTGTGCAGAGAACAACCCAACTGATGAATGTGTTATGATACTTGCCTCTTACAGAAAAGTTACAACGACTGTATCTATCTAAATCTACTGCAAATCACATGAGATGGCATAAGGAAGGTGTTCGTCTTAAACCAGATATGATGTGTTATCCTTCCGATGGTGATGCATGGAAGGCACTGGATAGATACGACGCAGATTTTGCCCAAGACCCCAGAAATGTGAGCATTGGGTTAGCAAACTGATGGGTTTACTCCTTTCAACACAAATGCGTCATCGTACTCGTGTTGGCCTGTTTTCGTGATTCCGTATATTCTTCCTCCTGCATTATGCATGAAAGACGAGTACGTGTTTCTAACCCTTGTTATACCTGGTCCTAATCATTCAGGAAAGAACTTAGATTTGTTCATGCAACCATTGATGAAAGATTTGAAAGAGCTGTGGAATGGGGTGAGAACGTATGACAACAGCAAAAAGGAGTACTTTACCCTGAGAGCAGGGTACCTTTGGTCTATACATGACTTTCCTACGTACGGGATGTTCTCGGGATGGAGTACATGTCCTGAAACGGTGAAGATAATAGTAAGTAGACATGAGCTGTAGCAAGTGCCTCAATCCTACCAACTTCTGTAAACAATGCGCCTATCAATGACACTCTTCTTCTGCAATAGTGGCGGAGTAAGTAAAATTAAACTAACTTAGAAAAAAAAAACTCTCATATGAAACTTCACGGTTATTTTAGGATGAACTGTAGCTAACCAATTAAGATCCTATTCTTTTGCGCTGATCTGAACGGCTGAAATGATTGAATTTCGAGAGCTTCTCGAGGTAGTCTCGAGATTCAAATCCATTTTCGTTTGACATGCTTTTTAAAGCGTTAGAACCCACCTTCAAACAGCGAAAACAGATTAAAAAAACTAAAAACATGTCTTTTTAAAGCATAAATAAATCGTTAAGCTGTTAAGCCATTAAACTGTTAAGCTGAAAAGAACAAGGCCTAATGCACGAGGCTACAGACTTTCTCGTTAATCATGTTTTCATTAAACAGAAAAGCCATCAATATTAATCCAAAATTCAAAACCACGAGACTCTCCTCGTCATATATGTCACACCATCACATCGCAAGCGCCACCGGTGATTCAATCTCCACGTGACGCTTGGCAATTCGAGGGCCAAGCTCACTAGTGATCAAGCTGAGCTAAACGCAAAAGGAAGGCGGTATTCACTTGGAGGCCAGCGAGGACACAGTCGCCGGAGATGATGAGGACGTTCAGCGCGCGCTACCGTGATTAAACGGTGCTCCCGTGGCTGTCGTACGCCACTACGCCTTCGACACCACAGGAGGTGCTGGGAAATAGGTAGGCTACGCGAGCACAAAATTAAAATTTTCTACCTTGAAACATCCAGGAGCACATGCAAGTAGAGGATCACAGATCGTTACCCTTGACGCGCAGATGCAGCGGAAGCAGTTCCTTGCGTGCAGAGGAAGTAGATGTACTCGCCCAGACCACTGCCGAGTGCTCGCCCGTCCTCGCCGAGTGGTTCCCGAGTGCTCGCCGACTGATCGTCAATGTCTCACCTGTGTTCGCTGACGATCCAACAGAACAGCGCCTCCGCGAACGACAGCGCCTCTAGCGGTATCCACACGTACCGAGCAGAAACGCTTCATGGGGTGTGCTAGCACCTCACCGTGCGGCTAGGGTTTCTGCAGAGCAAGAGGGACGCGCGATGGCTAGGCGTGGTGAAGGCTCAACTCATCTCGTCACCCCGCCCCTTTGCCTCTCCTTATATAGTCACGTTAGTGGGCTTCGGCCCGCTAGGGTTTCTATCTCCTACGTAGATCATATCCACGCACAAACCCATTAAACAGTTTCAACCCGTTAAGTGTGTGACCCGTTAGGTTCAGTGCAAGTCGGCCGTGGATGCGGAAACTCTTTCCAATCCACCGATCAAAAGCGGTACCTAGCAGTACGTATTGACCCCCGAATGCACATAATCATTATTCGGCTGAACCTTGATACATTCACATACCGATCCCTTTGCCTCTCGATACCAGTCAAGCTCAATGAGAGATGCGTGCCACCCTTGTTCTGCCGGCGGCCGGTTGATGGAGAAACCCAGCTGCAGATCGGGAGAGACGCGGTGGAGCAGGAGGATGGGCAGAGGTGTGGGTATCTGACCTGTTGCTCGCGGTTTGCAAATCGGAGTTGGCCGGAGTTGCAGCTTGTTGGCCGGCCAGATCGAGTTCACTGCTAGTAGGTCTGTGAGTTGGAGACGAATGAATTGGGGATTGGCCTGCCTCGCGTGTTGGTATATTTGACACTAGCGCGCCTATTTTTTGTCATTGGCGCGCAGTTTTGCAGCCATATGACTAGATTTCTACGGCGTTTAGGGATGCCACAGTAGGTATAGCAAGGCGTATATAGATGCTCAGGGCTCTATAATTCCCCGACTTATATAAATGCCATAATACACAATAGTCCAGCGTTTCAAAACGCCATAGACTATCAATATTAGCCAGTGTATATATGTGCCGTAATAACGTTTTTTAGGGCGTCTACATCCACCGGGAAAAAAAATACCCAGATTGCCACCAAACGCCGGGCTGTATATTTTCTAGGGCGTTTAGGCTATGTGCCAGGTTAAAAAACGCCGGGAAATCTGATTTATCCTATAGTGAGAGGAACAAAAAAAAAGTGTTTTAGAGGTGATTTTGAAGTTGCTCTCACCACTTTTTCCCTCTTTTTGCCAGAGAACCACTTCTAGCCAGTCCCTCTAACCGCCTCTACCTCCTAAGCCATGCCTCGTCAAGCAGTGGCGGATCCAAAATTTTAAGTGAGCGGGTGCACACTTAGGTTTTAAGGTAAAAAAGCTAAAGTCTCATAAAATTACTAAAATATTCAACACAATAGTCACATGACGCAAATTCACAAATATTCCAACACAAAATCCTAATCTATCACTTGTAAATTAACCAAAGAAACCTAAAAGGGAAAATGAGGACATTCATGTCAACATTTCACTAGCTATATTTATACTATAGTTTGAAACTCCAGATTTCAGGATAAATTCATAATCAGTTAAGCATGTCCCGGAATGGTAAAGATAATAGTAAGTAGACATGGGCTGTAGCAAGTGCCTCAATCCTACCGACTTCTGTAAACAAAAACACATGCGCCTATCAATGACACTTCTTCTGCAATAGTGGCGGAGTAAGTAAAATTAAACTAACTTAGATGAAAAACAACTCTCACATGAAGCTCCACAGTTATTTTAGGATGAATTGTAGCTAACCAATTAAGGTCATGTTCTTTTTAGCTGATCTGAGCGACTGAAATGACTAAATTTCGAGAGCTTCTCGAGGTAGTTTCGAGATTCAAATCCATTTTCGTTTGACTTGCTTTTTTAAAGCATCATAATCCACCTTCAAACAACGAAAAACAGATTAAAAAAAGCTAAAAACATATGTCTTTTCAAAACATAAATAAATTGTTAAGCTGTTAAGTCATTAAGCCGTTAAGTTAAAAAGAATAGGGCCTAATGCACGAGGCTACAGACTTTTGGCGCATCATGTTTTCAGTAAACAGCAAAGCCATCAATCCAAAATTCAAAACCATGAGACTCTCCTCGTCATACATGTCACACCATCACATCGCAAGCGCCACCGGCGATTGAATCTCCACGTGACGCTTGATATTCGAGGGCCAAGCGCACTATTGATCAAGCCGAGCTAAACGCAAAAGGAAGGCGGTATTCACTTGGAGGCCTGCGAGGACGCAGTCGCCGGAGATGAGGAGGATGTTCAGAGCGCGCTACCGTGATGAAACATTAAAACGGTGCTCCCGTGGCTCAGTGGCTGTCGTACGCCATTACGTCTTCGACACCACAGGCAGCACACTAGCGGGCATGACGATGGAGGGGCGGAGGGCGGTGCCCAACGGCCGGTGGCGCACAGCGGCGGTGCCCGTGACGGTGGCATGGCGGGGTAGAGGGGAGACGGAGGGGCGGCTCACGGAAGATCGGAGCTGCGTCGGGTTGACAGGTTAGGCCACCGCCATCGGTCAGGGAGGAGGTAGGAGTGGGGTGTGGGGATTAGGGTTGTAGGTGGGGAATGGGTATTGGGCTAAATAGAAGTTATTGAGCTGCTTTGGTGGGCTAATCAAGTTGAAATGGGCTGAATTCTACGTGAAATTGTATTTCCTTTTAATATTAAACCTAGTAGGCATGTATGGGGTTAAAATTTTCTAAAAATTTGAGAGGGTGCCCGTGCATACCAGGCACCCCTAGATCCGCCCCTATCGTCAAGTGCCTTCTTGTAGTTGTTGCCTATGCCGTCCTCTACCTGCTGCTCTCCTAGATCCCCTTGCGCTTTCGAGACATGGTAGATGGTGACGAGGTTGTGGAAGCAAAAATTCATGTTGTGTTGATCTTTTTGGCCAATGAAAATAACCTTTTTTATCGGTTGCTAAGGAAAAATAGGTTTTCTTAATGGTACCTCAAACAAAGGAAGATATATATGATTGAGTTTGCTTTATAGTGATTGTTTGGATGTGTCCATTTTTTTCAAAATGACTTTACCAATTCATTCAAAGAAGTAAAATATAGGAAAAGAAGAACAACCCGGTGCAAGGCAGCAAGGCAAAACCGCAATGCAAACGCTGTCACCATGGCCTAAAAGATCAACCATATCACCTACATGGTGAGCGTGCCACCTACAACCACCGGCTGATATCGGCCACACAACTCAAACAACCTACAATAGCATACCACAACGGCCAGCCGTTAATAACAACCCAACAACACAACATCCACGGACAACTCTACATGGCATGGTGCAACCATGATTACCACCTTAGCAACACCAAGATGAAGATCAAACAAAAAATAAAGGTCTAACTGATGGCTGCACCCGACAACCTAATAGGGTAGGGCCGTCGCACGATGTAGGTTTTCACCCTAGAAAGCTTCGGGGGAGAATGTCACAACCAAACATGCCTCCAATGAGGAAAGCGGCACCAAACAACATCACCATTGCCAACCCAAAAGGGTAGGGTTTTCGCCCAGTGTACCGACACCGAAGCCTTGCTTTTCACATGAAGTCACTACCCATGGTACCGCATCAACACCAATGAGGTGAGCCCCCGAACAACACCGAACACGCCTTAGCACCAGAAGATGAGGGATTTGCCACCGATAAGGTCGAAGATCTTATGTAGGGGTGACACCGGAAAAAGGCTCACATGTTCACCTCATCACCACACATAATCCTGCCATGATACCGCCATATCTTGATGGCACCGTCTTCACCTTAACTACGACCAACAACATAGCTGTTGGTCGATACATTCCAATGCGGAGTAGCCGCCTAGCCCACAACCTCACAACCATTGCCCGGTGGCTCACCGGCGGTCAAACACCAAGCAGTGATCTATATGGATTGGTCAAGGCTAGGTCCAGTTGCCCAACGGCTGGATCTGGGCGGGCCTCCATCAGCAACTGCTTGTTAAGCGGTCGGCATCAAACACCATACAAAGCACAGTTGGGGTAGGAGCAAGTAGAAGGGGATGGGGGAAGTGGAGAGGAAGGGCTCGCCACCGCCCTGAATTTACAACGACATCTCTAAGGAAGGATGCCAGTGGAGAGGGTGCTAGGTGGTGGAGTTTTGGTTGCCCTTAAGTTGTTCTAAACAAGCGCTCAGAGTCATCACCTCAAGGAGGAGGTGGATATGCCCATTTAAGCAGCATGTACTTGTAAGATATTTAAAATTACAATGAACGGAATAGTTTGAAAGAGATCGTGCAGGCTACGCTAGTCAAAAATAAAATTTTCTACATGATCGCCCATGAAATATGCGAGTTGGGGATTATAGATTGTTACCCTTGGAGCACAACAGCAGCACAAGAAGAGTGTGTGAAGCGTCCCCGCATGCTCGAAAGCACTGTTAATAGTTGGTGACGAGGTAGTCGTTCAAGCTGATCAGCGGCAAAGTAATAGAAGTGACGCCTCCACGGTATCCATACGTTCAGAGATGGACCTCCACACGTGGTGTGCTAGCACCAACGTGCCAACAGGGAAATGAAGGCTATGGTTTGATGAAGAGCGAGCTCGCACGTCTAGTACTCTGGGTGTTTCCTCCGCCTTCCTTTGTATAGCGCTCCAATGTGGGCCTCAACTTTAAATGTCCAATAAGATCTAAGACCCATGTCATACGTGGTTTAGAATACCCATGACATATGTGGTCCGCGTCATCCATAAACCCATATCGTATGTGATTCATGATTATCATTTGGCATAATCTCAGTGCACTTTTCATTAATTGGAATACTAAAGCATCCCCTTTACAGATGAAAAGACTTATGCTGGATTCTAGAACATAGAATTACTTTTCTTTCACCGTATAATCAACTTGCACCAATTTTTGTGAAAAGGCAATATGGGAAGAATATTAGCCGAAACATTAGAACAGATCCTTTTCACCAACCACAACCACAGTTGTATACTACGTAGTACGTACATTCCATTAACCTGCAAGCTTATCTAGTACTGCATAATTAATAAGCATCACATTCCGTCGCCTAATCACTAATAATTATTTTTCCAAAAAGAGCTTTTATTAATTCGCTGCCCACAGATCAGACGATGGCGCAAGCGTTGGGATTCTCCTCGCTGAAGATGGTGGTGAGCCGGTTGGCGTCGGTGGCGATGCTGTAGATGCCCTCGCGCACCGGCGTCGGGTAGCACCACCGGTACTCGCCGGAGAAGTACTCGTACCGCCGCGGCGTGCCCCCGGCGCCGCCCAGCATCTCCCACCGCGCCAGCGGCGACGGCGCGTACCTGCCGTACTGCCCGTGCCCGTAGTACCCATGCACATGCGCCGCCGGGGAGCACGGCTCGCCGCCGGCCGGGTGGTGGTGACCGCTCGCTGCGGAGGCGGCGGCGGCGGTCGTCATCCCTTCCGGCGCGACGTGCGGCGCCGGCGCCGGCCCGTCTGGCGTGAACCGGACGCGCTTGGATTTCTTCTTCTTCTTGCGCGGTTTGGCACCGGCGCCTCGCTGCGGAGCGGCGGCGAGCAGTGCGCCTGGCCGGACGGCGTAAGCTTGCGGTGGGTCGTCCGGTGGGGCGGCGTGGGCGTGAGCCGGACGGTGGCCAGCGGTGGTGGCGAAGGTGACCGTACGGGCTGCCGGACGCATGTAGGATGTTTGCGCGGGAGAGTAGGCCATGGCGTAGTCCATCCTATCCTTCCTCATCGACGCATCGCGTCCTAAGAGAAATTGCAGAAATTTAATTACAATCAACCCCCAACAGAAACTTACAACTGATTTTAATTTCGCACTACCAATTAATTAAGGCCGGATCGGACATTCGGATGTATACAAGAAATATGTGACAGCTACAGATATACCGGCCAAGAATTATATGAACTATGAAGAAACGTACAATTTGACGGATACACACGGACACTACACCCACCAACTTAAACCTGGATATATACAATACATATAGCAAGGTGGCTAAGTAGATATGACTAATTGTAAACAGGTGTATGCGTACTGTGTGTAACTTTATGTACGCACCATTGCACTTCATGATGACCCTTGATATCATCCGCCCCAAGGGAGAGCAGCCCATTTCACCTCTGCGCCGACGCTTCCATCTCCCTCCCTCGCTCATCCGCATATATATCTGAGTGCATGTCCGTGTGAACTCAACGGCTACTCGGTGCTGCAACGATCGAGTGAGATGAATCGCGCGTCTTTGCAGAGCTGGAATCGCCGATATTTTCTGCTCGGTTGGCGCACCGGCTGAAGGCTAGCTAAAGAATGCATGTGGGGGAGAATCGAATAAGCGCGGGCTCCTACACACAAGGTGCGCTAGCTAGGCACCTATCTAAGGTCTCCTTTTAAGCGTGTATGGTACCTTTGCGTAATATTGTAATAAAGTTTTTTTATATAGTTTATATGTTGTGATAATTTATAACGATTATTTCGTGTCTTTTGCTAATCCTTTCAAAGATTCTAAAACTATTTTAAAATTATTTTTCTTATAATTTTGTTTTGAGAACTCATAAATATGCTACAGTAACATGCCAACACAACTATGCTCTGAAAAGAACAAGGCAAGTATGCATGCATCGGCCAGAAGCTGAAGCTGCATGCCGAGGGATCGCGAAAGGCGATGGGCATCTGCGCGCGGAAGAAGCGTAAAGGGCTGTATGGTCCCGTGTTTTCGTGCCCAATGTTTGAGCAGACAGCCGAGTTCGCACTTCGCAGCGAGTGAGTGGCGTCAGAATATATGCTCTGCCTCGGGAGAAAACTAAAATTTTAGACGAGAGAAGCAACTTTAGGTTTTTTGGCAACGCTGGAAATTGGACGTCGGTTCGTAATGGTGTCTAAAAGGCAAATAATATTGGAGGAGGTAGGATTTGAACCCAGGACCTCATAACTCTAACTTCACCTAGCTAGCCAACCCACCCACACGTGATATCTGATGAGATAGGGGAAGCTTTCCTTTTATCTATTCGAAAAAGGACCCTCTAGAAACGGTTGTGGCTATTAAACCGCTTATAAATGCCAGCATCATAAGCGGTTTGTGTGCCCAACCGCTTCTAGAGCTATAGCAGTGGTTGGGGACATAAACCGCTTAGGATTCTTGGTCTTTAGAAGGGGTTCATGTCCCCAACCGCTTATAGAGGTCCACTCCTGACTTGGACTGGTTTGGGGCTATTAAACCGCTTGTAAAAGTTCACTCCTCTTTTTCTAACCGCTTAGGAATATCAGTTCCCTAGTAGTGACCAGTCCTAACATTTTAAGACCCCGTGCGAAATTTTAACAACATTTAAAAACAGGCAAAAAATATAGCGTTACATGAGACATAAAAGATAAATCGCAAGGAAACAAAATATGGTGGTAGTAAAAAAAGTTTGAAATGGTATACAATTGCAACATTCGGACTCAGCAAAGTGTATTTTTTTAGTAGAAGATGGATAAATAACATATCATAACGCATTTTTAGATAACTTTCCATCACTATCGGTAACCCCCAACAGAAACTTACAACTGATTTTAATTTCGCACTACCAATTAATTAAGGCCGGATCGGACATTCGGATGTATACAAGAAATATGTGACCGCTACAGATATACCGGCCAAGAATTATATGAACTATGAAGAAACGTACAATTTGACGGATACACACGGACACTACACCCACCAACTTAAACCTGGATATATACAATACATTTAGCAAGGTGGCTAAGTAGATATGACGACTAATGGTAAACAGGTGTATGCGTACTGTGTGTAACTTTATATACGCACCATTGCACTTCATGATGACCCTTATCATCCTCCCCAAGGGAGAGCAGCCCATTTGCCTCTGCGCCGACGCTTCCACCTCCCTCCCTCGCTCACCCGCATATATCTCTGAGTGCAGGTCCGTGTGAACTCAACGGCTATTCGGTGCTGCAACGATCGAGTGAAATGAATCGCGCGTCTTTGCAGAGAGCTGGAATCGCCGATATTTTCTGCTCGTTTGGTGCACCGGCTGAAGGCTAGCTAAAGAAAGTGGGGGAGAATCGAATAAGCGTGGGCTCCTGCACACAAGGAGCGTTGGCTACACACCTATCTAAGGTCTTATTTTTTTAAGCGCAACGTATCCTTACGTAATATTATAACAAATTTTGTTACTTTTATAAAGTCACTACTAGGGAACAAGCTTTCTCAAGCGGTTCAAAAAAAAGGATCAAACTTCTACAAGCGGTTTAATGCCTCAAAACAGTCTCAAGCCAGAAAATAACCTCTAGAAGCGGTTGGGGGCACGATCCGCTTCTAAAGACCTAAAATTCTAAGCGGTTTGTGTCCCCAACCGCTGCTATACCTCTACAAACGGTTGGGAACACGAACCGCTTAGGATGCTTCGCTTTACAAGCGGTTTAATAGCCCCAACCGCTTCTAGAGACCCATTTTTCGAATAGATAAAAGGAAAGCTCCCCCCATTCTATTAGATAACACGCGTGGGTGGGTTGGCTAGTTGGGTGAGATGTGAGTCAAGAGGTCCTAGGTTCAAATCCCACCTCCCTCAATATTTATTTGCCTTTTTACACTCTATTACAAGCGGTTCTCACCGCTTGTAAGGGGCTTACCAACCGCTTGTGAAGCCTTTTTCCCTGGTAGTGAGTTTATATGTTGTGATAATTTGTAACGATTTTTTCGTGACTTTTACTACTCCTTTCAAAGATGTTAAAATTATTTTTAAATTATTTTTAATAATCTTTATACCTCTTTTCGATTGTTTTTAAATTTGCTAAAGTAATACACCAATGCAACGATACGCTGAAAATAACGAGCCAACGTCCATGGATGCATTGGCCACAAGCTGAAGCTGCATGCAGAGGGATCGCGAAAGGTGATTAATTGGCATCTGTGCGCGGGACAAGCGTAAAGGGCTGTATGATCCCGTGTTTTCGTGCCCAATGTTTGAGCAGACAGCCGAGTTCGCACTTCGCAGCGAGTGAGTGGCGTCAGAATATATGCTCCTTACCTCGGGAGAAAAGTCAATTTTAGACAAGAGAAGCAACTTTAGGTTTTTTGGCAACGCTGCAAATTGGACGTCTGGCACGAGGGTTTCCATATCCATGAAACAGATGAGTCTGAAATATGAAGAAATACGGCTTAGACATGCGAAAACTACTCAAGAAACATGACAACTATCGACAAAACAGACGAAATATTAATGAAATATGGCAGGAACAGTCCCAACATTTTAAGACCCCGTGCGAAATTGGAACAACATTTAAAGACAGGCAAAAAATATAGCGTTACATGCGACATAAAAGATAAATCGCAAGGAAACAAAATATGCTGTTAGTAAAATAAAGTTTGAAATGGTATACAATTGCAACATTCGGACTCAGCAAAGTGTATTTTTTTAGTAGAAGATGGATAAATAACATATCATAATGCATTTTCAGAGAACTTTCCATCACTATTAGTGTAATGCGAACACATAGTGATGGTTGCATAACTACCGGTTCAACGGCTACATGGTCAAAGTGGGCTTCCACGATGGATCCACGAACCGGTAGCAATGTCATAGCATTCCTACCGGTTAATGTACAACATGACTATCGGGTCATGATACGAGCCTATCTTAGGCACTATTTGAGCCTAGCATTCTTCTTCCTCCCATGCTGCCATGGCTAAAAAGAACAGAGAGGAGCTAAGAAGCACTACAGGAAATGAAATTGGTGTGGGCGGCCAAAAACACAATGTCGGCGGCCAATATCCCGACGACAGACCAATGTCGGCGGCCAATAAAAATGTCGCCCACAAAAGAACATCATGGCAAATTGTGTGGTCGGCCAAAACAAAACGGCTGACACATGTCGCAATCACTTATCCGCGCGTCCGGGAATTTGAATTGTTGATCCCGCCAAAGAAGTCTATGTCGTCAGCCTTCCACGAGCCGACCACATTGTGCCTCCCATTGACGGTGCCTTCACGTCCCGGACAGTTGGAGTTAAGTATGGTCCCGCTTGGCAGAAAAATGAACGTCACTGCCATGTGGTGCCAACAAGGGAAAACGCACAGGTAGGGCAGGCAGGATCTGTGTCGGCGGCGACATCTCAGACTGCCCACGTAAACCTGACGACTACATAGACCCCTCTCTCTGGATCTGTGTGGTCGGCCTTCCCCCGGCTGTCGCCCCCCGCGCACACGCGGCTAGCTATCCCGCCCCACGCAGTCGCCGCCACCCTTAAGTCGTTTTTGTCGCGCCGTCTTCACACATCGTGCGGGTATGGCCTAACTCTCACGTCTATAGTATTTAATATGGTAGCTATGTTGTCGGTATTTCTTTGGCCGACGACATTAGTAGTTTGAATTAAATAGGCCCATACTGTAATTAGTAAGACGTCGATTAGTGACTCTACTTTATTATTATGTTGTAACCTGAGCGCATCCATAGTTAAACCCGTTCGGAAGCGCTCTATAATTTCATGCAGAAATCGAACCATGATTCGTTGTGTTCCGTTATGAAAATTTTTGTGCTTCCGAGCTGTCCACGTTTTGGACAGCCTACGAATTAATGTGTGTTTGAGTACGGTGGTCGTGGCCACGAGGTGTACAGGTTGGAATTCCTGCAGAATAACCCTGTCGTTCTCCTGATGCATAAAATAAGCAGTACGTCATATCCGTCATTGCACTGGGAGGACTGCGGGGTTATTCTACCGGAATTCGTACACCTTCATGCTGCGACTACCGTATTCAAACGCACATCCGTAGGTGGGTAAGCCCTCCTATTTAGTTAGGCTTAAATCGTTTAAAACTAAACTATTATACATGCATGAACGTTATATAGTAAACGATGGAAGATCGACGGTGGATGTACGATGGATGGAAGAAGTCTGGTCGGCACATGGATGAGTGGTTCGACAAAGTTGATGCATTCGTGCAAGATTCTTTTTGAAGATTCTCCAACCCTAATGCAGCGCTCGTGCGTTGTCCCTGCGCTGTCTGCTCAAATACCGAAAAGAGGTCCAAGAGGGATATGAGCGAGCACCTCTGTAAGCATGGATTTAAACCAAACTATTTCGAATGGGTATAACATGGTGAGAGAAAACGTCCGGCGCTGGTGTGTAGCCCTGTTGATTTTGGAGAGGGTTACGATGAAGTTGAGGTGGACAGATTGGACGACCTCACGGATGATGTGGGTAGGGCTTATGATCTCTCCCCCGACGAAGAGTCCGAGCCACTTGCCTAACAATTCGAGAAGCTTCTTCATTCTGCCAAGAAGCCGTTGCATGAGCATACCGATATGCGGTGTCGCGTCTAATGGCTGTGAAAACCAAATACAACCTCTCCGTCAATTGCTTCAACGACCTTTTGTAAATTGCTTGATAGCCTACTTCCGACTAGACACAGAATGACTCCAAATTTGTACAAGTCGAAGAAACTTATTAGTGTGTTAGGCATGCCGTGCAAAAGGATAGACTACTGCTCAAAATTCTGCATGCTTTACCGAAAGGCTGATTCTAGACTGACCCATTGTAAGTATTGTGGTGAGAGTCGATACGTGGAAGTTAAATGACAAGATGGTGTAATTAGACAGATGACGGTGGCCCAGAAAACCTTTCATTTCTTTTTGATCTCTCAACGCCTACAACGGTTGTACATGTCAAAGTCCACGGCTAGGCACATGAGGTGGCACAAAGAGGAGAAACATAGAACAGAGGGTGTAGTGATTCATCCATCAGATGCACAAGCCTAGAGACATTTTGATCATCTACACCCTGAGTTTGCAGCTGAGCCTAGAAATGTCCGCATCGGACTCTCCACCGACGGGTTCATGCCATTCAATATGACCTCCCACCCGTAATCATGTCGGCCGGTATTTGCTATCTCGTACAATCTACCGCATCAACTCTGTTTGAAATAAGAGTATATGTTCCTTTGTGTTATCATACCTGGACCTAAATCTCCTGGAAAAAATTTAGATTTGTTCATGCAACCACTGGTAGAAGAGTTTAGCGACCTGTGGAGTAAAGGAGTCTTGACATATGATAGCTACAAGGGTCAGAACTTTAGAATGCGAGCCGCATACATGTTGTCAATACACGATTTTTTGGCATATGCCATGTTCTCGGGGTGGAGCATGCATGGACAGTTGTCGTGCCCAAAATGCTTCTATAACACTGATGCATTCATACTTAAAAAAGGTGGTAATGCTTATTGGTTCGACTGTCACCGTCGTTTTTTTGAGCGGAACCATCCATTTAGAAAGCAAAGAAATGCATTTCATAAATGCAAGATTATGACGAAACAACGACCACTAGAACGGTTCGAGGTCAGGATATCATCGTTTGGCATGAAGATTTGGCAAAAAAGGGCTACGTGGATGAGTATGGTGAGGAGCACCATTGGACACACAAGTGCAACATTTATAACCTTTCATATGCAACAGACCTGAATCAGCCTCACAACCTCGACCTGATGTATCAAAAGAAGAATATGTGTGAGGCAATTGTCAACACAAACTGGGACATCCCACAAAAGACAAGAGATAGCAAAAAACCTCGACTGGACTATGTTTTCACAAATTGAACCTGGTGGATGTATGATGGGCCATTGCCGTCCGCTTCGTCTTCACCATCGAGTTCGGGGTCGGAGTCTTTAGCGCCCTCCGGATCGTTGGAGACATCGTCGTCGTCGGACCACCACGGCGCTTCATCCTCTTCCGAGCTGGTACCCTCTGAGAGGTGCCACCCAGGGGAGTGGCAAAACTCATAGAGCCTCCATCACTTCGGTGGTGGCGACTCAGGCGGCAACGAATCAGACTTACAAGACACAGCGGACGGCGGGAAGTAATCAGAGCTACAAGATGCCTCGGATTCCGTCCAAATTTATAGGGGGCCTGACTGATCTTTAGCATTCCATTTTCTCTCGTGTGGATCGAAAATGTTGTTCTGGTGCACGTGCGCCGACGAACAATCGGCGTGTTTTTCCAATACTACATTAATTGCAATATGGTAATTAAATATGTGGTTAACATAGACCCCGTGTACCCACACGGAGGGCCTAAAAGACCACTCGACAGGGGATGGACCAAGTCGGGTGGATAAGGATGGGTACCACTCGGACTATATAAGGCTTGCTCGGCAAGGAAGGACATAAATATAGAAGTCTATCTGTTGACACCCAAATTTGGCAGGAAAATCTGATATTATTGGGCTGCATCAGAGTGCGGGCTGAATTATCAAAGGTTAAGAGGTGTGTAAAAGAGGATTCCGATAGTTACAAGACTCCGGAAGGGTTACGAAGCTATGATCGGAAGATGCCTTCCATGGCGCGGTAAATTAGGTTGTGTCGTTTCGGTTTTGTAACAGTATAAATAGGGTCTCAAATCTCGTGTGAACGATATACGACATACACAAAACACAACTACTCTTTTCAAATCCGATCGACTTCGTCGAAATGCTTCAACTCGCAGGTAGAGCTATCTCGATAAGATAATCGATTCTCTTCTTGTAACCCGTATGACTGTTTCGGTTTTTACCGATCTTTAACATGTCCTTGCATGTTACACTGCCTCGTTCAATCGATCTGTAATATGTAGTTATCTTGCAATGCCGATTGTCAATTGTCTTATATGCTTTTCCTGAATCCGATATATGCAACTGCCTCGTTTGATCGATCTTGTGTGTTTGTTTTAGGGTTTCACATGTCTAGATTATTTGCCGATTAGCATTGTATTTACCCATATTGGCTGTGTTTAACCTTTAATCGATTTATAAGCTTATATTTGGATTTAGATCTAAATACTGTCCAACCAATCTATTTAATATGTTTCTTGGTTTAATCTGATGAATTGATTTAAAGATCTACGGCTAATCTTATCTATAAAATAACAAAAAGAGATGAAAGAAATTCATCTTTAGACGTTCATTTACATTTATTGCTCTATCGGACATTAAGCCGATAGAATTATAATCGGTTTCATTAAGGCCGATTCGTAAAACCTGATCTGGCTGTTTCTTAATGCCGATTAGGGCCATGTCACAACAATTTGTTCCTTGTCAATTTATAGGTCAAATTGACTGGCACGTTTGGTAATCGTGGTTGTGACGCAAACTCAGATTTGACGCTTCCGTGGTGTGTTTGCGAAAAGCTAATTTTTGTGTCAACACTATCCCTAATAGGGAAGATACAATTGTAATCTCGGATAACTACATATTTCGTTAGATGATAGATATAGGAATCCTACCTCGTAACTGACTAGGACTCCTCCTTGTAACCCCACCCCCTCCACTATACAAGGGGGTAGGGGCCATAGTTCGGCAACTAATTCAATACCCTCGCCTCATAACACAACTTGAGGTCGAGAACACAACATACGAAAGATCTCCCGAGCATCTTATGCACATATACCCCATATAATCCTAGAGCACAGGACTAGGGTATTACTTCTACCGATGAGGGCCTAAACTTGTGTAAAAAGATTCCCTGTCTTGTACTACCATCGAGTTTGGATCCAGCGCATAACCCCATTTAAATTCATTGCCGACGATAACCTCCGGTTAAGCACCCGTTGACAGTTGGCCTGCCAGGTAGGGTCAACATCAAGATCAATTTCATCAAGCTCGTTGGCATGATCAACGGAGTCGCCGTCGTCTTCCCCCCCGGCTAGGCTTACCGCTTCAGGTGCCGACCACGTCATCAACGACTTCAGCGAACTCCACCTCTCGGATTCAGATCAGATCCAATCTGGGGGAACTGCAACAACACCTCCTGCTCGGGTTGGGAATGCCACGGCCATCTACTCGTGAGTAGTACGCCAAGGCTCACTTCCTGACTCGGATATTGCGATGGCTCGAACAGAGATTCTGGACATCATCTTATTTTGACGATTCCCGATGATCTAAAAGGAATTTGAAATCGGGACTACATGCGTCACAAAGATAATTTCATCAGCTTTACGTGAAGCCTAAGAACGCCCAAAAGGAAGTCCGGATGTATGAGGCAGCCGTTTGAAGGCAGACTGCGCGGGAACATCGCGAACCTCAGCAAGCTCGTAAAGCCCATCTGCGGAGGCTGCGGCAGTGACGAGGCCGTGGTACACCCCCAAGGACATCAAGGATCAACAAGGTGCTTCTCCAAGCAATCGACGACCAACACTTCTTCTGGACTCGGATCCGATCCAGTCTGAGGAGTACATTGACATTACTTCGTCTGAACTCTCAATCGGGTCGAGGAATGCCGCCGCCGCCCACTTCCGAGTGGTGTGCCGGGGGGGTCAATTCTCGATAGCAAACCACGTGGATTCGATGACCAAGTCGCTCTTTTAGACTCGGACTAGATCCTATCTAAAGAGAGCTTAGTCATCACTATAATTTAACTCCCGTTCGGGTTGAGGAACGCCGTCGACACCTACTCCCGAGTGGTGTGCTGCACGACTCAATTCCCAACTCGGATATGGTGAGGGCTTAATCAAGGACTTCTACAACACTTTCACGGGTTCGGACATGATCCAATCCAGGGGAGAAATCAACATCGCTTCGATCGGTCATCCGTTCAGGTTATGCAACGCCGCTGCTACTTATGCATGGATTGGCTCCCGATTTGCATACGGAGAGGCTTAGACAGAAGATTCTCGGGTGGTGGCCACGACTACCACAACGATTAACAGATTTACCATCGCCTTCTTCCTAGGCAAGGCTTTTCGTTTCGGGAACAACGACCAGCCCAAACTTCTCAAGTTGAAGGACGCCGCCGCCGCATACCAATGCGTAATGCCTCGGAAGCCTAAGCTTGCTCTTTTGGACTCGGATTAGATCCGATCCGGGAGAGACTTCACCAACACAACAAGATCCACTCTTTTGGACTCGGACAAGATCCGATCTGGGAGGGAAATTGTCGACTGGTGACTAACTGGGGGGTCACCGCCGGCAATGATTATATACGGGGCGATGCACAAGATCCAAACTCAATGGTAGCACAAGACAGGGATTTATACAGGTTCAGGCTCTCATGGCGGAGGTAATACCCTACGTCCTGTGCTCTGGGATTATATGGGGTATATGTGTACAAGATGATCAGGAGATGTTTCTCCATGGAAGGGTGTGGAGATGATGATCAACCCCTGGGAGACGATCAAGATGTAGATGTAGATGCCGAACCAGGGAGCTCCCTGCCCGCCTTATATAGTGGGGGCAGGGTTACAAGATAGAGTCCTGGTCGGTTACGAGGTAGGAGTCCTATCTCTATCCTCTAGCTAGATATCCGGGATTACAAGTATATCTTCCCTATTAATTAGAAATAGACTTCTTTCCTTGCCGGGCAAGCCTTCTAGAGTCCGAGTGGTACCCGTCCTCATCCACCCGACTTGGTCCATCCTCGGTCGGGTGGTCTTTTAGGCCCGCCGTGTGGGTACCCGAGGTCTATGTTATCCACAGAAATCAACAGTGGTTCACTCGGATTCCCGGCCGCATTGGGGAACGCCACCGCCGCCTACTGATGAGTAGTGCGCCAGGGGCTTAATTCCCGACTCGAATACGACGAGGTCCTGATGGAGAATGAATTTCGGATGGTGACCGTCATCAGAAGCAAATCACTCGGACTCGACGATCATGTCGTTCATCGCACGACGCCGAGTTGATCAACCGCGAGGCGAACGTGGGAAGAAAATTAAATCTGTCCTCGTTCATAATCTGGACGGAACTTATGTCACGATTTCCGGTTGACTTAGAAGGGCTTTTTGGGGTAATATAACATGCATTAGCAAGCTTATCTCGTTATATTTCCAATGAATCCTAGAACGCCTAAATCCGTGTTCGGATGCGACCGTGGCGCCTGTTTGAAGACAGAGTGCGCAGAGAGGTCGCGAGTTTCGGCGAGCTCCTAAAGCTCATCGGTGCCAGCCACGGCCTGAGGATTGGTCGTGCCACATCTCGTGGGACGTTGAAGACCAGCGAGACCTTTCATCGACTTTCGTCAAGCTACACCAACCGCGTGGAGATCATTTACGACTATACGGCCGACTTCACCGACCACGGGCAAGACCTCGGCAAGCATGTGCTTTTCGACGCCGATCACAGTGTGTGCTACTCGGAGTTAATCGAGACTTGAACGACTACTTCTGCTACATGGCTACACGTCTACGCCAGTGCCACGAGCGCCCCAGTCTTCAGCTCGGCTGTATGACATCGCATGCCAAGAGCGCCCGGTATGGCTACACGCCTACGCCTCCAAGTATACGGCTCAGCGAAACACCACTCGGCTATACGCCAACGCCCGCGCCACGAGCATTCAAGTCTTCAGCTCGGCTGTACGCCATCGCGCGTTAAGAGCGCCCGGTACGGCTACACGCCTACGCCTCTAAGTATACGGCTCGGCGACAAGCTACTCGGCTACACGCCTACACCCGCGCTATGAGCATCCAAGTCTTCAGCTCGGCTGTACGCCATGCGCGCAACAAGCATCGGTACGGCTACACGTCTATGCCTTCATGTCTACGTCTCGGTAACAAGTTACTTGGCTACGCGCCTACGCCCGCGCCATGGGCGCGCAAGCCTTCAGCTTGGCTGTACGCCATCGTGCACCATGAGCGTCCGGTACGGCTATACGCTTACGCCTCCAAGTCTACGGCTCGAATACACGTTACTCGGCTACGCGCCTACGCCCGGGCCATGAGCGTCCAAGTCTTCAGCTCGGTTGTACGCCATCGCGAGCCACTAGCGCCCGGCTCGGCTACACGACTACGCTTGCACCACAAGCGCCCAAGTCTATGACTCGGCTACACGCCTACGCCTACACCAAAGCTAAGTTCTCATTATCATATTTTTTCATATAAATCTAAGTTGTTTCTTTACTTGCTACTTAGTCAGGCTCCAACTAATCAGTAAGTCAGGGGCTACACCTAATAGGTGCACTTGCGTGCACTTTTGTTTCTTTCTCTTAATGACCGCAAATGAATCCGAGTGGTTATTCCGAGTAGTGAAGCTCTGACCCACGAACGGAGAACTCTAGCCACTCGATACGTGTGCCTGTGAAAAGAGCCATGAACCAATTCCCGACGCCCGGGGGCTAGACTAGTCGGGCAGAGTGCTTAATAAAAGAAAGATTATTTGCAGGAATTTAAAATCAAAAAGGAAAAAGAGCAAAAGTAAAAATATTATCTACATAAACAAAGCGGTTGGACTTTTACATCCATATAACTGTTTTCATGACTGCCTAAATCCTACATGTACATGCTACTAGGGTTCATGTGTTTCTTCCTCATCAAGTACCTTCTACGACTCTGTCTACGAGTAAGAAGGACCTGCGCAATGAGCGACAACTACGGCTCGACGAGCGCCTAGCACAGCTACACGCTTACACTCACGCCTCGACCGTCCAAATCTATAAGCTCGGCGAGCGCCCAGCATGGCTACACGCCTACGCCCGCGCCTCGAGTGTTCAAGTCTATGGCATAGTTATACGCTCACGTCAACTTCAGTACGGCTACACGTCTACGCCAACTTTGGTACGGCTATACACTTACGCCTCTGGCCATAGGACTAACGGGGGGGTCACCGCCGGCAATGATTATATACGGGGCGATGCACAAGATCCAAACTCAATGGTAGCACAAGACAGGGATTTATACAGGTTCAGGCCCTCATGGCGGAGGTAATACCCTACGTCCTGTGCTCTGGGATTATATGGGGTATATGTGTATAAGATGATCAGGAGATGTTTCTCCATGGAAGGGTGTGGAGATGATGATCAACCGCTGGGAGACGATCAAGATGTAGATGTAGATGCCGAACCAGGGAGCTCCCTGCCCGCCTTATATAGTGGGGGCAGGGTTACAAGATAGAGTCCTGGTCGGTTACAAGGTAGGAGTCCTATCTCTATCCTCTAGCTAGATATCCGGGATTACAAGTATATCTTCCCTATTAATTAGAAATATACTTCTTTCCTTGCCGGGCAAGCCTTCTAGAGTCCGAGTGGTACCCGTCCTCATCCACCCGACTTGGTCCATCCCCGGTCGGGTGGTCTTTTAGGCCCGCCGTGTGGGTACCCGAGGTCTATGTTATCCACAGAAATCAACAGTGGTTCACTCGGATTCCCGGCCGCATTGGGGAACGCCACCGCCGCCTACTGATGAGTAGTGCGCCAGGGGCTTAATTCCCGACTCGAATACGACGAGGTCCTGATGGAGAATGAATTTCGGATGGTGACCGTCATCAGAAGCAAATCACTCGGACTCGACGATCATGTCGTTCATCGCACGACGCCGAGTTGATCAACCGCGAGGCGAACGTGGGAAGAAAATTAAATCTGTCCTCGTTCATAATCTGGACGGAACTTATGTCACGATTTCCGGTTGACTTAGAAGGGCTTTTTGGGGTAATATAACATGCATTAGCAAGCTTATCTCGTTATATTTCCAATGAATCCTAGAACGCCTAAATCCGTGTTCGGATGCGACCGTGGCGCCTGTTTGAAGACAGAGTGCGCAGAGAGGTCGCGAGTTTCGGCGAGCTCCTAAAGCTCATCGGTGCCAGCCACGGCCTGAGGATTGGTCGTGCCACATCTCGTGGGACGTTGAAGACCAGCGAGACCTTTCATCGACTTTCGTCAAGCTACACCAACCGCGTGGAGATCATTTACGACTATACGGCCGACTTCACCGACCACGGGCAAGACCTCGGCAAGCATGTGCTTTTCGACGCCGATCACAGTGTGTGCTACTCGGAGTTAATCGAGACTTGAACGACTACTTCTGCTACATGGCTACACGTCTACGCCAGTGCCACGAGCGCCCCAGTCTTCAGCTCGGCTGTATGACATCGCATGCCAAGAGCGCCCGGTATGGCTACACGCCTACGCCTCCAAGTATACGGCTCAGCGAAACACCACTCGGCTATACGCCAACGCCCGCGCCACGAGCATTCAAGTCTTCAGCTCGGCTGTACGCCATCGCGCGTTAAGAGCGCCCGGTACGGCTACACGCCTACGCCACCACGTCTTCAGCTAGGATGTACGCCATCGTCCGCCATGAGCGCCCGGTACTGCTACACTCCTACGCCTCCAAGTATAAGGCTCGGCGACACACCACTCGGCTACACGCCAACGCCCGCGCCACGAGCACCCAAGTCTTCAGCTCGGCTGTACGCCATCGCGCGTTAAGAGCGCCCGGTACGGCTACACGCCTACGCCACCACGTCTTCAGCTAGGATGTACGCCATCGCCCGCCACGAGCGCCCGGTACTGCTACACTCCTACGCCTCCATGTATAAGGCTCGGCGACACGCCACTAGGCTACACGCCAACGCCCACGCCACGAGCACCAAGTCTTCAACTCGGCTATACGCCATCGCGCGCCAAGAGCGCCTGG
The DNA here is from genome assembly GCA_005191435.1 of Raddia distichophylla. Classification (NCBI taxonomy): domain Eukaryota; kingdom Viridiplantae; phylum Streptophyta; class Magnoliopsida; order Poales; family Poaceae; genus Raddia; species Raddia distichophylla. The sequence continues at coordinate 582,546 of SPJY01004231.1, read as the reverse complement.
TAAGGTTACATGACTACTCGGTGACAATTCTACTGCTCAGCGACACGCTACTCGGCTACGCGCCTACGCCTGCGCCACAAGCACCCAGATCTCCAGCTTGGCTGTACGTCATCGTGTGACATAAGCGCTCGGTACGGCTAACGCCTACGCCTCCAAGTCTACTGCTTGGCGACACGCTATTCGGCTACGCGTCTATGCCCGCACCACAAGCCCCCAAGTCTACAGCTCGGTTGTACGCCATCGCGCGTTACGAGCTCCCGGTACGGCTACACGCTTACGCTACCAAGTCTACGGCTCGGCGACACGCTACTCGGCTACGCGCCTATGCCTGCACCACACAAGCCCCCAAGTCTACAGCTCTGCTGTACGCCATCGCGCATTACGAGCGCCCAGTACGGCTAAACGCCTACGCCACCAAGTCTACGGCTCGGCGACACGCTACTCGGCTATGTGTCTACGCCCGCGCCACGAGCGCCCAGGTCTCCAGCTCGGCTGTACGCAAACACCTCCAAGTCTATGACTATACGCCAACACCTCCAAGTCTACAGCTCGATGACATGCTAGTCGGCTACGCGCCTACGCACGCACCACAAGCCCCTAAGTCTACAGCTCTGCTATACGCCATCGCGCTTTACGAGCGCCCGAAACAGCTATACGACTACGCCACCTAGTCTACGGCTCGGCCACACGCTACTCGGCTACGTTCCTACGCCCGCGTGACGAGAGCCCAGGTCTCCAGCTCGTCTGAATTCCATGGCGCGGCACAAGCGCCCGGTACAGCTACACGCCTACGCCTCCAAGTCTACGGGTTGGTGACATGCCACTCGGCTACACTCCTATGACCATGCCACAAACGCCTAGGTCTACAGCTCGGCAGTACGCCATCGCGCGTTATGAGTACCAGGTAGGACTACGCGCCGATGCCTGCGACACGAGCGCCCAGGTCTCCAGGTCTGTTGTACGCCATCGCGTGCCACGAGCGCCCGGTACGGCTACATGCCTACGCCTACAAGTCTACGGCTCCGCGACACGCCAGTCGGCTACACGCCTACGCCCGCGCTACGAACGCCCAGGTCTCCAGCTCGGTTGTACGCCATCGTGCGCCACGGGCATCTGGTACGGCTACACGCTTACGCCTACAAGTGTACGGCTTGGCGACACGCCACTTGGCTACACGCCTATGCCCGTGCCACGAGCGCTGTTAGGATATACGTCGATGCAAGATCACGAACGACACCAGAAGATACAATGTTTGGTAACGCAGTTCGGCTTTCGCCTACGTCTGCGGGGCTCTGATTATGGGTGCTCCTCCCTAATCCATAATACCACAGCATACCGGCTAACTAGGTCACGGCCACATGCCAGCCGCTGACCTCCTCTTGCCTATGCTACTATTATGAAGTCGTTGTCTTGGTTACACCAGGGCTGCCTCCCTTTATATAGTGAAGGCCTGGATAGAGTCTGACTCTAACACGAACCAACAACCTACCTATTACAACACAGAGTCCATGTAACCTACTCATACACATATTCGATACAATACCTAACAAACTCCACCTTGGAGAATATGGTCTCTCCACTTTGAAGTCGTTCCAGCGTTTTGCGCGAACCCTGTAACCGGCCTTTGGTTGCTTCCTTCTTTGGATATTTGTTTGACTCCCATTGAATCTGCACCTCTAGATCCAATCTTTGAGTCCTCGAGCAAGCTTCCCAGCCCACCACCATGCACCACGTTCATGCACGGCAAAACATGCCGCACCCTGGCTATCAGCATCCATGACACAGCTTCGCCCTCAGTGTCGTGATGTAGCGCCTCCTGTGCAACATCCGGTCGCATCACTTCTCCAGCCGTTCTGATCTATTCGGCATCCATCCGTGCTTGCCGGTCTGATCGCGAAGCCGAGGTCGTCGCCATCGCCCGTCGACCTCGCCAGCTACTTTGTCAGCCCGATCGCCACGTCTGGTCAATCCTTGCCAACGGTAGCCCATCGAACGGTTCGAGCCTCTTGCCCGAAGTGTCCGACACCACCGTCGAATCGCCAATCACCGCTATGCTCCAACTTGCGCCGATAGGACGTTTTCCGCGGCACCCGTGTATGCATAAACCTCGTGTCTCCCCCAGATCTTCCGCATGGGCAACTTCGCCAACCAAGCTCTGATACCACTTGTTAGGATATGCGCCGATGCAAGATCACGAACGACACCAGGAGACACGATGTTTTGTTACGTAGTTCGGCTTTCGCCTATGTCTGCGGGGCTCTGATTATGGGTGCTCCTCGCCAATCCATAATACCGCAGCATACCGGCTACCCAGGTCACGGCCACATGCCAGCCGCTGACCTCCTCTTGCCTATGCTACTATTATGAAGTCGTTGTCTTGGTTACACCAGGGCTGCCTCCCTTTATATAGTGAAGGCCTGGCTAGAGTCCGACTCTAACACTAACCAACCCTACCTATTACAACACAGAGTCCATGTAACCTACTCGTACAGGTCTCCAGCTCGGCTATACGCCATTTTGCACCACGAGCGCCCGGCACGGCTACACGCCTACGCCTCCAAGTCTACGGCTTAGCGACACGCCACTCGGCTACACTCCTACACCCGCGCCACAAGCGCCCACGTCTACAGCTCGGCTGTGCTTGATCGCGTGTTACAATCACCCGGTACGGCTACACGCCTACGCCACCATGTCAATGGCTCGGCGACACGCTACTCGGCCACACGCCTACGCCCGCGCCACGGGCGCCCAGCTCTCCAGCTCGTCTGTACGCCATCGCGTGCCACGAGTGCCTGGCACGGTTACATGCCTACACCTATAAGTCTACGGTTTCGCGACACGCCACTCGGCTACACGTCTACGGTAGCGCTATGAGCGCCCAGGTCTCCAGCTCCGCTGTACGCCATCGCGCGCCACGAGTGCCCGGTACGGCTAGACGCCTACGCCTCTAAGTTTATGGCTCAGCGACACGTCACTCGGCTACAAACCTACGTCTGCGCCACGAGTGCCCAAGTCTTTAGCTTGGTTGTACGCCATTTTGTGCCACGAACGCCCGGCTTGGCTACACGATTACGCTTGCATCACAAGCGCCCAAGTCTACGGCTCGGCTACACGCCTACACCTATACTAGAGCTAAGTTCTCATTACCATAATAATTTTGTATAAATCTAAGTTGTTTCTTGACTTGCTACTTAATTGGTTTCCAACAAAGCAGTAAGTCGGGGGGCTACACCTAATAGGTACACTTGCGTGTGCTTTTGTTTCTTTCTCCTAATGATTGTAAAGGAATCCGGGTACTATTCTGAGTAGTAGAGCTCTGACCGATGAACGACGAACTCTAGTCACTCAATACGCGTGCCAAGGAAAAGAGCCATGAGCCAATTCCCGACGCCCGGGGGCTAGACTAGTCGGGCAGAGTGCATAACAAAAGGAAGATTACTTGGAGTAATTAAAGATCAAAAAAGGAAAAGTAGCAAAATTATAAAAATTATCTAAAAAAGCAGTTGTATTTTATATCCATCTAAATGCTTTCATGATACTGGCTAAATCCTACATGTACATGTTACAGGGGTCCATGAGTTTTTACCTCATCAAGTACCTTCTACAACTCTGTCTACGAGTAAGAAGGAGCTGCGCAATGAGCGACAACTACGGCTCGGCAAGCGCCTAGCACGGCTACACACATACGTTTCAGCCTCAACCGTCCAAATCTATAGCTCGGCGAGCACCCAGCATGGCTACACGCCTACGCCCGCGCCTCGAGTGTTCAAGTCTATGTCACAGCTATACACCCAAGCCAACTTCGGTACATCTATACATCTACACCAACTTCGGTACAGCTATATGCTTACGCCTCTGGCCATAGGCCACCCTGCGCCCTGAGCGCTAACTACGGCCTTCTAGCTGCGTGTCACAACTAGTGGCTACAAGCGCAGCGAGGCTAAATCAAATTCAGCCTCGGTACACCCCATGTTGGGTCGACTACCGGCAGAGCTATAAAGATACCCATATCTTGATATACCCCATGTTGGGTCACTAGTTGTTTACTACATGTCAGGATCAGATACCAGGATGTCGGGATTGAGTTTTGATGGTACGCTCCAGTTGGGGCCGACGTTGTACACCGCAACCCACGTATGGATACCATACGGCAAAACTCTATCCTTAAGGTACGCCCTATGGTAGGGCCGCCAGCTATATCCCACTTCGGTCGGGTACATGTACTGTCTGGCTGACAATAATGGTATGCTCCATGTTGGGACACTAGCTCTGTGCCGCACCAGTAGGATACAGATATCATTGGGCCAAACCCTATCCAGATGGTATGCTGCATGTTGGGTCAATCGCTTTACTCTACGAGTATAGGCACCAGATGGGTAAAAATCACGGTATGCCCTCTGAGGCCACCAGCTGTATCCCACTTCGGTCGGGTACAGGTACCGCTCAGCTCTTCAGCCAAAACCACGGTATGCCCTCTAGGGCCACCAACTGTATCCCACTCCGATAGGGTACAGGTACCGCTCGGCTCTTTGGCCAAAACCAATGGTACGCCCCATGTTGGGTCACGAGCTATACATCGCAAGACGAGTACAGGTACCACTTCATCCAAATCAAAGTTATGTGCCTTACAAAGAGCCGACTGCCAGAACTTCGGCAACCCCGGGCTAGGCATCACTAACAACTCTAAGGATCTCTATGAGTCCTTCACAGTCTTCTCGCAGATAACGGCCAGAAACAAGTTGGGAAGAAGCATGAACAATCTACAAGCACTCGGCATGAAGCATGTCTCATCCAAGGTACGGTAAAAAGGGGCAGCAACTCAACTATGAAGCACTTGGGGGCTACTGTGGTTAACATAGACCCCGGGTACCCACACGAAGGGCCTAAAAGACCACCCGACAGGGGATGGACCAAGTCGGATGGATAAGGACGGGTACCACTCGGACTGTACAAGGCTTGCTCGGCAAGGAAAGACATAAAGATAGAACTCTATCCCTAATAGGGAAGATACAATTGTAATCCCGGATAACTACATATATGGTTGGAGGATAGAGATATGAATCCTACCTCGTAACCGACCAGGACTCCTCCTTGTAACCCCAACCACTCCACTATATATAAAGGGGGTAGGGGCCATAGTTCAACAACTAATCCAATACCCTCGCCTCATAACACAACTTGAGGCCGAGAACACAACATACGAGAGATCTCCCGATCATCTTGTACACATATACCCCATATAATCCCAGAGCACAGGACTAGGATATTAGCTCTACCGATGAGGGCCTGAACCTGTATAAAAAAGATCCCCTGTCTTGTGCTACCATTGAGTTTGGATCCAGCGCATAACCCCATTTAAATTCATTGGCGATGATAACCCTCGGTTAAGCGCCCGTCGACAAAATCCTTTGCAAGAAACAAATTATACACAAAGATGAATTACCTTCGACATCGGGCAGTGTGATGCAGTAGCGAAAGGAGCGAGGCTCCGCTAAGCTTGGTCGATCCGGAGGAAGGGGAAAGAATTGAAGTGTGGGGCAGCGAATCCTTTCAGTCCCAGTTCAAAACACAAACCGAGATTGATGACTAGAACTGACATGTGGGGCCAGACAACTACTGGCCTTCAATCCTAGTATGTGTGGGGCATTGGTTGCGGCCTTGGATCTTTGACCGCACGTAAACTACGTCCAGCTCTTTGATCTGCGGCTCAGTTCGGTTTTGTTCGGTTGGACTAAACATTGGTATTTTTTACGGACTATTTGGTGTAACATTTTGTAATATTTTTTTAGGGTTTTGTAGGATTTTACTCAAAGATCTTTATTTTTTAATAATATTTTAACCTTTCCGTATATCTTCTTGAAGAGTTTAATTTTTGGCTCAACCGCAGGGCCAGCAGAAGCGGGATAGTATAAAATCCAGTAAATTAGAGCAAGCAGTTATGAAACATTTTAACATTTCAGTAAATAGTATAAATCCAGTAAATTAGAGTAAACAATACAAAATGCAGTAAACAGTATGAATTCTAGCATATATGCAACTATTTTGTTTTTACAAGTGATCATTCATTATGGTTGTAAGATCAAGCCTCCCATGGGCTTAATGTTTTGGTAATTAATGCCAACTGGGCCTCGACGGATAGCATCAAGGCTAAGGATGTAATTTGCTAGTTCTTCTATTTTTCCTTGTGTGCGTATCTGCTTCTGGGCCATCTGGCCCATTGATGTCTGCAAGCTCATCTCTCTGGTTGTAGGTCCCACTGAGCGCAGGTCCGGAAACATCTGCCGTGGGTTCCATGGGGGTTCTGAGAGTGCCAGGTGTTAGTCTTGAGTGAACCATCTAGAGTGAGTACACCTGTCCCAGGGTTGAGAAGGTTCGGGGGTCCAGCTGTCCAGGTTTTCGTAGCCGCTAAGTCTACGAAATATCTGAGAGCCCGAAACTTTCCGCCCAAGTGATCCAAAGTTCCCACTTAAGCCTACCCAGGTTGTCACCGTGTCCACAAGTCGACCAAAAGTGTCCCAAGACCCGAGGCGTGGTGACGAGAGGGGGCGAGAGAGGCTAAGTCTGCAGTAGTGTTAAGATTAGCCTCCATCGGACGGGGTCCGATAACCATCGGACGGCATCCGATGAATGAGTGAGCTCGAGAGGCTAAGTCCCGGAATACATAGCCTCTGTCCGACGGTGTCCGACGAATCATCAGACGGGGTCCGATGAAAACTCGAAGTGGGAAACGACTAAGTCCTGAAAAACACAGCCTCTGTCGGACGGGGTCCGACGCCTTCGGACAGGGTCCGACAGCGTTCAAAATCTGGGAATTTGAACCTCATCGGACGGCGTCCTACGGAGTACAAATTTGGCCTAAACTTTATCGGACGGCATCCTATAAGTTATCGGACTGGGTCCGACAGAGTACAAATTTTGGACTAAACTTGATCAGACGGGGTCCGATGGGCACCGGACGGGGTTCGACGAATAGATCTAAAACTCGGGAACGAAATCTGAGCCGTCCATTGCGATTTTGATCTAGGGTTTCGAGTGTAGGGCTATAAATAGGGGCTTGGAGCACGGGAGAAACTTGAGAGAGCCTCATTAGCAGCCACCCCTTGCCCTAGCCACCCTAGAGAGCTCCTCCTATGGTTCTCACCTCCTTCTAGGGTTCCATGTGCTTGAGAGATTGAAGGGGGAGAGAGGGAGAAGAAGAGAGGAAGAGAAAGAAGAAGGCGCCCCCTACCTCCTCTCATCCATCCTCAAGTTTTGCCCCTTCTCCTATGGTGTTCTTGCCCTAGTTTGATGATGGGAGAGAAGGGGTAGTGGTGAGAGACGGTCTCCGATCTTGTGCTCTTAGGACTTCGCCGCCGGAGAGATCGTTGTCACGCCACGAGCTTCATCAACCATTCGACCACGTCAACCGAAATCCTCCGTGTGTCGGGGGTCACTTCCGTGTGTCGGAAGTGCGTCGCCTTCATCCGTTGAAGGTTGTGTACAAAACCCTCCGTGTGTCGGGGGTCGGTGTAGTGTGTCGGTGCCGCGGGTGCGAGGAGCTTCCGCGTGTGGAAGAACTCGTCTTGTGTGAAGGTTTGGAGCTCGCCTACCAAGTGTTGGTGAAGAGCTACCACGAGTGGATTGAGGGCTAGGGACGAGAGAGTCCCGACTTCTCTGTGTGAGAAGTTTCCTTAATGGAGACGTAGGTGTTCATGTGTTGAACACCGAACTTCGGTAAACAACTCGGTTTGCGTCTCCTCGTCTCTTGCATTATCTTAATTGTGCATTGCTGGTGTGAGCCATCGAGCCACCTTTTTCTATTAATTAATTGTGCCATAGCTTCCGCATCTAGATAATAGGATTTCATCGGTAGCTTGGGTAAATACCGGACTAATCAATCTCACAAACAAAGTTAAAATTTGAATTAGGAGTCCGATTCACCCCCCTCTCGGCCTAGGTTTCCTACAATGGTCATGGCGTACGTAGGGGGCATCATCATCAGGATTGAGGATAGTACTGTCTACATCCACCAAAAAAGGTGGCCGCTCGTTGAATTGATTGTACTCTTCTTCATCTGTTACATCCTTGACTCCGACAATCCTTCTTTTACCAGGAAGAACAAGCCTTGGCTTATTGCTACTACAAGTATTGTCCTTCTGCTTTTCGCTACCCGTCCCTTTTGCATTTGCTGTTTGCTATCCATGTCAATCACATAGAAAATCTGTGTGACATCATTGGCGAGCACAAACGGTTCGTCCTTGTAAGCCACTTGCTTAAGGTCCACGGTTGTCAATCCGTACTCGTCGATCTGCACAGCTATCAGTTTGACCCATTGGCACCGAAATAGAGGGACTTTCAAAGGTCTGTACTCGAGCTCCTAGATTTTCTCTATAAAACCATAATAAGTGTCCATGTTTTCATTATTGTTCAATGCAGCAATTCGAACACCGCTATTTTGGTTCGTGCTCTTGCCATCCAGGGATGTAGTGTAAAATGTGCATCCATTTATCTCATACCCTTGGTATGGTACGATTGTCATTGATGGTCCCCGAGCTAAGAGTTGCAATTATTCGTGTAGTCCCTCATTGCCCAACAGTTGCTTTTGTAGCCAACCTCCGAAACTCTCTACTTTCTTGTTTGCGATCCACTTTTCTGACCTCCCTAGGTATTCGTCTCATAAAATCTTCTCGTGATCATCGACATACAGAGCCAATAAAGCTACTTTTTTCAATACTGTGAAATGAGCTTATCTAAATGACAGTATATCTTTGCATGATTATTCTTTCCTTACTAGAGTGTCTTTTCCCTATAGCCTCCCCTCATAGCGTGATACAGGCACGCCAATCGGATTCAAATCATTAATGTAGTTGATGCAAAACTTAATCACCTCTTCTGTGCCAACACCCTAGGCAATGCATCCTTCTGGGCAAGACTGGTTACGAACATATTTTTTTTGGACACCCATGTACCTCTCGAAAGGGAACATGCTATGCAAGAACACGGGTTTGAGAATTTCTAACTGTTTCACCATGTGAACCATGAGATGAACCATCATATCAAAGAAGGACGGAGGGAAGATCATCTCAAGGTTGACCAAAGCAGTGATAATGCCATCCTGCAGATTACATAACTTAATTGGATCTATATGACCTTTTATGATATCGCATTGAAGAAAACGAGCACACCTTGACAATTGTCCCTCATATCATGTCAGGCAAAACACCTCTTAACATCACTGGCAGCAACTGGGTCATCAACACATAACAATCATGCGAGATTTTATTCTCTTTTGTGTTTATAAGTCTTCTTATGTTCGACGAGTATCCGAAAGGGACCTTAACACTGTTTAACAACTTAATCATGTTTTTTCTCTTCTTTGCTTGGAGTGTAGCTCGCACGATGGAGGTAATGCCCTTTGTCTCTTTCTTGAGGATGTAATTCCTGTCTTGAGTCCTCATAGTTGTAGGTCCTTCCGTGCTTGAAAAGTATCTTTTGATTTGCCGTACATATCTAGGAATCCTAGCAGGTTCATGCAGACATTATTTGTTATATCCATGAAGTCCAATGAGTGACGAACATCTAACTCTTTCCAGTAAGGCAAATCCCAAAAAATTGATTGCTTCTTTTAACTAGCCTTTTTCTTAGCTTATTCAGTCGGGAGTGGTGGGACAGGTTTGCTACCAGGACCCTTTCGAAATACTACTTCCAGATCCTTTACCATAGAAAATAAATCTGCCCAACTACGGTGAATAGGCTTCTTGCGTTTCTCTTCCGTCCCATCAAAATTAACTAGGTTACTCCATAACGGGTGCTTCAGGTTGAGGAACCTACGGTGGCCCTTGTATGCAACCTTCCGAGAGTTTGCCAGATACTTGCCTTCCGTATCAATCAAGCACTCCATGCATGCTTTATGTCCCTTGATAGATAGGCCCGACAGCTTAGCAAGTGCTGGCCAGTCATTTATTGTTACGAACAGCAATGCACATAGGGTGAAATACTCTCTTTTGTGCTCATCCCATGCACGTACACCATTGTTCCACAATGTTAGCAAATCTTCGACCAACGGTTTTAGGTACACATCGATGTCGTTCCCGGGTTGCTTGGGGCCTTGGATGATCAATGGCATCATAATATACTTCTGCTTCTGACACGGCCAAGGAGGAAAGTTGTAGATATATAGAGTCACTGGCCAGGTATTGTGATTACTGCTCAACTCGCCATACGGGTTCATCACATCTGTACTCAACGCAAAACGTATGTTCCTCGCATTGGTTGAAAACTCCAAGTATTTTCTATCAAGTTTTCGCCACTGCGAGCCATCTACGAGGTGTTTTAACTTTCCATCAACCTTACGATCATCTTTTTGCCAACACATCATCTTCACATGCTCTTTGTTCGCAATCAATCGCTTTAATCGAGGGATTATGGGGAAGTACCACACCACCTTACCGGGGGGTCTCTTCATCTTACGTCCCCCTCTATCTCACCTGTGTCATGATGCTTGTTCTTATACCGCGATGTTTTGCACACCGAACAGACTTCCAAATTCTTACACTCATTGCGATAGAGGATGCAATTGTTATGTCATGCATGTATATTTTGTACCTCCAAGCCCAAAGAACAGAGAGCTTGCTTGGCTTCGTACGTAGTTTCAGGCAACGTGTTGCCCTCTAGAAGCAACTTCTTCATGAACCCTAACAACTCGTTGCATCCCTTATCATACAATCCATTTGCCACCTTCTATTGCATTAGTTTTAGTGTGGTACGTAACTTTTGTGCCCCTGTCCACAGTTTGGATACAACAGTGTTTCATAGTCCTCCCACAGGCGTTGAAACTTTTCATAATGCCTTTCATGACTATTCTCCCTTTCCATCAAGCAGCATCTGGTATAGATCATCGTCGCCAAACTCCCCCTGTATATGTTTAAAAGAACTGTGTTGGCCAGCGTCCGAGATATTGTGCTCCACCTGTTCTTCTTCAGCCCGTGTAATCTCTACTTCACCGTGCTTGGTCCAACGGGTATAATTTTCCATAAAACCTCTTGAGATCAAGTGAAAATGAATTTGCTGAGAGTTTGCCCACTCCCTTTTATTCTTGCAATTAATACATGGGCAACATATATAGTCTAAGATAATATTGGCATCGACATGATGAATAAAAGCTTCCAAATCCTCCATGAACTGCGAGGAATGTCGGTCCATGTACATCCATCGCCGATCTCCATCTGCATTAGTACATCAAATACACAAATTGATACCATACAAACAAGCATGATTTAATAGTACACATAGAAACATGATTCAATATTGATATCTTAATACCTAAATCTTTCGGACGAAAATTTACATTTATCTAAAAACATAAACAAAGGTCGGCATTCGTGGTTTGCGCCAGGAATGGCATGTGGCGCCGGTGGTGGGGTGGGGGTGTGACCAGAAGGACGCAATGCAATGCCGGTCGATAAATATATATACCTTAGCAGCGCGGCGTGGCTGGGGAGGCGCTGACAAAGGAGCCTGCGCGAGGCGGCGACGAGAGCGGCTACCGTCTCCTCCCTCAGCTCAGCAGGGGAGGTGCTGACGTCGCGGCCGGCGCGTCAACACGAGCGCGGCTCTGATCCCCTTTGAGCCGAGCTCCCTCAGCGCGGTGAAGAATGACTTGGCTCCGCGATCCCCACTCCTCAGCAGCGCCTTGCTCAGTGCGGCCACAAATGGCTCTGGTCTCCACTCCTTCCTCAGAGCCGCGTGGCGACTCCCTTTCTCAGCGCGGCTAGCTCTTCTTGTGGACGCAGAGCCCAATATCAGTTCGGGTTGGTAACACCAACCAGAGAAATGCGCGCCAGCCCAATATTAGACCCGGTTTGTAACACCATCTGGGACTGATACACCCCTTCTATGATCTGTCGCACAAGGCGACCTATTAGTCCCGGTTGGTGGTACCAACTGGGCCTGAAAGGTGCCCCGTAGCCTCGGTGCCGTCGAACCCGGACTGATGTGTCGGGATAGAAGGCCCGTTCTCTAATAGTGTGTTTTGCAAGGCAAACATGAAAGTACAAACACACAGGGCCGCTCAGGCCATAAAACTGGGTTGGTGAACTTGGTCTATGATAAATCTCTTTATGGGCTGCCCGGTCCAGTGAACCAGGCTCAATTGGTGCACTGGGCCGAGCTCGGGCTGGCCTTGATCTGACGCCCGGCTGTCTGGCCGAGCTCAGGTACGAAAGAAATACGTGTGCAGTCGAGGCCACGCTTTAGGGATTCAAGCCGGGTTTTCAGGCTTCGGGCTCGAATCCATGGCCCGATGCACTGGGCCGGTTTGGGCTCAGGCTCAGTCCCGGGGGACCGGGCTTTTTCAAGCCTGCCCTGAAACCAAGCCTGGCCCGGGGCATGACCAGGTCTAGTCTATGGTGACGAATGGACCAGTTATGGATCCTCGAGGGGGAATGATGTCCGATTTGATTACTTTACGAAGCCTAGTATAAGAGAACCATTTATTAGGGCGGGAAATGCCCTTGTTCTAGGTAGAGCTATGGCTTGCTCAAGAGGAGTGCGGAGTCAAACGTGTAGCGGAAGGGCACTGCTATCAAAAGATGGTTCCAACAAAATGTGTGAACATTACACGCGGAGTACATGTTTGGAGCACATCAATGTGCGCTCTGCGAAGACACTCTAGTCCCATTCTTGAAGAAGAATCAGCATGGGTCGTCACTGCAGTCATTTTGAGCACATTCCCAGGAGCCATGAGACTAGCTTGGGCTGGAAACCCTCCTTGGTTGAACATGCATTTATGGTACGTGTGGCCCACAACAAGATTGCCAATCCCAAAAGGATGACAATTGTTGGAAGCAAGCCGGTTAGGTTAAGATCGAAAGTGGTTAAAAGAAAAGATCGGTATGTTTTATAGGATCGAATAGGTTCAAGGTTTGGGTTGGATTGTTGATTGGAGGGTCTAATTGCTAAAGATATTGGTATAGACTGTGTTGACTTCATCCTTATTTAAGATAAATATTAGAGCAACGAGCTAGATAGGGTAATTTAAATTTGTCTTAAAAACTGGCTTTACTCAAACAAAAGAACCATTTTCCTTCTCTTGAAGCCTATATCACTAAATGCATTAGGAGGGATGTTAATAGTTACTGTTTGGATGACACTGACCTCACATGCTCTCGCTCTTTTAGTTTGAGGTTATGACAAGGATCCGATGAAAATGAGGATTAGGGCCACGACGTCGACCATGATAACATTCAGGGTTAATTCAGTCGCTTTGCAGGATGTATAGCCGTTGGATAATTTTTTTCAATATACTTTTGTTCTGCTAACCGCCCAAACTTTTGATGATGCATTTGTAATGAGGTGTATGACCGTTCGCCTTACTATTACCTAGTTTACAGGTTGGAACTATGTTATGTAATATTAAAAACGAAGGTTTCGATACTCGATTATGTATTACAAACACTGGTGTATTGATCTAGGGATTGGTACATATGAACATAGATTCTCAGATAAGCATAATTTTGATGGCTGACATATACAGTTGGCACATTTAACCCACATATCTGTTAGTTTGACCAATAAGCATCCTGCATCCGTTAGTAATTAACAAGATGAGCCCACACAAATCCTCTACAAATTAACAAGATTCTAACTACAGGAAACGAACACGAAATACGCGCACATCAGAATTCGCAGAATTCGGATCCGATTGACCCGATCGACATAGCTAGGGACCTACGGTCATGACCTCGCGTCTTCTCCCCCGGCCGCCAGATCCATCCCTGTCTTCTCCATTCCCGGAGATCGAAGAAGGTGTAAAGGGCACAAATTAACAGTCTTGATTCTCGACCGCCAACTACTGTACGTATTATCTGTACATTAAAGATTGTCAAACGTCCGCACATGATAGAACACCTTTTTTTACTCAGTCGGGACGAGTTGACCGTGGCCAGCCCTGGACGTACGTAGATATGTCTCATCTACGGCAGATGCATGTGCCATAAGATGAATGCTGCTCGTACATACTTAAGTGTTCAAAGTTTTCGCCTACTAATCAACAAAATTATGCGCTAGTTGAACTTAATTTGGCACGTTTACTAACCCTGACCGTACGTATATCTGTAAGTTTGACCAATAGGCATCAGTAAGTACGTACTCCTCCATTCAAACAGGCTGAGGCCACGCAAGTTCTATATAAACAAGATACCATTGACGAGAGAGGAACACACATCAGAATCCAGTTCGTAGAGCTAGCTACCATAGTAAGCCGGCCAACGAGTGTGCTCTCGCAGATAATTGGCAGCTTAATTAATTGCCATGGAGCTGTTCTCGGATGAATCACTGGCCATCTTCGTGCCCATTGTGGTGTACTGGGTGTACTCTGGCATGTACATGGCGCTTGGCCAGTCCATGGACAAGTACAGGCTGCACCCGAGGAGGGAGGAGGACAGCAAAAACCTGGTGTCCAAGCGCGACGTCGTCAAGGGCGTTCTCCTCCAGCAGCTCGTGCAGGCCGCCGTCGCCACCATCGTTCTCAATGTAAGATCTCTCCGCGTGCATGCATTATCGCATGTATAATATATACATGTATGAAGCCTTACGTTATACGTAAGTCCATCTATAAATATCTAATCTGGCACATTTTGAACATGTACAGCTTCCCGCCGGCGGCGATAGCGCCGCGACGGCGGCGGCGCAGGCCTCGCCGGCGTCGTACCTGACGGTGGCGCGGCAGTTCTTGGTGGGCATGGCGGTGCTGGATGCGTGGCAGTACGCGTGGCACCGGTACATGCACCTGAACCGGTTCCTGTACAGGCACGTGCACTCGTGGCACCACCGCCTGGTGGTGCCCTACGCGTTCGGCGCGCAGTACAACCACCCCGCCGGGGGCCTCCTCCTCGACACCGCCGGCGGCGCGCTCGCCTTCCTCGCCTCCGGGATGTCGCCGCGCGCCGCCGCCGCCTTCTTCTCGTTCTGTGCGGCGAAGGGCGTCGACGACCACTGCGGCCTCTTGCTGCCGTGGAACCCCTTCCACCTCTGCTTCTGGAACAACACGGCGTACCACGACGTGCACCACCAGCTGCGCGGCAGCAGGCACAATTTCTCGCAGCCGTTCTTCGTGACGTGGGACAAGGTGTTCGGGACGCACATGCCCTACGTCCTCGAGGAGAGGCCCGGCGGGGGGCTCCAGGCGCAGCCGACGGCCTGAGCTCAACGTTGACGACCGAGAGCGAGGCCTGGCAGCTGATGGCGATCGTGCATGCGCTGCAATCTTTATTCGACTACTAGTTATATACATCACGTTATAAAGTTGCAAAACGACCTGGTTTCTAGTTCAGAAAAATACCATTAAGTGTGAACTATCATACAGGTTTTGAAATCTTATAATAATATGGACACAATTTGCCTAGCTTCATTGAAAAGTGAAATAATCATGTCCTCTACACATAAACAAAATAATGTAAAAGTATATTTATTTGCGTCCATAAATGCATATGCTCCTTGTATTTACTATTTACGCGCTATGCACATATGGTATACTATGTATTTGACGATTATATGCATGATATATAAGTATATGTGCACCGCTGGAATAAATGTACATGTAGATATGGGCTTTTTCCCATGTAAATTATTTAGGCTCATCCCACTACAGGAATCGAAACTAGTTTCGGCGGCCAAAGCCGCCGACAAAGATACGAATACCGCCGACATAGGTATTTGTTGGCGGCTAGCCACCGACATAGCTCTGCCGACGTTGCGTCAACGACACAGGCCAAAATTGTCGGTGGCCCCGCCGACACAGAAGCACGCATGGCAAGCTACCTGGGTTAATTCTGTGTCGGCGGCTCAACTAGCCGACCACACAAGATCCCCCTGACGGAACGCACCGGGTGACGGCGCTCTGGCAAGTGGACCCCACATTCGAACGATGGGCCGGCACGTGGCACGTAAATGTGGTCGGTTTATACAGATACCGCCGACACAAGGCCATGAAGGCGGCCTTGCTGGTTTGCCTTGCCACCATTTATGTCGGCGGCCTTGCGAGTAGCCGCCAATAATATAATAGAAGGCTATGTCGGCGGCCTTGCGACGAGCCGCCGATAATAATAGAAGGCTATGTCGGCGGCCTGATTTATACCGTCGGCATTACTTCTGTCTGGTGGACAGCTAGGGCTCTCCTAGATAGAGCAGTGTGGTTGGCTATGGTCATGGCCAACGACATAGATAGTTTTCCAGAAAAAAATTTCTGGTAATTATTAATAAATTTCATCTTCAACCTGCAATAACCCAATATACCCCACAGATTCATTCCCCTGATTCACCCGATGACATACAAACATAAATAAGTGCACGATATCACATTTTCAACCACAAGCACATCCACCAGACAGAACAAATGCCGATAAAGGTCGTCTCAACGTTCATAAATTATCGACCAATGCCGACAAAGCTCGTCTCAACGTTTACAGAAATGTCACAAGTCAAGAACGGTAAAGTAGAATTTAATACAAAATCACAAAAGCACTTCTATGGGTTTTGTGAACCGCCACCTAGGTCGGGATCTGGGTTAAGCAAATCTGTCATGAATTGATCTAGCGGAGTCGGCCTTGTGGCACTGTTGTCACCTCCCTGCGGTGCAATCATCGCAGGCGTAGGCGTAGCCGAACCGGACATCTGCAATAGTTGAGAAAACGGTGAATTTTTGAAAACTTTATGCATTTCTGTATTGTTATGAATATGTTGTAAAATGATTTAAATACATTACCCCTGGAGAAGCTGCGGGAGCATGTGGAAACTGTACCATGGGGGAACCAATGTGGCGGCGCAAACGTGGGAAGTGTACCGGCCTGTGTCGTCGGGGCCCCCAACGTCGGCGTGAAGACAAGCGGCGGCGTAGAAGGCATCTGTGCCTGACTGGAGGACCCCGCCCCCGAGAACACCTGCGGATATAATACCTTAGCTTGTAAAACCAGAAATGACAACCTAGCTAGCAGGCTATACAATCTTGATTTCCCTTTGCATGTACTGCATCATGTACAAGTTCTGTTCTTGTATGGCCTGCATCCGCCGGTTGTTCTCCTCTTGCTCCGCCTTCCACCGCTGCTTGTCCGCCTCCCTCTGTTCTTTCAACTCCGCAATAAGTTTGTTTTGGGTGTCCAGCTGGGCACGAGCGGAAGCTGAGGCGGACTGTCAATGGGCCCTAACCTCAGGCTTGTACAAGTCGGGCGGCACGACGGCGTTCATGGGCACAGGGTCGGCTGGCATGCTGTCGGGGTCACAGTCGGCACCGTGCTTTTCCCTCATGGCCGCATTATAGGTATCCTGCGAACAAATAAGATATATGGGGGATTACTTCGAAAATGCTCAAAGTAGGTGTAGAGAAGCGAATAGAGATAGCCACTTACAAGCTTCTCCTGGGTAGGCGACGGCATCGGTGGTTGTGTGCCGTCTGGCCGGACAAGGGGCGTGTGTGCAATCCTCCACACGGCGATTCCTGAGGGCTCAAGTCCCGTCTTGTGCTCCTATATGAAATCAAATAGTGATATATTTACTAATGATATTCTTAAAGTTATATTATTGTAGGTAGAGAAGATAAGTGTGCTTACGATGTCTCGTGCGATGTGACCCATGCCGAGCCCTCCAAGGTAGGTGGAGCAGATTTCAGGGTTGGCATCCCTATTGCCGGCCTATTTCGTTTAGACATCTGGATCCAGTCCGATGATTCCCACATCAGACATAGGTCCCTCCAGGCGCGTGGGCACTTGTCCATCCATTCTGGACGGTAATCAATATACTGCTTGGCGTCGAGGTACTCCAGCGCTGCCCTTCCCCTCGACATCTGTCGGCCCCTCTTCTTGTGGTGCTTGATCACCGCATCCAAGCGGGCCAGCCTTAAGGCGTCCTTGACCTTCTTTGTCGCCATTCTGTTGAGAACATGGCGACAGGACTCGTAGTCCTCTGCAGTCGCGTTAGAGGATAGCTGATACCTCGTCTAAAACAAAACAAATAAATGATCATATACATGCAGTCACAAATTTATAAACACAAAAATACTTGTAAGAAATTTAGCATTATACCCAGAACTCTTCGATGACGGCATCGGCCACAGTATCTCCCTCGCCGTCCCGCATGAGGTAGTAGTCGCTCCAACTCAGCGCAGGGCGTTTGTTGCCACGGCCCTCTCCCACTCGCCCAGGGTAGAACTGCCTGAGGAGCACCCCTAGCTGCTTTCCTGGCTCCTGCGGGCCCTTGTTGAGACAAACCAAACCGATGCACATATGGTTATCAATTGAATTCAAAACACGGTTAGAAAGTTTATGTTTAACAATTTAAGACATCGAATTCAAAATTGTTGGTTAGCACATATACCTGTCCCCGGGGGCAACCTGTATCTCTATCCTCTGAGATGGATATGCGGGGCTTTTGACATTTTATTTCGCCCCCGGTGTCTCTTGGAACTCGAGGATTCGACTCCAGAGGACGAGGGCGCCTGCTCCCACTTGTCATCCCCATCCTCATCGTTCTCATCCAACCGGGCATTTGAAAATATTATCCTCCAGTCCTCATCCTCCCCCTCCCCCTCATCCTCCCCCTCCCCTCATCGTCGCTCTCCTCGAAGTCGAACTCCTCCTCATAGCCCTCCGGCACACCCGCCGACACCTTGTCCGACGCAAGCTCCCCCCTCCTCCTCCTCCTCCTTCGACGAGAGCTCCCCCCTCCCCCACCATGTGCTCTCTCCACATCCTCACCCACAGACTCGACCTGCGAGTTGGAGGCCAACTCCTCGGAGCTAGACCCCACCCGATGGTCAGTGGCCACCACCTCGTCCGATGTGCTGTGCTCCCGACTCCTCCTGCCTCGTCGCCCAAAGAGCTTTTGAGCCGTTCCCGCTAACTTGTTTGATGCACCTGTCATCCTGCACAAATCAAACAAAATTGACAAAATTGAATAACACAAAATAAGTGAATATGAAAGTAAATGACACAAAATAAATGTATATGTCATAGAAACCTAAAATTCTTCGGCTTCATCTTCCTCTCTCCCTTCCTCCTCTTCGGTTTCCTCTACCTCGTATTCTTCCCCTTCCCCTTACTCTACCTCTTCCACTTCTACTTCCTCGTATTCTTCCCCTTCCTCCACATCCTCCTCTTCTTCTTTCCCTTCCTCTTCGTCTTCTTCTACTTCATCTTTCGTTTGTTGTATGACATCACCAATATTGACGTACAGCTCTCCTGACAACTCTCGTTTTTGAAACGGCTCCATATCTTGTTGAGACTCGTAGTCTTCTTCCTTGAGGTCGGGCAATCCACCAAACGGATGACATTTATGTACAATCCACCAATTTTTGTAATCTGGGTGAGTGTATGGCAGATAGAACACCAGCTCGACTTGTTTGGGTAGAATAAACATGTCAGGCTTTTGATACAACTTCTTATGATTTATTTCAACTAGTCCTAGTTCAGGATTACGCCGCACCCCATACTTAGGATCGAACCATCTGCACCGAAACAGTACAAGCGAGAGATCATTGTTGCCTTCATAAGATATTTCCACTATCTCCTCAATAATCCCATAATACTCTGTCTGGACCATCAAAGTCGGCTGTGACATAACTAACGACGCCGCTATTAACTGTGCTTGCATTTGGGCGAGAAGACTCAGCCGCTTCGGGTCGAAAACGATATCCATGGCAATCATAGCATCCATGGACCTTAATTCTACGATTGCATCCACGTGACATTTGTCGAAGATCGTTATGCACGCTGGAATGTTTTTGACACTGCACAACCATAACAATGTCGAAGATTCATCAAAACTTATGTAATAATGGAATTGTGCTATATAAGGATAGAAACTTATGTGGTAATGGAACCATGTTAGAAAATTTGGATGGTCTTGTCCACGCCCTCGTTGTTTGAGCTTGTTAATTTGTTCGGCCGATGGTTCACCTGGTCTTCCCCACTCATCTTTAATAAATTTACTATAAGATCAGGTGATTCAATTCGTTATTTATAGAGTGACCAATGATTTATAATTTTATTAAGAAATCTAAGAACTTACTCTATGTACACCTTCATTTCGTCCATGTTGTCGTACACGTACAGTTGTATCATAATTTTTTCCGCTTCATCCAGGTCACGTGTTGTGCTTTTGCCAACGTTACGTCCAGCTTGGTCATGAAACACTTCAATGTTGGAAAGAATTTTACAACGTGCCTTCTTATATCTCGGTTGTGCCACATGGACTTTGTTCCTTGTCGCAAAATACTTGTCCGTGAAATAGGCGATTTCCTGAGTTAGCCAAGCTTCGGCAATACTTCCTTCGACTCGTGCTTTGTTCTTCACCTTCGCTCTAAGATTTTTCATCATCCGTTCAACAGGATACATCCACCTGAACTGCGCCGGCCCCCAACTTTTGCTTCATATGGCAAAGGGACTAATAGCGTAATAACTTCGTATAGCATACATTATACGAAGTTATACGAGTAAGAAATTCAGCATTATACCCAGAACTCTTCGATGACGGCATCGGCCACAGTATCTCCCTCCCCGTCCCGCACGAGGTAGTAGTCGCTCCAACTCAGCGCAGGGCGTTTGTTGCCATGCTCTTCCGATCTCCTTCGCGTCTTTTTCTATTTAAATGATTCGTATAACTTCGTATAATGTATGCTATACGAAGTTATTACGGGCGGGATCCGGCGGTGGAGCGGGGGCAGGCGGCGTCCAGGGTGGCGACGGTGGCGTTGGAGGCGGCGGCGTGCAGTGGAGGCGACGGCGCACGGGACCGGCGGGGCCGGCAGCGCGCAGGGTGGAGGTGGCGGCGGACGCGGCGGCGGCGGGGGGAGTCGGTGGCGCGCGGGGGCGGCGGAGGCAACGAATTCCAGTGTTTGGCCTGTGCGCTAGGTCTAAGGACGTAGCTCACAGGCCATCTCTTTTTTCTAAAAATTACCAGTGTCGGCGGCTATACTAGGCCGCCGACACTGCTAGATAAAACAAAGGCTCATAAGGGCAAGGCCCACAAGACAGTGGCACAGACTTTTGTCGGCGGCTATTATGTGGCCGCCGACACAGCTGGATAAACCCAAGCTCACAAGAGCATGGCCCACAAGACTGTAGCATAGGCTTATGTGGGCGGGTTTTTGTGGCCATCGACACTGCTAGATAAGCCCAGGCTCACAAGGGCATGGCCCACAAGACAGTGGCACAGAGTTTTGTGGGCGGGTATTCTTTTGCCGCCGACATAGAGCATCTATGTCGGCGGCCTAACCTATGCCGCCCACATAGACCCAATAGCTGCCGCGCACCCGCCACTTTCTGGCCCGCCCTCAGCTTGATCCGAAACATTGCTTTGCACAACCTTTGGGTTTAGAGTATACCCAACACAAAACAAGTCAATGCACGAGGTTTTCTTGCCCTACTGTACACTTTCGGTACAAGTTCGTTACTAACCCGAGCATGCCTGTTACGAAACTGGTTTAGACTTAGCGTTACAAAGGACTCTGTATCGAAAAGTGGAACGCAGGGTGTGACAACCATATGGAATGACTTGTTATGGATTGTGCATACCCTAAAACCATAGGTTGCACATAACAATGCATCGGATCGAGCGGAGGGACGGTCGGAATGGCGTTGGGGCCCTAAGATGAATGGATCTATGTGGTCGGCATCTACTGAGACCGCCGACACAGACTACGTAACTTCCACGTTCAGTACAGAGGCCCACATGTCAGTCGCAGAAATTTGTGTCGGCGGTTATCAAAAGGCCGCCTAAATAGAACTTCTGTGTCGACGGTATTTATGTTAGCTGACCACATAGCCCCTGCCAGCCATGCCAACAATTTCTCCCTTGTTGGCCCCACATGGCAGAGACACCTACGTTTTGGTAAACTTAACGGCAACAGTTCGGGCCGTTAGCTTACCGTCAATGCGTGATACAATGTGGTCGGCATTCATGTGGCCGACGACATAGACTTATTTGGCGGGATCAGAAATTCAAATTTGCGGAGGCGCGGTTTGTTGATTGGGACTATTGTCGACGGTTTTATTTGGGCCGACGACATAGACGGCCGTGATGCTCTTTTGTGGGCGGTTTTAACTTTTACCGCCAACATTAGTTTGTCGTCGGTATTTTGGTTGCCGACACTGATTTTCTGGTCGCCCACACAGATTTCGTTTCCTGTAGTGTCCACTACATTCGTACGTCTCACTATCTACTTATGTTACTGGTTCCTGCTGAAAAATAGTGAAATTTCGGGATATCCTCCTTGTTATCCATGAAACCATGATTATTATCCCGATCAAGAATATAATTTGCATGAGGAGAGATGAAATTATCACAATGACATTAGACACTTGATGTATTGAACAGATCATCATACACCACTTTTTACAAATTTACATTCCCTACGGAAAGCAACAAAATTCTCGACGGTCAGCATGTGACTCGACGGCTATTACCTAACGCTATAGATAAAATAAATACTCTCAATAGCCAGAGCTGGAATGTCGAGTGCCAAGAGTAATCTCAATAGCATCGTCGTTGAAAGAGTGCTTCGACGTTGCACTAAGCAGACAATAATCCTGTGAGGCTCCCTCGACGGCCTCACAACCAACAGTCGAGACAACTCATCCCTAATGCTAGTGCCCCATTGGGACGAAGCGAGCTCGCCTATAAATTTCTTTATGCCCCATGCCAAGCCATTGAAAGGGCAGCCAGAGATAAAAAAAAGTCATGCCCTATATGACCTATAACACATCATCGGCAGTTGTAACGGGGCTTAGGGGCGCCCTAGCCCTTAGGGTTGCAAAGGGTCGTACACTATAAACGTAAGGCTCACTACAAGAAACGCCAGCAGTGTCGAGTGCCAAAATCGTCGACAACAGGGCACAAGCTGTCGGGATAACCTTATCTTGACGGCTAGCCGTCGAGAGAGGGCCGTCGAGAGAACTCTGTTGAGAGAGGCATTCTTCTCGATGGCCCGACCATCGAGAAAACTTCCCTCGATAGTTTTTAAACAGCCGTCGAAAACAGACGCCGTTTTCGCCTAACAAACATACTCTCGACGGCCACCTATGAATAGTCGACAGACCGGAGATGTGGGCCCCCACGAAACCAGCCGTGCCCGGGTAACATACTCTCGACGGCCACAGAAGCCGTTGAGAGAGTGAACGTTCAGATGTTGAAGTGTCTCGACGGCTTCGCTTCGGCCGCCGAGAGTAAGGCTGTGCAGTAAAAAGTTGTTTTAATTTTGCAAAAAAATAGAAAACTGCAGTCACAGCAGTAGCTGCTGCACCTGCAAACCCAAAATCCCCATAATGCATATGTATCCCCAGTTGATGCACACATGCGACCACAATATAACAATTGCACACAAATAATTAAAAGCCACAACACACATCGATAACCAAACGAATGATCAAAAGGCATGGCATACATATATAACATCGTAATTCATTGTCCACAAACGTACGATAACAACCAAAACATATGCATCGCTAGCTAGTCACCAAATGCTCGCTAGATGGAGGATCGCCTGAAGGGGGTAGGGACGGTTGGGTAAACATCGGCGGAGCTCCATCGAACAAATTGTTGACGAAGTCGGCCTCATGGCTGCCTGATGTCTCTCCTCCCTCATGCGCATGAGCTGTTGCTGGGGTGGCAGAACTCGAACCCTTGAAGCAAACATAGACTTATTAGTTAATGCTATGTGTTGAAATAAAGTAATACTACATGTTTTGAGGTCAAATGACTTACCGCCTCAGTAATGTACAGGAAACCACCATGTGGGCAAGGCAGGCCCCGTAGTAGCTCTGGTAGGGAGATGGGGCACCGAATCAACTATGATACTGTGGTTGACCCGTAGAACCTCGGACCGCCACTAGTCCCGCTCGGGCCAGCCTAAAACAAATTTGACTTGTGATGTGTTAATTAAATGATAAGATGTATATGAAAGAATATTTAGAGTTTAAGTACATACCCCAGCTAGTCGAGAGAGGCTCTCCAAATAGGCAAACCATGCCTCGAACTCCGCTAGTTGTTGAGTCATCTCCTCCTCTTGCCTCTTTCGCGCCTCGTCCGCCGTCCTCATGCATCGCATGCAACATCTGCATGTTCTCTACCCTCTCCTGCTCCTTGTCCCTCTGGAGTCTAGACTCGAAGGTGCGTTGGCTCTCGGCCTATGTGTGGACAGCCCGCACAGCGGGCATGCACTATTGGAATCTCCCAATTTGACAAGAGCCAAAAAATATACACGAGGGCTGAAACAATGCTCTCGTAAGATAACATACAATTATGAGGGCTTTCTACAGCCCTCGTGAGAAAGCATATAGTCACAACGGCCAACAAGGAGTCGTCGCAATAAACTATAGCCTCCAGATACTCACGAGGGCCTATATAGTTGGCCCTCGCGAAATATGGCCCAATAATTGCTCGCCTACGCGCCCCTGTGTGCACGTGGGGCTTATTCGCGAGGGCCCTCTACTAGCCCTCACGACTAAAGGCCTATAAATCCCCTCCAAATCCCTCTATTAGCCCTATAAATCCCCCACACATTTTGGTCTTACGTCGTTCTTCCGCAGATACTTGGTTAACTCCGGTATACCATGAAAGATTCTCCCCCAAGTTCAACTCCGATAGAGAGACGACGGAGTCATCATCAGTCCCCGGAGGAGAAAAGTGCTAATTAATGTGTAACGGGTAATGCGTAATGTGTGTAATTCATAAATAATGTATTATATAATTTGATGAGTTGAATTTCCGAAATGTCTACTTGAATGTTCAGTGTATCGATAAATAGATAGTGTGAGCTAAGAAAGGGTTAACATCAAAAATATTCGTTTTAAATTTTAAAATTTTCTTTTGCAAAAAAGTTACATAATGAATATTAGTGACTCAAATATATTTTAAACTATTATTTGGTATTTTTAAAAAATATTTTAACTATAGGGGGGAAGGAGAGTATTTATTAATAGCGAGGGTTTTTCAAAAAACCCTCGTATATAACGCTTATATGTGAGGGCGAATGTGGCCCTCGTATTTACTGGCCTATAGACACGAGGGCCGTAGCCTTAGCCCTCGAATAAAAGCGTGCGTCCTTATCTCGCGAGGGATAGGTGGCCCTTGTGAGTAGGGATGGCACCTGTTGGCCATGGTGGCAGAGGCCTGGGCAGATTTGTCGCCAGGGATAGGTGACCCTCGCGAATAGCCTTGGACCACCCGCAGTGAGCAATGGTTATTCGTGAGGGCCACCTGGCCCTCGCGATTATTCCGCATATAGATATGGCAGCGGCTTAGACTTGGACCAAAATTTGCCCAAGTCCAAGCACGTGCTGCCCTAGCCCCCGCTGTCCGCTGCCGCGCTTTCCGCCGCTGCTCAGCGCCGCCACCGGGGCCGCCGCCCCGCTACGTCCCCACCGTCCGCCACCGCGCTCTCCTCCCGCTGCTTGCCGCCCCCTCTGTAGCCCACTGCCGCCCCCACCTCCCCGCCACCCGGCCCGATCCACGCCGTCGCTACCTCGCGCTCGCCGCCGCTGTGCACAAGCTGAGGAGGAGCCCCGCACAATGACAGCGCACTCCTCCGTCCACCGGAAAGGTTCCTTCGCGTCTTTTTCTATTTAAATGATTAGTTATGAGGGCTATGCGCGCCTTTTTCTGTTTGAATGATTAGTTAGAAGGGCTGTGCGAGGACTTAAGCACAAGGGCTGTGCGTTTAGAGTTAAATATCATTGGGCACGTGCGTTTACAATATGTATCCTAACTATGTGCGTTTACAATATGTATCCTAACTATGTGCGTTTAGGGTTAACTGTTTAGTGTGCATGTAACCTAGTTGTACATCACTTGTTCGGGAATGCACAAGTCGTAATGAAACCGGACGGTGATTCGTTATGTTTCATTGCGAGGCATGATTCACGTTCCCGAACTGTCCAGTGGACGACCCCGTTTGGGCGCCCCAGTGGACAGCTCACGAATGACCGTTTGAGTACGATGCGTCGTGTCGGCCGTGGATTCGGGACGAGGTTTCGGTTGCATAACCCTATGGTTCTCCGGTGCATAATATAAGTGTCGGTGTATTACAAACGATACCCTGACCGTACTTGCACCTAGGGAACCCGTAGGGTTATGCTGCCGAAATTTCATCTCGAATCCATAGCCGACACGACGCATCGTACTCGAACGGCCATTCGTGGGTGGGTTTAGAAGCCTTCCT
Organism: Raddia distichophylla; assembly: GCA_005191435.1. Lineage (NCBI taxonomy): Eukaryota > Viridiplantae > Streptophyta > Magnoliopsida > Poales > Poaceae > Raddia > Raddia distichophylla. The sequence continues at coordinate 556,361 of SPJY01004231.1, read as the reverse complement.
AATTAGCGATGTGTAAAAACCTTTGACGCAAGTACGTATATGTATCAACTTGTTTGTGAAGGCATGGAAGAAGATAGGATATGGATGTACGATGGGTGGGTGGCGAACGGATGACCCACAAATGCATGGTTTGAGGAGACTCGTCAGTTCATGTCCCAAGCTTTCCATGGGGCGCAAGGCCCTGTCCGTTGCCCTTGTGCTGAATGTGGTAACTGTCGGAAGAGAACTCGTGACGAAATGGAGATGCATCTAGCAAGAATGGGTTCAAGGTCGATTACCATCGGTGGGTACACCATGGGGAGAGTACTCGTGCCCAGGTTGGGCCAGCTGGACCCCCCGAAGGTTTTGATGAAATAGACCGGATGGAGGACATGGTTGTTGATATTGGCCACGATTATGAGGGTGATGAACAGGATTCGCAGCCAGGCATGGCTGTTTTCTTTAAGCTTCTAGACTCGGCCAAACAACCTTTGCACGATGCATTGTCAGTGACGGTCCTTTCTCATTTGACACGTATGATGGGTGTGAAGTTCAAGTTCAACATGTCCATCGCATGTTTTGATGAGATGTTGGCTAGTTGGTGTGATGCCCTGCCCGAAGGACATAAGATGCCCAAGACCTGGTATGAGTGTAGAAGGCTACTGTCGGGTTTAAAAATATCATATAAGAAGATAGATTGCTGCGAGAACCTTTGCATGCTGTATTACAAAGGTGACGAAGGGAAGGCCTGTTGCGATCATTGTGGAAAGTCTCAGTACTTCGAGACCACAGACTCTAATGGCAACAAGTCCTGGTCTAGTGTGGCGAAGAAAGCAATGCGTTACGTCCCGATGAAAGACCGCCTCCAACGGTGTTTCATGACAGAGGACACATCCCATAGCATGAGGTGGCAAAAGTTGCACAAACGGAACCATGATGTGTTGGTTCACCCGTCAGATGGAGAAGCTTAGAAGCATTTTGATCGGAAACATCCCGATTTTGCAGCAGAACCACGAAACGTGTGTCTCGCTATTGCCACGGACGGGTTCACTCCTTTCAATATGAACGCTCGATCATACTCTTGTTGGTCAGTCTTAAGTACCCCTCTCAATCTAAAACCGTCTGAACTCATGAAGGACGATTTTATGTTTCTTTCACTGATAGTGCCTGGTCTGAAAAGTCCTGAGAGAAATTTGAATCTATTTTTGCGGCCATTGGTAGAGGAGTTGAAGGAGTTGTGGGAAACAAGAGCTATGACTTATGATAAAGTTACAAATTTTAATTTTCTCATGAGAGCTGCCAATCTATGGTCAATTCATGACTTTCCTGCATACGGCATGTTCTCTGACTGGAGCATGCACGGCAAACTCACTTGTCCGATATGCATGGGTGATATTGTGGCATTCATGCTCACACACGGTGGGAAGGCAAGGTTCTTTGAGTGTCACCGAGATTTCTTGAAGCCAGGTCATCCATTCGGAAAACAAAAGAATAAATTTGACAAAAATACCATTGTGAAAGGTCGAAAGCGTGAGCCTCTCATAGTTGGTCAAGTCAAAGCCTGTTATTCAACCGTAAAGATAAATGAAAAAGACCAAATCGAATATGAGGGCTACAAAACCGTTCACCATTGGACACATAAGTGCAGTCTGTACTCCCTTCCATATGCAGAGGATTTGCTATTACCTCACAATCTCGATGTAATGCACTAAGAGTCTAATGTAGCACAAGCCATCTGGGCCACGAACTTGGACATAGCCAGTAAAAGCAAATATAATGACAAAGCTCGTCTGGACTTTGAGATTCTATGTGACCGGCCAACGTTTAACATGATAGAAGGGCAAAGGGTGAAGCCAAAGGCTCCGTACTGCTTAACTAAGGCACAAAGGAAAGAGGTTATACAATGATTTCGAGAAAAGGTTAGATTGCCTGATGGGTATGCGTCAAGCTTTGTCCATGGTGTGGATGTCGACGCCAGGAAGATACATGGCATGATAAGCCATGACTTCCACAGCTTCATGCGAGATCTATCTTCGGTCATGTTTCGGGGCTATGTACTTGACGATGTATGCACAGCTCTTGCTGAATTGAGTTTCTTCTATAGAAAGTTGTGCGCTAAAAATCTAAGCAAGACAGATATGAAGAAGCTAGAAGAAGATGTTGTGGTGCTCATTTGCATGTTAGAGAATATATATGTACCTGGTTTTTGGAATCCAGTGGGACATCTTCTTATCCATCTACCTACTCAAGCACTGCTCGGTGGGCCAGTCCAAGGGAGGTGGATGTATCCCGTGAAATGCCGGTTGAAAACTGTTCGGGAAAATATGAAAAACAAGGCCCGTGTTGAACGATCAATTGCCGAGGCTTACCAAATCCAGGAGATCACAAACTTCACGAACAAATATGTAGCAAGAGAACATAATGTGAACATCGTTGTACCAAGGTACAACACACATGGTCGGAAGGTTGAATCCGATCTAAAACTATTTGATGTTCAAGGCACTCCAGTCGGGAAGAGAAGAAGACAAGAGATTTCTCGGCGGGATAATCTTGTAGCAATATTATACATTTTTGAGAACATGGAGGAAGTTCGCGATATTGAATTGTAAGAATTTGTGTCATTGTTACACCTTCTTTTTTTCTAGACTCACATTCTAATTAATACATATATTTTTGGGAATTCATGTCAAATTACTAGAAAGGAAGGAGTCCTACTCTGGACGAGCTGAAGGTTTTGAAGGAAAGAGGTGATGGCAACGGCGGACCTAACTTCCTGTCTTGGTTTTGGAGATATGTAAGTATCTTAATTATAAAATAAGGTCTAATGTATGTTCAACTTCTTCGGCTCGTAGTTCTAACTTCTTTTATTTTCAAACACAGTGCAAGCAAAATCCTAGTATACACAATGATCTACGTACAATGTTGCGTGGATGTTCAACACGTGTCACGGTGCATGGAACGTATGATATCAATGGGTTCCGCTTTCGTTCCACGGAGCACGAGCAATCAAAGCCTAATCTGCGAACAGTAAATAGGTATGTTGTCCGCGAGGGCCAAGCAGAAGGGCAAGATAAGTTCTATTACTACGGTATAATTCAACAGAGAATCGAACTGACATTTGAAGGAAGCAAAAAGCTCTTGATAGTTCTTTTCCGCTGCGAATGGTTCGATCCTGTTAGAGGTCTATGAACACGACCCGAGCTTGGCTTAACAGAAGTGAAACATACTTCACGATTTCAAGGATACGATCCTTTCATATTAGCTAACCAAGCTGAGCAAGTGTACTACCTGTCATATCCATGCGAGCATCCAATAAAGGGCGGTCTCAAAAAAGACGAGGCCGTTCTAAAGAATTGGTGGGTTGTATACAAAGTTAGACCCCATGGGAGATTGCCACATAGTCCAATTCAAGATCTACTGTTAGAAAACACGTTTCTGATCGATGCTGGGGTGGGCCTTGACAACCTAGTTGTCAGCATCAACGAAGATGTTGCAACCATCGACGAACAAGGCCAAGAAGACCTCGAGGATCTTGTCCAAGGCGATGAACATGCGAACAATAATCCTATCGAGGACCTCGACTCACTCGATGTTGATGTGAACTACTGCTAGATGTATGGTACATTATTTACATAATCTATTTAATTTTGAATTTAACTTGCTTTTGTTAATATTATTTAGATAATCTATTTCATTATGCAGGATGCCAGTCAGAAAGTTCATCAGCCAAGACACGGGTGAGGAGGCTGGTCAGGATGAGGCAGGTCAGGCCTCCAGTGGTCAGAAGGCAGGTCATGACTCTATTGGTCATGTGGCTTTGAGGAGGGAGAGGGGTCTACCTAGCCGACCACCACTCGACGCCAAAGGAAGAGAAGAGGGCCCAATAAGATGCCTAGGGCTCCACACGATACAAATATGCGGGTCTCAATTAACATCTTAGGGGATGGGTAAGTTCTAATCCGGAAAATGTTAACTCCATACATTATTGTCCTTGTAAACGCCTAACTCTTCTCCCATTTGTACAGCAACATGGCTACAGTCGACACATGCCGCAAAACTCAGACTGCTTCCATACTTTCAAGACTGCTCAAACTGCACTACCCTGGGATGGCGGAAGCGGACGGCCGGATCCGTCTAGCAATCACCTGGGATGAATACAAGATTGTGAAAGAAGAAGGTCAGGTGTCGGCTGCCTCAGAATGTGTCCATGAATTCTGGGTAAGCCTTTTGATCCTTCCAAACACTCTCATCATTCCTCACGCTAATAATATGTTTTTCATTTGTTTTTAGACACATTTTCGACCTCGTGAGACCCTCACCCACTCGGACTTCGACAATGTCATTGACATCAAGGCCAAGAGTCTTTTCTGGGACCAGCTGCGGCGGACACGTGTCGACGCGACCAAGGATTGGTACAAGTAAGTTAAACCACAACTCTTCTTTACAATGCCAGTAATGTTGTTTGACACACACATCAACACGGGTGCAGGAGAGAGCATAGCGAGGAGCTCACTGACACCGAGGCTTTAGACAAGTACTTGACCCCTCAGCAGTACTCTCAGGTGCGTCTTGAGTGTGTCCAAAACTGCCCAGAAGCTTGGGATGGACTTAGCCATTATTGGAATAGTCCAAAGTTTAAGGCCAAGTCTAAGTAGTCTAAGCTCAACCAGGCAGCCCAAGGAATCATCAAGTATATCGGGAGGTGGTCCCTGTCATTTTTCAGGAAGGAAAAAGTTATGACCTATTCTTTACTTCATTCTTGATGTTTTTTCTCTATGACCCACAATGTGATGCAGTCCGAGAGGGTTGGGAAAGACATAGGTGCCTTGGAATCCTACAGGAGAGCAATGACACCGAAGTCACAACGAGAAGCTCCTGAACCAGCCATGTCACCACACGCACAAGTCAAGATTGTAAGTGCAAACTATATCATTATTATAATGTTTAACACTACTTGACTTTTGCTAATCTCAGTAGTTTTGAATGCAAGAACAGTACGTGCAACCGTACAAGGAGACGCACGGCCCTAATAGCGACCCGTACGCGGAGAAGGAGCTGGACGTTGAAGTAATCTACATGCACATGGGGCATAAGTCGCACGGTTGCTACGGGATGGGCTCCGACCACATCAGGTGACTTTGACCTTTATTTGTTCCATTTCTTTGGTCGCCGCGTTACATGACTTCTCCATACTAACCACACTTTTCTGTTGCAGGTCCGCTGGATTCATGCGCGATGCAAGGTCCCGCCGTGCGGCGCGAGAGAGAGCTCACAAGAGGGAGATGGAGAGGGAGAGTGAGAGGACGGAGGAGAGGGAAAGGGAGAGAGAAGAGCGACACAAGAAAGAGCTCCATGGGTTGAGGTTAACCATGGAGAAGAACCAAAGAGCAGCTCAGGAGCGGTGGGAAAGAGAACAACAACAAAGGTGAGCAAAGTTCATGAGGCTCCATTAAGGGGGCAACTTCGTGCAGGTGTTCCCATTTAACCCCTTTCATCAGTTACATCAGATCCTCATTTATTTGCATTAACACTTTATTGATCACCAATGTGCAGGGTGGATCGAGCAGCCAGGTTGATCAAGGTGTCATTAGTTACTCACCTAACGGGGGACCACAGCCCTTTGTTTAGGTCCAAGATGCGGTAAGTGTCGACATTTCATCACTGTCTAACCTAAAGCGTCAATTGAAATAAAACTTAAAATTCTTAATGCTTTCAGGGCTCCGCTCCATCAAGTCAGGTTCAAGGAGTGGATCACGACGCCTGGCGCCAGTGTGTGGAAGCTGGGACTGACGGGATTCTAAGCCTACTAAGCAGTCCTTCGCTCTTCCCTGCACCAGAGAGTGCTCCTTCAGTCTTCCCTCCATCGGACGGTATTCCTTCCATCTTCCCTAACCCGGAGAGCAACCCGTGATGGATGAAGACTATGCGTATGGACCTCTTATGTGTATATGCTATGTGTAATGGCAGAAATGTTGTGGATGTGGATATGTGCTTTCGGCTAAGTTGATATGTTATGTGATGTCAATGTGTGGATGTTGATGTGCATTTGGGCCATTTGTGTTTGATATATATTCTGTGATTGATATATATGCCATGCTTTTCTGCTGTTGAAATTTGATTAAAATTCATATTTGAAAACTTTTTTTTTTTTTCTGAAAATGCTAATTCACGAGGGCTAAATGGACCTCTTAATAAACTACCACGGCACCATAGGCTTTTCGCGAGGCCACAGAGCCCTCGCAAGTAGCAGTGGGCCGTCCCTTGAGCGCGCTCGACAACGTGGGGCCCTGCCGACATGTCGCGAGGGCTGTGCGGCCCTTGCGATAAAGCTGCCAGGCCAGAGAGTCGCGAGGGCATAATAAAATTCTCGCGTTTAACTATTCGCAAGGGCCACGCCCTCATGTTCTGTTGTTATTTGTGGGGGAGTGGACACTTCGATGCTGGCCCTCGCGAATAGTTAATCACGAGGGCTTCTACCTTTATCACGAGGGTTTTCAGCCCTCGGTATTGAGGGAGATTCCCGTAGTGATGTAATTCTCGGACCTGTAACAAAGTGCTGTCAGTAGTTACGAAATTTTAACCAAGTTGACTTATAAATATAACCAAAGCCTACCTCAGGTGGTCCTGCCCGATCGCTAGGCTCCCATGAGCCTTCCCACCCATAGTTTGGTGGATGAGCACGGGGTCAAGCGGCTCATCCTCCAGGTTCTTCTCTTGCCCGTGCTTCTCGGCGTAAGCCTCCTTGTAGCGTGCCTACATCGAAGTGTACATTGGGCATGAATGGTTGTATAGTAAATTACGTCAAAACACGGTATCAACATTTTACGTACCTCTCGTTGCGCAGGAACAGGGTCCACGGGCCCCATGGAACCATCCTAATTTTGCGAAGAGTGGCCCCTACGGAACACTTGCAGCCAAGGAGGCAGTTGCCTGGCGTTGATGGCCCGCAGCGTACAAGTAAAGAAAATATGGTTTTTAGTGCGAAACAAAGCTGCAAATAGAGAATAAAGAACATTGCCATTTTCTTCCTAAGCTAGGCGAAGGACATCTTTCTAACGGTAGTCCTGCTCCCTTTAGCAACACGGTTCTCCTTGGTTGTATCTGACCTGTCATGGAACTCCTGGCTGGCCCAACGATTGGCCAGGGCCTCCCAGGCATCCGGGAGGTTCGAGGCCCAATCTGGCCAAACGGTGAGATACTGCGGAGTTGTGAGGTACTTCCTCCGAGCAAAAAAGTTGCCGACCCTTTCACCATGCTCTCTCCTGGCAAAATTGCAATTTATGATGCGTTAGAAATATATCGTAGAATATAAATTTATTAAGTGATTACCTATAGAAGTCCTCGATCGCCGAGACTCGTGCCCGGACATCAGATCCTACACCTTCTACTTGGCACTTCTATCTATCACCGGGTCAAAGTCCGTCTCCTCCAACCCTACACGAGGACGGTACCTAGGCTACAAACAAGTGTGCTAATAATGTCAGCAAATACCCTTTCGACAAATGCCAAAAAAAAAAGATGTGTTCAAACTCACCGAAAACTCCCGCTTAATTTTCTCAGCGGTGGTGCTGTCACCATGCTCGGCGACCTTGTAATCATCCCATGAGTCAGTCGGATGGGATGCCCCCTCCTCTCCGACCATCCCAGGATAATACTGTCCTTTCAGGGATTGACACATGACATGTTGCTATAACTATAAAGAATAGAAATAACAGAGTTAGTATGTTGCGTTGATAATAAGATAGTTCATGTGTTATCATGACTTATCTATCCCCATCAATCTCGATCACAATTCGATCCACCGGATTTCTTGGCGTCTTGGGCATCTTGTTGGCCCCCTCTTCTTTTTTGATGCCTGAGTAGCCTTTGCCTGGCTAGAGCCCGGCGTGTCCGCCTCGCCGGCCCCAGACTCCTCCGTGAGTGCCAGCTCGGCAGCTCCTCATCGGAGTAGTGTCTGCCCGCACAAACAGAACCTGGTGTTGCCCTCACGGTCGTCGCCCTCCTCCTCCTCAGAGGTGCTCCTCCTAAACTGCCGTCGTGCCATCCTATAGATCAATTAATGTTACTGAGCAATATTAATTTTAATAAGTAAATAAATTAATAAGTAAATAAAAATATGCATAATTAATAACCTTAAGTTAGAGGTACGTATCATCGACATCGAGTGGATCATTCACAGGTTTCTCGATGTCGCCTGTTTGGTTGGGTGGGTTAACTTCTTCATCGATATCATCATCAATTGTGGCATCCTTAAAATAGATTAAAAAATACTTACATAATACTAAGGAATACTTACATGTTTCCAGAACCAAACTAAAAAGTTTGGGCGTCCTTCTCTAGCACCCTCCTTCATCAGTTTCATTCTCTCATCCGGATTGGGGTCATTACTGCCAGTCCATTTAGTTCGGATGAATTATTTTTGCATGTCTACCATTTCCTCCATATTATCGAACACATATAAGAATACCACCAGCCTTTCTTCTTATGCTAACTCTCGTCTTATACTTTTCCCCATAGGATTACCTTTTCCACGGAACAGCTTTAGATCAGATTGGACGTCAGTGCATACTGTGATGTACCTTGGTACTTATATGTTCACATTATGCTCTCTCGCCAAATATTTATTGCAAAAGTTGGTGATCTCCTGCATATAATACGATTCTGCTATTGAACCCTCCACGCGAGCCTTATAGCCTTGTTTTTCACGTTGGACCGAACCCCTTTTAGTCGACGCTCCACAGGATACATTTACCTATACAGGACGGGTCCTTCCAATTTAGCTTCATACGGTAAATGCACCAGTAGATGCTCCATTGGATTGAAAAACCCGGGCAAAAGCAAATCTTCAGCATATGGAAGATATTACAAATTGCACTTATGCGTCCAATGGTGTGACTCCATGTAATCCTCGTACACACCATTCCTTCCTTCAACCAATCTGGCCTACCACGCCTTTATAGCAGCAATGGTTAGACGACCACGCTCTTGTCTTTTCTCTATGGTGTTTTTCTGGAATACATTTTTTTGTTTCCTAAACGGATGGCTTGGTTTGAGAAAAGCACGGTGACAATCAAAGAAACTTGTCTTTCCCCCGTGTGGCAACTGAAACGCATTTGAATCATCTATACATGCAGGACAGCTTAGTCCCTCATGCGTGCTCCATCATGAAAACATTTCATATGCGGAGAAGTCATGAATAGACCACAAATATGTGGCCCTCATGCGAAAATTCAAATTTGTTTTCCTATCGTATGTAATTGCCCTTTCCCATAACTCTTCAAGCTCTTCAACCAAGCGCCACATAAAAAGTCTAGATTTTTGATTTTTTTCAGGATTTTTTGGACCAGATACGATAAAGGATAGAAATATAAACTCTTCTTTAAGTACAATCGATGGTGGAAGGTTCAAAGTCATGGTGAAAACTGGTCAGCAAAAATACAACGCGGCATTTATATTGAACGGCGTGAACCCATCGGTCGCGATTGCAAGACGTACATTTATTGGTTCCAATGAAAAACCAGGATGCCTCTGATCAAAATGTTTCCACGCTTCCCCATCCGATGGAAATCATGACATTACCCTTTGTTCTTTTACCCTCTTTCATTACAGGAATCCGCCTTAATTTCATCGGCCAAAAACCGACTAAAATAAGGGTCAAACCGATGAAATTAACATATTTCGTCGATTTGCAGACGAAATTAACCTGACAAAATATGCTAGATGAAAATAAACACCTTTTCGTCGGTTGCCGACGAAATTACTTTATTTTTGTCGGTTTTATAGGCCAACAGAATAAATATCCCGATGGCTTGCAGGCCTGTTCGAGGGCTGACGTGGCAGTTATTTTCGTCGTCCGCTTGCAGGCCTGTTCGAGGGCTGACGCAAATGAAAACGGTGGTGGTGCGTTGGGATGACGTGGCACTTAATTTCGTCGGCCAAAGCCGATTTTTTTAAAAAAAACACGTTGCTTTATTATTGATAGAAAATTCACAAAAAATCACAGAAAATCATAGAAAATTCAGAAAATTCACAGAAAATTCACAGATATTCATATCATCACAAACTTATAACCAACATCACAAACTTGATTAAATATCAGGGTAATGATTACATGTAATAGGATTTTCATGAGCCGACTAGTATGGCCATTCTTTTCTACATATGAATATCCATACGTATAAGGTTCAAAAAAAAAAAAATCTGTTGGTGCATAAATTTCTACCATTGATTTTCCAGTAATATCAACAGGATATATGTGCGTAGTATAGTAACATAGGGAATTGCGTTAGATCAACACCAATTGACCAATACCCCCACAATAAAGAATTGAAAGCTAGATAACTAGGTCAGTGCAGGACAATATTATAGCACTTGTCCACTAAAGAGTGCTTTTAACATTTAGCTTTGGAAAAAAATTCAACTGGTGAATTATAGACCATTGGTATTGCTCGAGGTAGCACCCTGGCCAGTAGAGCAGACATCTTCCAACCCAGCTTCTAATGCTTGAACAAGGTTCTCAAAGTAATTCTGAGATACACTGTGATGAAAAAGTTGCAGCCACCACAATCGTAAGTAAGCAAAGCTCAGTGCACAATACAGAATAACCATATGAAGCGACTATCCCACATATAAATCCACGAACGAACATGCTGCAGAATATATTTATTACTGCCATCCAAGCCAAAGGAGGAAATAATGGCAAAAATAAAACTATATCTGGCGCGCTAAATGCAGTGTCCTGTGTCCGTATCATGGTGCAAACAATTACCTGTTTCTTTTCTGCCTTTTGCAGATCTGCTTGTGCCTTCTGCCTTGACTGTCAACAAACACAGTAAACCGTCAGCACACAAACACACAGTAAATAGTTAGTTTGTTAGGAGATACGGTTTGTTAGTTTAAATCTGCTATTATTTAGACATGTTTGTTAGGAGGCCGTCCTATATAAAGGAATAGCTGGTTCTCATGTTAATAAGCAAAAAAAGAATAAGTTCTTATTTGCTGGATCTCGCCGGCTTTCCCTCTCTCATCCCCTAGATCTGATCATCACATCTATGCTTATGAAAACAACTTGCAATACCATAGTTAAACGTATATAACAAGGATCTCCGGATGCAACGAATAATTAGGGCTTTTATTTATTATGGGTGCAGGAAGAGTGAATTATATACACTCTGGTATTGTCAGGGAATCTTACACTGATGCATACTCAGGAGGGGTGACAAGAGATGGAGTTGGGAACTTCTCCTCAATGACTTGGGTGATCACATCAGAATCAGCAATCCATTTGCCATCACCGCTGTTAAGCACAGGCACCTTCCCCTCTGGGCTTATCTTCAAAAACCTGAAAGAGTCATTGCAGTATGCTGGTTAAGAACTATTAAAACAGGACGAAGCAAGACTGCACCCTTAGATACCTGAAAATTTTAGTTTGGAAAATCAAAATATCCTTTTTTCTTAATCAGTTTTTATTTTGAGCAATATTAATCAGATCTTTAATAGTACTGAAAGCAATATCATGTGGATGGTAATGACAAGCCTCACATATCAAGTCATGCAAACAAGTGCTAGTTCATCTGTTCATTCTTCAACAGAGAAGGAGTGTTAACTTTTCTCAATTGACAAGATGCAGCGACTACTAAGCATGGTTGTTAAGGCGACGCTTAAGCGACGCTGTCGCTTAATCGCTAAAAAGGTTTTGCCTGAACGCCTCACGGGACGCTTTACAAATTGAGTGTATGGCGTCCCTAAGGCATCCAAGGCGTCGCTACGGCGTCCAGGGCGTCCTCTTAGACGCCTTATGGGATGAAGCGGGCGCCATACAGCGTAAGCGTGAGGTAGGGAAGGCCCAAATAAACAAGAGTGCATAGCTAAACCCTGGGGTCGTGGCCCAAATAAAGGACCGTCCGCCAGCCGCCGCCGGCACAGCCAGCATAGATTCGTCATCTCTCCGTTCCTCCTCTTCTTCCTCCTTCCCTTCAACCGATCTGCGCCAGCCGCCGCCGCCGCGCCCACGCTGTGCCCACGCCACGCCCACGCCGCGCCCACGCTGCTGCTGCTGCTAGCTAGCTGTTGTGTGTGCTACTGTTAGCTGCTGCTCTGTGTGTGGCTGTGTGCTACTGCTAGCTGCTGCTGCTGCCCGATCTGTTTGCGTGTGTGGAAGAGTTTGATTGGAACAATGAATGGGTTTCCTCAACCAACCAAGTTGAAGGTCATGATGGCCTTACTTGGGATCATGTTGATGAAGCTATTGGTGCATCAAACTATCTTCAAGGCCGCAACTTCCCTAGGAAAGCTCGTAGCCAATCGGGGTCTTACAACATCGTGTACAAGAGGAAGGGGAAGAGAGTGCGAGAAGTGGAGGAAGAAGACGTAGAAGAGGAAGATGATGAATAAGGGGTCCAAATGGATGAATATGACGATGAATTAGTGACTGATGATGAGGATGTCCGTAGTGATGATGAAGATCCCATGGAGCCTGAAGAAGGTGGAGGAGAAGACGCGCAAGCAACCAATACCAAAAATGATTTGATGGATGATTATGTCTAGATGAGAGAGGGTTTGAGACTTCAAGTTATCATGTGCTAGTTTGTGAACTTGTCATAATAATGTGCTGCAAAACTATGTGGTGTGAACTATCTTATTATGTTGCAATTTGGTTGCTTTTATTCGCCTTATACATATGTCTATGAAGTCGCCTCGCTTTACGCCTTAAACGCTTAAAAGGTAAAAAGATCCTAGCACGCCGTGGGTCGCTTTACCGCCTTGACAACCATGCTACTAAGGTTTTCAGGAAAAGGGTTCACAACTTGAATGCCCAAAAGAACAAAATTCCCCTTTGATTTTACAAATACAATGCAGGAAAAGTGCACTCAAAATGAAGCTAACTCTTCGAAATAACTCCAGGCTGCTCTGTACATTTCACTGAAATACAGTTAAATGCAACTTTTTTCTCTAGTCAAATTCTCCATCTGATGAGGTGTTAAATCTATTGGTATTGATTGCTAGCCACGTGGTAGTACGAATCTTCTGTTTGAGAGAACTAGACCCAAATGCTCCCAAGATCAACTCAAATCCCTCAAAGATTTAGTCATGCATGTCTTTCTTAATGTTAAAGTTATCCCAGCAAACACTGAAACACATCTACATCACTAACTCCAGTGCATGAACTAGTAAAATAACAGGGTATAAGACTGTTATATTATCTATTTAACCAAATCTACCTTACATTCTATAGTTGCTTTGATTAATTTTAATCTGAGAGCTCTGGATGTCTCAGTGTTATTTATGACACATGTTTAAGAATTGGCAATAGTATAGAATGCTGTGTTCAAAAGAATATACATAGTTTGTAGCCTATGCATGCAGTGCTGCTCTGTGACTGCTTACTGTGAATGGAACATATATGAGCTTGTCCGAGATTACATCAATTCTACTGCTAGTCAGCTGCGATATCAATAAATCAAATATTTGCTACCATCATCTAATAATTTAATTATATGCCGAATTGACAATACATGTAACATGTGTTACAACTTACATCGCTGAACTCGTTGCAGAGAATATTACTTTGAAGTACTCTGTCACCACCTCTCTAATGCTATAATGACCGGTATATTTGTGAGAATCAATCCAAATGTTCTAATTATACAACATTGTTAGTTAATAACAATCCATTAGTACTTCATTATCATGCCTGAATAGTGCATTGGGGTATCAGATAATCAGAGTCCAAATCCACCCCATAAGCTTTTTTCCGTGAAGCAAAATAACAACAGTACGCACCAATCAAACTAAGAGGTTTTCCAATTTTCCATCCCCTAGGTTTAGTTGCCAACATATGCTCCACATGCCCAGAACTCGTCACAGCTATTACAGGCTACAAGCACTCCTCCATAAGCAGAAAATATTTCTTCTCTTCTCTATTAGGAGTTAAAAAAAAAACTACATGTGTTGTTTCCAAGATCTTCATAATTTTGCCCAAGATGGGAGCTATAGGATAGAACAAGAGTACCACCGCCAAACGCCGACTATCAAAAAATAACTAGAAAAATTCCCAAGGCTGCATTTCACAGGTCGATTTCAATTATAGTCCCAAGGGCCAAGGCTATATATCACAGAGGGGTCAAAGAAAACTGAATCTACCATGAAAGAAGGTATTTAAGCAGGCACGAGCATTGCATAGGGAGCCAAAAAATCGTTGACAATACTAAAATAATCAGATTAGTTCTGCTCCTAGTCCACTAACCAGTGTTCGCCTAGTCGGCCGACTAGCACGACTAGTCGGCGACTAGTCGCTAGTCGGTGGCAATCCGCACTGATTAGGGCCTAGTCGGTGGATTAGTCGGTCAGACCGCCTAGTCGGTCAAAATCAGACTAGTCGGTCGGTCCAAGTCGGCGATTAGTCATTTAGTTGGACCGACTAGGATAATGAAAAGGTGGGTACACAGTCACACACTAGTTACTAGTACACTAATAGTTTGATACACTTATACACTGTAGACCAAACTAGGGTTAGGCAGCAGCCGGTGGCCGTGCTCCCTCGCCATGCCTCCCTCTGTCTCCCTCAAGCGCCGCCGCCTCCCTCTTCCACCCTCCAGCGACGACGCCACCCTCCAGCGATGTCTTATGTGTGTCAGTGTGTGACTTGTATTATTATATTTTGTATTTATGTTTATGATTATATGTATTAATATTTCTTGCTGACCATATTGGAGTCTGCGACTAGTCGGCCTAGTCGCTAGTCACTAGGTAACCGACACCGACTGACTAGCGACTAGATGAACACTGCCAATAACACAGTAACACAATAGCACTAAACATCAATCAAAGTCAAGTCAATATAATAGAGGGGGGAAAGGCTCAAAGTCAGGTAGAGTGCCATCCAGTAGTCGGCGTATGGGATCGGAGACGGACCAGTCGGGCTTGTCCGCGAGGTTGATGAGCTTCATCTCGTAGGTCACCTTCTTCTCCTCCAGCGTGAGCAGCACCCTCTGGGAGAAGGGACCTGCCGGCCCAGCCAAGCACGGATTGTTAGGATTTCGCGCGGTAGAGCAGGATCAGGATCAGGGCGCGGGGGAGCTGGGCAGCAGGGCGGCGGCGAGGGGAGCTGGGGAGTAGGGCGGCGGCCGCGAGGGAGCTGGGGGGAGCAGGTCGGCGGCGCGGGGGAGCACGGAGATAGCAGCTAGGTCAAAAGTGAGCCCTAGGGACGGGCCAGGCAGACCTGGCGAAAATTTATTTTTTTATATTTATTTTTATTCGTTTATACAAAATTATATGGCGGATTGAAATTTCGACAAAAATAGGCCCCGGTCGCACTTTGAACTCGCGACAGCGTCCCGGTCGCATTTTGGGCGCGTGACAGGTCGCTGAGAGGAGGTTGCACCAGAGATGGCAAACCTATCGCTCTTCAATCGCGCGACAGCACTGTAGCTATAATAACTTTCAGCGATTTTGAATTTCTTATATCTATTAAAATTTCATACCATATCCGATTTACACGAAACAAATTTTAAAACTCATGTAAAATCGTAAAGAACCCATTTTTCAAACTTTCAATTTTTTAAATTTTTTTGAATTTTGAATTTCAAATTTACACTTGAATTTGTATTTGAAAAATTTTGAATTTTTGAATTTTGAATTTCGAAAATTAAAAGTTTGAAAATGGGTTCTTTTGTATTTCTGAGTTTGAAAAATGGTTGCGAACCGGGCCAAATGAACCAACGGGCCGGCTGTCCGGCCCAAGTTCGGTTCGATGGGAGAACCGAACGAACCGGGCCGGCCCGGGTTCGGTTGGCCCCGGTTGGCCCGTTTTTCGTGTAAAAATTCAAAAATTCAGAAAAATCCTAAAAATTCAGAAATGTCAACCATAATTCATGTAAATAATTTTAAAATTTGAAATATATATGGAGAAATATTAAAAATGCATTGTAGAGCTTTTTTATTAACGTGTATTTACATGGCTGCCTTGTTAAAAACTTTACCAAGTAAAAACTCAATTTGAGAAAACCTTGGGAAAGAAAAAAGAGTACCGCCTAAAGCTCTGCAATACAAGAAAAAAAAATTGGGCCCTTCTATTAGCCATCAAGTTCTAAGCCCCCGAATGAAGCCGACAACTCTTGATTCTGTCTCTCGGCGACAATGTTTTGCTGTCATCTTTCGGCTAATGCCCAATCCTTTGTACTCAGCAATATTTCGACCATATCACTATGGAGGAAAGTCCTTCTCTCCTCCAGTATTCTCCCAGCAAGGCTGAAAGCGGACTCAGAAGAAACCGTGGAGACCGGAACAGTTAACACATCCCGTGCTAGTATGGATAGCACCGGATATGTTCCACCATGCTGCTGCCACCATAGAAGAATATTAAACTCTTCTTCTTGAAAGTCGACGACGTCTTTCGCTAGATAGGAGGCAAGCTCGCCAACAGCTCCGCGGGGTGCTTGTGCAGTTGGGTGAGTTGAACCACCCGAAGAACTTGAAGTGTCCTTCCCCGTGATAGTCTTCCAAAAGGACATCTTTCTTCCCGTTTGTTGAACTGGTGGTGGTCGTGGTGGACGAACTCCTGCATACTTTTCTTCATATTTTCTATACAAATCATTAAGTTTACTTCTAACTTCTAGAAAATAATTTGAATAATCAATTCCAGTAGCAGCACCAAGTTGTGTTAGAGCATTAGTTAATCCAGGAAGTTTAGCTCTAGGGTCTAAAATAAAAGCAAAAGAATATAAGAATGGAATATCTCTCCAGTATTTTAAATATTTAGCTTTCATATGGCTAACAGCATCAAATAAAATATGATCATTTTCAAACATTTTTAATTGATTAGCAATATGATAAATGGACATAATAATGGAAGAAGATGTAGGCTCATATACAGTAGAAGCGCTAACGGTAGCTTCATAAAAAATCTCAAGAAATGAATGTAAATGAGTAAGTACTTGCCAAACCTGTGGGGTCAAAAGTGGTGTTCCATCTTGAGTTCGATATTGAGTGTTAATAAAAACTTCGAAAACCTGTCTATACGGTAATATGTGTTGCAACATAAGATAGGTGGAATTCCACCTAATAGGCATATCGAGGCCAAATTTCCTAGGCTGAATAGATGACGCACGACAATAGTTTTTCCATGCAGCAATTCTTGGATTAGAACTATTTAAAAATGAGATGGCATCCCGAATAACTTGAAGATAAGGTTGCAATCTTTTTAAACCACATTTAACAATTAAATTAATAATATGACATGCACAACGTTGATGCATTAAAAATGATTCGGCGTACGTAGATAAAACAGGTTTCAAAATATTCATAGCACTAGTATTAGCAGATGCATTATCCAAGGTAATAGAAAAAAATTTATCGGTAATTTCAAATTCTTGAACAACATTCAAAATGCAATCAGCAATATTTTCGCCGGTGTGATTAACATCAATAAGGCAAAGAGCAATAACTCTTTTTTCTATTTGCTAGTTTTGGTTAACATAATGAGCAACAACACTTAAGTAATCTTCTCTAGCCCTACCAGCCCAGATGTCCGAGGTTAACGACACAGAAAATGTACAGGTTTTAAATTGTTCTTTTAACTTTAATTTGTTTGCGGCATATAATTTTTTCAAATCTCTAGTCGTTATTTGACGAGAAACACTACTATATCTAGGATTATGAGCAGTTTTTATATATTCTTCGAAAGCAGGAGAATCACCAAAACCAAGAGATAAATCTTCAGAACAATTAATTGGCACAACGCCTCCCTAGCTACCTCGGGATTGTACTCACCGAACCATCAGGGTTATAGCTCAACTGTTGCTGCCACATTTGAGGGCCTTTCTTCTTCTTACATGCCGCGGCATGCCTCTTCAGATGTCCCGTACCCGAGCCCAACACCGCCGACAACTCCTGTCCACACATTTTGCATTTAGCCGCATACCTTACTAGCCTCCCGTCCGCAAGGTGCTTCAACTCCTCGTAGTCGTTCCACACTTCCGACCGGTTCAGTCGAGTCCGCTTCGATCCGACGGTATCGGAGCCGGAAGCACAGGTTGAACCGGAACCGGAATCATACGGATGATCCTCGGTTCCAGTAGTCGCCGTGTCTTGAACCGGTTCCAGAAGACTTCGGCCAATTGGCTCGTAGTTGTTCGATGTTAATCCGAACTGGCTAAGGGGAAATTCGTCGTACGGAGAACGACCATCAGCCATTTCGGAAAGCTGTCAACACATAAAATAACAAAACAACAGTTAATTTACAATCACAATGCTTAAATCAAACATATCGCAAACAAATGTATCGAAATATATCAACCTCACAGGATCACACCAACAAATATGACAGTCAGAAATATTTTCCGAAATATTTTGAACTTTGCCAAAATTTGCAATTAACAACGCCTATTTAGCTCACAAGTTGCAAAAACGCAATGCACACAAGAGGCTCAAAAGAGAATGGTTGCAAGGGTGGCTGGCAGAAGAGGGCGTGGTCACCTATTTTTAGAAAAAATTTGAGATTTTTTGGAATTGTTCGCTATTTTTTATGAATTTTTAAAGCATCAAACGGCTATATATGGCTATATTCGCTGCGGGAATAAAAAGCGAACCGAACGAGACGGCCCGGTTCGGTTCAATGGCACGTGTCAGCGCGCGGTGCCGCCACGCATACGCCTGGGCGGGAAAAGCAGGGGGCTAGAGCGGCGCTGCCACGTGGCGAACGCACGAGCATGGGGCCGCGCCGCCGTGGGCGGGCGCGTGGGGGACACGCCGACAGCGTGGGGCCCGCCGGCGCGTGGGCGCTCACTGGCTAGCGCAGTGGCGTACTGGCGTGGCCGCGCCTGGCGCTCGCTGGCGCGTGGGCCCGGCGGGAGCGGGGGCAGCGCCGCCGAGTGCGGCGGGACGCGGGCGGGAGGGCGGTTTAATTTTGAATTTCCATTTGCTATAGTAAACCGGGCTAAACGGATCGAACCGGGCCGGTTCGGTTCGCATACTAACAAACCGGGCCGTTACTATGCGAACCGAACCGTGTCGGCCCGACGGGCTGGGTGCCAGGCCCAGGCACGGTTCGCTGTGCCGAACCGGGCCGGCATGGTTCGTTTTCAAAACGAACCGAACCAGGCCGTCCCGAAGCACAGTAACGGGCCGCCCGGTTCGGCCCAGATGGTTCGGTCCATTTGGCCAGCTCTAGGGCCAGGTGGGGATTAACGTGGACCGACAAAAATACCACATGGAGCCGACGAAATTATGCCCAAGGCCACGGCACTTTAATTTCATCAACCGGAACCTGTGAAATTAAGACCTATTTTCATCGGTTTTAGGAAACCGATGAAATTACAACATTATTTTCGTCGGTTTCAACAAACCGATGAAATTACGATCTTATTTTCGTCGGTTTTTCTGGGCCGACGAAATTACTATCGGCCGACGAAAACACTTTGTTTTCGTATAGTGTTTGTGCCACCTCATCTACTGCGTCGTTTCTTCAGTTAAGAAACATTGTTGGAGACGTTTTGTTGGTGAGAAGTAACGAAGCACTTTTCTCGCCACATTTGTCTGTCTCTTATTTCCTTTGGCATCTTCTATCTCCACATATCTTGATTCTCCACATTTATCGTAAGCACGCTTATCCGCATCATCCTTATAATACAACATACAATGATTGGGATAGTAGTGCATTTTCTCATATGACATTCGTAGTCCACCTATAAGTTTCTTACACCTATACCAAGTAGGTGGCATCTTATAACCTTGAGCAAGAACATCGGACCACAACGATATGAGTTCGTCAAAACAATTGATCGAGGAATTATACTTGCATTTAATAACCATCATACGGGCCACAACAGACAGCAGGGCTACTGTAGTTCCATCGTGCAACGGTTGTTTGGCAGACTCAAGAAGCTCCATGAAATCTGACATGGACGAGGGTGCCTCCTCGTCCTCGAAATTATGACAAAAGTCTTCCATCAAATCATTCACCCGATCAATTTCATCAAAACCTTCATCGGGTACGGATAGGGGTAATGCACACACTGCACAGCGACTCTCCCCATGATATACCCACCGATGGTGCGTGGCTTTGTAACCATGTTTATATAAGTCGAGCTCCATCTGGTCACGGGTTCTCTTCCGACAATTCCCACACTCAGCACAAGGGCATGTCACCTTAATGTTAAGGTCTGACGCATGCTGGAAAGTATGAGTTACGAATTCATCGGTCTTTTCATACCATTCATCTGTGTGTTGTCCGTTGGGTTACCATCCTTCGTACATCCAACTTCTCTGTTCGTCTCGAACCCACTAGTGTCGCAATGAATTTTGCTCGATCGGTCATTCGTGGGCTGTTGGACGCCCATAGATGGCAGTCCACTGGACAATTCGAAAACGCTTATCATATCACCGTTCGTGTTTCGTACGAGTTGTGCCGTTTTCGAATGGGTAACGTACAACTAGGTCACAATTAAAAAAGACTAATGCGGACATAATATTATTAAGCCTAATATATTTCCTAACAAAACAAGATAATAAATAGCATTTACGAATTAATAAACAATTAACCATCAATCGAAAAAATAATTACTAATTATAAACAGTAAATAATCAATTATTTACAATACATTTATTATATTTATTTATTATTTGCCTAATTTTATTTATTTATTTATTATGTGCCTAATTTATTTACTAAACCTATATTAGTGTCAACTAATGATGCATGCCGTTGACACTACACAACAACTACAAAAAAAACTGATTCGATTACCTCGTACGTTGACGATCAGCGATGGGGACGGCGTCGAATATGAAAAATAGCTAGGGAGGGGACGGGAGGGGGAGAGGCGGAGGCGGCAGAGGGAAGCCGGAGGTTGTGCAATGCGGAGGGGGAGCGAGGGGTCAGCAGCGGCGCGGGGGTTGCTGCGTGGAGGGGATTGAGGCAGGCGGCGGAGGCCGGCGCACACAAGGGCGGGGCAGCGCGGGCGACGCGGTGGCAGTGCGGGCAAGGCGGCGGCGGCCCGGGCGACGTGGCGGCGGCGGCTATCGGCGTGTGGGACTTAGGCATATTGCCTAAGTCCCAAGTGAAAACGATTAAAATAGCACCTGTCTCAACGGCTAACTCAATGCCGTCGAGTCAGCCTAATCTCTCTCGACGGTTCTAGGTCAACCGTCGATACCGATTGTGATGGCTGGGACTTGCGGAGGGGCACATCACTCAGCGGCTAACATAAGACAGTCGAGACAGGTGCTGTTTTCTCTCGACTGCTATTTATTCCTTTGCTGTCGAGACAGGTGTTGTTTTCTCTCGAGTGTTATTTATTCCTTAGCCGTCGAGACAATATACACTAGACGGCTTCGTTTGACTACACTCGAGTGAATACATTAGTCTCAACGGTTTTACATGAAGCCGTAGAGACACTTTCCTGTCTCGAGGGTTTTACCCTTTGTAGCACTCGATGGTCAATCCAACATAATTTGATTTTTAAAAATATAAAAAAATTTGTTGTTGTTCATATACAATGCGTTGACTTTAATGTATCAAATAATATCATCAGCGAAAATATAAAAATAGGGTATTTTTTGGATAAGTTATAGGTTATCGTACAATATCGTATTTATGGTTACTTACTACACAAAATACTCTAATTCAAAAAATTCAATTTCAAATAACAATCAATACGTCAATACTGATGTGAAAGAACAAATTCATTTCATTCATTTTTCTACTTGTAAAAAATAAATATGAATTAAACTCTAATTTATAGGAAGAAAATTATATATTTAAATTGGGGCTCTCTCGACGGCATAACGGTCGGCCATCGTGACAAATAACGCCATTCGCTGCCCTGACAGACAGCGTATTAGACTCAACGGTTCGTGTTGTGGCCGTGAAGAGTAAGCACGCATGGTTCTTAATCTCGAGCCGTCGAGACAGAATGGATTCTATCGACGGTTTTCAGATGGCCATTGATACCAGTTTCGACACTCGAGATTGCGTTCGTTTCTTGTAGTGGCGCTATACCCCACCGTTTGAAATTAATGTAGCAAAATACCCCTAGGAAGTGTTAAGATTTAGGGGCAAGATAGGAAAAGGTCACCTCCATCTTGCCCCCATATAAGCCTCCCAAGTGATGCAACCCTCCTAGACGCTCACCGTGCTCTTCCCGACGCACAGAAACTCGCCTGAAAGTGGACTGCCACACTAGCCCAGGAGGTGTTAGCTGCAGCTCAACAAGAGAAAGCCTGACCCGCTAGACCAAAAGTCACATGTGGCCCCCAAAAGACTAGGCTGATGAGAGGAGGGTTGTTCTCCCTTTTAAGGCGGCCCCCTCTCCCCAAGACAAGTACACTATACCATAGACCAGTTTTAACGGTAGACCGGTTTGTTTTCAAAAGCGACCTTTTGCGTTAGAAAGTCTGTTGCTAAACCATTTCCCGACAGACCAAAATCTGACGCTGCAAGTCCTAGTAAAGACATTTCTCGACGGACCCACCTTTCCCGACAGACCAACTGCGCTAATACCATACATTTCCCGACAGACTATCTAACACATGTTTACCGACAGATCGTCTAATCTTTGGCCTCGTACTGGTGGGAGCCTCCTGCTCCATGTGTTCCCTCGTACGAGGATGTGTTCCATCCCACGTACT
This sequence comes from Raddia distichophylla, assembly GCA_005191435.1. NCBI lineage: Eukaryota > Viridiplantae > Streptophyta > Magnoliopsida > Poales > Poaceae > Raddia > Raddia distichophylla. The sequence continues at coordinate 533,756 of SPJY01004231.1, read as the reverse complement.
AGGCGTACTGCTGGTCGAAGGCGCAGTAGCCACCATACTAATGACCATTGTAGGCATGGTGTGGGGTTTCCTTCAGAGGCCGCTGAGCGGCCTCTGCCCCATGGCATTCTTGGCCTTGTGTGACTGGTCCCTCTGATACACTATGGCTTTCATCCTCCTACTTGGTGAGGTTTAGGGTGAACTGTTTTGCATGGTAAAGACCGAGCTTCTTGCGTGGAAGCTTCACCTAGGTATCATACCCCATGTACAACATGAATAAACTACTCCCAAGCCCTTCCCGAAGGATGTGGCCATGGATGAAGTGCTCTAACTGCACTAGAGGCTGGTCCCCCTCCGTGAAAGAGATAGTGGCACCCTCTAAAACACCCAAATTGGTGGCAATTATAGTGATTAGGGAGGTGCAATCTATGGCTCCTAACATGGTAATCATTCCTATCCAATGTTTTACCATGTTTAGAGTAGGGTTCACTTTAACTTTTTACCATAGCATACAAATATTGGATCTCATCCATCTTAATAGACCAAGGATCAGCCTGAGAATTGATTACCAAACCCATCCAGCGGTGAAGGAATCTAAGTGAGGAATTGTGTATCTCTATGAACCTAGGGGTCCTACCCCTAGTCCAACCAAACATTCTAGCCAGAACTCTTCTCAATTATATCCTCTTAAGATTATCTAGAAAAAATGAGCATCTAGTATGTAAACCATGTAGGGAGCTAAGCTGTTTCAGGGTTAATTCCTGGGTTCATTAAATAACCTAAATCTAACTTTAGCAACTTTTTTTGTTTCATCGAGTTGAAGTGTGCACAAAAATTTGAGGGAGAGAGGGTCCCTTGCCCCACTTTATATAGTGTAGGGGGTAGGACTATAAGGAGGAATCCTAATCGCTTACAAGGTTGGGATTATATCTCTAGCCTTTCTTGTCGAATACGACTATATCCGGGTTTACAATTATGTCTTCTTTACATATCAGGTCCAGATTCTATCTTTATCCCTTCCCTTGCGGCACAAGGTTGGTTGGTAGGCCAGGTGGCCCCTGTGCGCGTGTAGTCGGCTTTGTAATAGCCCATATGGGCTTGGCCCAGCCAAAGTCAACTTGGCCCATTTGGCTTGGTTTTTAATCATGAGGCAGAGAGAGATCGAGGGGATCGATCCCCTCCTCTCCTAGGTATCACACACCGCCCCATCCCCGCACAGCCACCGAGCCGCCGCCATCCCTGTGGCCGTGCCTCCTCCATCGCCAGAGCCGTGCCTGCGTCCTCACCGACCTGTGGTCGTCGCCGCCATCCAGCAGCAGCGTCGCCGTACCCTCGCTAGTCCGCCGACTTTGTCGTGAGTCGCCGCCGTCGCTTGAAAGATCTTCCGCCGCTGCCGAAGGGAGGAGCCGCAACCGGAATACTCTGTTGTCATCGCCGCCCTCGCCGTAGCGCCGTCGGCTACCCGAGGTACCCTTGTGTTTCCTTGACATAGGAGTGTGGGGCTGTGGGAATAAGGAGAGGGAAGGGGAGAGGAGGAAGAGGAAGAGGAAGAGGAAGAGGAAGAGGAAGAGGAAGAGGAGATGAGGCATGGGCAGCATTGGCTACGATTGTTAGAGATAGTGAAGAAATTAGGGTTTTGGTTCTGGTTATTGTAAGATTAGAAAGCAAAATTAGACGTGTTTCTCTTGCCCTTTACTAGATGATGACCATTGTGGGTTATTGAGCATGAGGTTGGAGGGATGAGGTCTTAATAGATCAGTTTTTGTGCAGCAGGTTACCGCGAGGTTTTGATCTATTTAGGGCATGATTCATATCTTAATCATGTTCTGGAAATTGTGCGTCTATCTCTAAGCTTCGTTTCGAGTACAAGAACGCTGAAAACGGACAAGCGGTTTGGGAGAAACGTTGATTTTAATAGTGCTGTCCAGAAATTGTAATCGTAGGTTTTTACAAAGCGTTGGCCCTAGATTTTGTTAATTGAGCTTTGGGCGAAAGAGAGATGAGAGTGGGATCAACGGAGTTTTCTTTGTTGCGCTCTTGAATGTGAATGAGTATTGTATTGAGACTTGACACTTTGCTAGGTGTTGGAGTGGATCGGTGTCAATCTACATTTTTTCTGGATCCTCGCGGTTAAAGGCAAGTATATGTTAAAAAGATAGCTGTTCATTGTATTGAGATTTGTTGAGATACTGTTATGTTCTTGATCTTGATTTCTAGATGAGTAGTTTTAGTGGCTAGTTGATGATTAAATTGAGTATTTTGATATTTATTGTTATATGATGGAAGTATGTGATGACTGTATGAAAGAAGAATATTTTGCATCATGTGCATATGAGCCAGGTCATGAGAAAGTCACTTCTGACTAGTCCGGTGAGGTCGGTGAGAAAGTCAAAAGTGACTATTCCGGAGTGCTTTGAAGTCCTACTTGGTAGACACTCCACGAGAGTGGAGTAATTGGTCCCCGCCTAAAATAGGACAGGCAAGGTGTGGCATCGACGGGTACGCACCAAGCTATACCGGTATGAACTCACATTACAGACGCATGTGCATTGCATTGCATCGAATGGATGATAAGTGATTTGTTTGGAGTATTCGGACTAACAGTTGTTTCTGTTTCCGAGTATACATGAAGGGTATGAATCTATGGAAGTGATCTTGTTCTCGTATTTTGTTTTCGAAGTTGTTTATACATATACTTTGATGAGTATTCTTCGATACTAACTTGCTTTTTGTTTGATTTTTAGGTAACTGATGACTCCATCATGCATGGGGTGTGGGAAAGTACCACATTGATATGAGCACTCACTACCTCACACATCGGAATTAGTGAACTTAGTCTTTCTATGTAATATACTTAGTAGTTGAGCGTCATTTATATTTGGAAGTTACTGTTTTGTGGTATTTCTTTATATGGTTTGTGGTTGATGGAAAATGGTTATATATTCTTTGATATAAATTGTCTGTCGTGGATGTCCATATAAACAGAGGAGATGTGCTGAAATTTTATAGTTTTTGGAGAGTTAGTAGCATTCTGAGTTCTCAAGGAACCAGGGTGTTACAATTGGTATCAGAGCGAGTGTTAGGTCCATTATGGGTGAATAATGAAGTTGAATTAATATGCAATGATTTAGTGTGATTGAATGAATTAAACAAGACCTGACTAACTGGTGCACAATAGGACAGGGATGGGTTGCATTGCATTTATGTCTATAAAGATTGTTGATATTATCATTGATTTATGTTTTGGTGGTAATAGCTATGGGTTTCCTATATTGTTTTTTAATGAGTTTATTGTATGTTTTTTAACTGAGGGGCATGATTCTGCCAGTGGTTCGTGATGTGGTGTTGGCTGTGTTGAGGCTTTGCCAAGGACTTCCGAGTTATACAGAAGTGGGTTGAGGTTTTATGGGGGACCCTTACGTCGGTGTTTACATACTTTGCTCTCTCATTGCCCTTTTTCATTACTTTGGTGATGACTTATGGTCTCAATGATTGTTGGTCCTTTTTATTTGTATCAAAGTTCTCTAGTGTCATTTTAAGAACCCTTCTTGAAGAAGTGATGATACCACTCTTTTGAAGAACTTTAAGATTTATGGACTCCATGTTATATATATTACCCTTATCTTCTTGAGGAGTGAGAGCAAGCCTTTTAGGGCTCGTTTCAATGGCTTCTTTTGGAGTGGAGCTTCTATTGTTGTCTTGGATGTATGTGGAGGTTGGTGCTTTAATTTCGCCCTTTATGGTGATTAGGTGCTAACATCTGAATCCATTTGGTTGTTTTACTAATCAATTAGTTTCTGAACCTTTGTGATGAAGTCATGGCAATTGTTGGCTTTAGTTGTGGTGTCCGATTGTTGTTGCATATCGGTTGAGTTCCTTATGATTGATCGATCTAGTTACTTTTCTCTCGAGTTGTATGGTTGTCGTGAACGGTAGGGCGATATTACATATGGGCGATATTACATATTGACTTTCTTCTTAGCTTTCAATCTAGTCCTTATCCTTGGGTACCCCGATATGTTTTTCTACCAAAAACCAACGAAAAGAGTTGAAGAGTTGTTACCGCGTGGTTCAAATCGAAGAAGTCATTGTCGTGCTCCATCTATAAGTGCTCGTGTTTCTACAGCAAAGTGAGGTATATATCAGTTTTCTTATGACATGGAAGTTTTGCCGGTTGTTTACTTTCTCTTGTATTTGATACCTTCTCGTGTTTTTTTTCGTTTTTCATTTGATACCTAAGGTTTTGGTGGGTGTCTTTTCTATGGGTTGTTGCATTGGTTACACCGGGGTGGACCTCGAATGTTTTGTTCGTACGTAATGTAACCTTTCCATGGCCTTAATTTTGTGTATAACCTCAAGTCATTTAATGTATTGGAGTAGTAGTGAGAGTATCTAATTGGCTCACCAGCCATGACGATTGACCGAGCTATCTACTTCGATTATAATGAAGTGATGGATCTTTTTGTTTTTTTCGAAAGTTCTTGGTTTTCTAAGTTTGAATCTTTTCGATACAGATGCTGATGTATTTTTTATTTGTGGGATTGACTTTCGGCTCTTCCTTTGACAGAATGCTTTACTTTTTGAGATGAAGTGAGTACACTTGAGCTAATCTGGATATAACGAGCTATGATGTTAATAGTAAATTTACTGCTAATGTGAGGTTGCACTCTTGTCCTGGTGAAAACTACAAGCGATATATGTCCGCTTGCGGATTAATTTCTTTGAGCGTAAGAATCGCCAACATAGGGCACAATATTATGTCGTTCGCTTGTATTAGTGAGTTTGATTATTTGGCAGATGAGCATTGAGGATTTATTTTTGATGAATGAGAGATGTTGGGTGGTTCTTGAACTATTAGTTTTGCTTATCGTATAGACGAACGAAAGAGATACTAGAATTCGAGGACGAATTCTTTTTAAGGGGGGTAGAATATAATAGCCCGTATGGGCCTGGCCCAGCCCAAGCCAACTTGGCCCATTTGGCTTTGTTTTTATCATGAGGCAGATAGAGATTGAGGGGATCGATCCCCTCCTTTGCTAGGTATCGCACGCCGCCCCATCCACGCACAGCCGCCGAACCGCCGCCATCCCCGTGGCCGTGCCTGCGCCCTCACCGACTTGTGGTCGCGGCTGCCGTCCAGCAGCCGCGTCGCCGTACCTTCGCTAGGCCGCCGACGCCACCGTCGCCTGAGGGAGCTGTTGCCGCTGCCGGAGGGAGGAGCCTCAATCGGAGTACGTCGTCGTTGTCACCGCCCTCATCGTAGTGCCGTCGACTACCCGAGGTACCCTTGTGTTGGCATGACATAAGACTGTGGGGGCTGTGGGAATAAGGAGAGGGAAGGGGAGAGGAGGAAGAGGAGATGAGGCATGGGTACCATTAGCTACAATTGTTGGAGATGGTGAATAAATTAGGGTTTTGGGTCTGGTTATTGTAAGATTAGAAAGAAAAATTAGACGTGTTTCACTTGATATTACCTTGTCCTAGAAGAGAACCATCGTGGGTTTTTGAGTATTAGGTTGGAGGGATGAGGTCTTAGTAGATCAGTTTTTGTGCAGTAGGTTTTTATAGACTATTGGCCCTATATTTTGTTAATTGAGCTTTGGGCGAAAGAGAGATGAGAGTGGGTGCAACGGAGTTTTCTTTATTGCACTCTTGATTGAGTGTTGTATTGAGACTTCACACTTTGCTAAGTGTTGGAGTGGATCGGTGTTAATCTACGCTTCATCCGGATTCTCGCGGTTAAAGGCAAGTGTATGTTAAATAGATATTTGTTGATTGTATTGAACTTTTTTGAGATGGTGTTATGTTCTTGATCTTGATTTGTGGATGGTAGTTCTTGTACAGCCTCACCGTCAACTTTTGGTACACCTAGCTCATTACCAACCGCATCAAGTGAGTTTCAGTTCTTTCTATCATCAACTTCTTCCAATCCATCGAAGAGTGAGTTGATCATATATTTGGATGAGCGAAACGAAGACTTAGGAAATAAGGAATTTGATTTGCTTCAATGGAGGAAGTTGAATTCACATCGATTTCCGGTTGTGTCAAAGATGGCAAGGTATTTCTTAACTATACCAGCGACATCTGTATCTTCAGAGTCTACTTTTAGCACCGGTGCGAGAGTTCTAGATGATTTTCGTAGGAGCACATATCAATGCCTCCACCGTAGAAGGACTAGCGAGCCAATTCGAGCCGGCATCACAGCTCGCCAAATGCAACGAGCCAGGCTCGGCTCGGCTCGGCTCGTTTCCAGCCCTACCATGGTCGTGCCTGCGTCCTCACCGACTTGTGGTCGCCGCCGCCGTCCAGCAACCATGTCGCCGTACCCTCACTAGGTCGCCGACGCCACCGTCGCCTGAGGGAGCTGCTGCCGCTGCCGGAGGGAGGAGCCTCAATCGGAGTACGTCGTTGTTGTCGCCGCCCTCATCGTAGTGCCGTCGGCTACCCGAGGTACCCTTGTGTTGCCATGACATAAGAGTGTGGGGGCTGTGGGAATAACGAGAGGGAAGGAGAGAGGAGGAAGAGGAGATGAGGCATGGGCAGCATTAGTTACAATTGTTGGAGATGGTGAAGAAATTAGGGTTTTGGGTCTGGTTATTGTAAGATTAGAAAGAAAAATTAGACGTGTTTCACTTGATATTACCTTGTCCTAGAAGAGAACCATCGTGGGTTTTTGAGTATTAGGTTGGAGGGATGAGGTCTTAGTAGATCAGTTTTTGTGCAGTAGGTTTTTATAGACTGTTGGCCCTATATTTTGTTAATTGAGCTTTGGGCGAAAGAGAGATGAGAGTGGGTGCAACGGAGTTTTCTTTATTGCACTCTTGATTGAGTGTTGTATTGAGACTTCACACTTTGCTAAGTGTTGGAGTGGATCGGTGTTAATCTACGCTTCATCCGGATTCTCGCGGTTAAAGGCAAGTGTATGTTAAATAGATATTTGTTGATTGTATTGAACTTTTTTGAGATGGTGTTATGTTCTTGATCTTGATTTGTGGATGGTAGTTTTAGTGGCCAGTTGATGATTAAATTGAGTATTTTGATATTTATTGTTATATGATGGAAGTATGTGATGACTGTATGAAAAAAACGAGAATTTTGCATCATGTGCGTATGATCAAAGTCGGTGAGAAAGTCACTTTTAACTAGTCCGGTGAGGTCAGTGAAGTCAAAAGTGACTAGTCCGGAGTGCTCTAAATTCTTACTTGGTAGGCACTTTATGAGAATGGAATAATTTGTCCCCGCCTAAAACAGGAAAGGCAAGGTATGGCATCGTCAGGTGCTCACCTAACTATATCGGTATGAGCTCACAGTACAGACGCATGTGCATTGCATTGCCTCGAATGGGTGAGAAGTGATTTGTTTGGAGTATTTGGACTAACAGTTGTTTCTATTTCCGAGTATATATGAAGGGCGTGAATCTATGGAAGTGATCTTGTTCTTTTATTTTATTTCCGAATTTGTTTATACATATACTTTGTTGAGTATTCTTTGATACTCACACTTGCTTTTTATTTGACTTTTAGGTAACTAATGACTCCATCATGCATGGGGCGTGGGAAAGTAGCACATTGATATGAGCACTCACTACCTCTCACATCGGAATCAGTGAACTTAGTCTTCCTCTGAAATATACTTAGTAGTTGAGCGTCATTTATATTTCGAAGTTACTATTTTGTGGTATTTTCTTATATGGTTAGTGGTTGATGGAAAATAGTTATATATTCTTTTGATATAATTTGTCTGTCGTGGATGTCCATATAAACAGAGGAGATGTTACCAAAATTTTATAGTTTTTGGAGATTTAGTAGCATTCTGGGTTCTCGAGAAACCAGGGTGTTACAAGCTCGGTCCATCCCCTTTTGGGTGTTCCTCGTGGCCCGCCACGTAGATACCCGGGGTCCATGTTCTCTACACTGACGTGTGTGGATGGCTTGGATGACTCCCTTGTGTGATTCTTGTATCATTAGAGAAAAATCTGCCGGTTTAGCGACAAAAGTAGGTCGTTGGACCAAGGGTAGATGGTCCGACCAAATTTTTTCTCTGCTTCAACTCCGGTTTTCCCCATTTTTCTCCTGAAGACACAAACTCACCAAAGCTTGTGTAACTTTATTTTTTTAAATAAAATTCATACATAAATCCTAATTTTCTCCTGAAATTACCGGAATGTTGGTGTATGTTGGCATATAATTTTGAACTTTAACGACCGCCAACATCGGTAGATCGGAGGGCCAGAGACATAGTCTTCGGGTCGGTCGGCATCACCTGGCACTGAGGTTGAGTAGCTAAAGGCAGCTCTCAACTATAAATAGAGGTGCTCTTAACCATTTGAAGACACACATCAACACAACACCACAAGGAGCTTCATTTCCCGCTTTTAGTAGAGTAGGTTAGAGTAGTGTGGGAGTCGGAGTCGAGTCGAGCTCTGCCTCGAGGTTCCGGGAGGAGCCTTCCAAAGATCTGGTAAAGCTCTTGTATCTTTTACTTTGTAAGACTCATTTATATTCATATAGGTCTTTCCTTTGTTACTTTGAGTTAATATTTACTTTATACACTAACAGTACTAGTATAATATTTGTCTCAGGAGTAAGTATCTTATTCTGGGTGCAGTTATAAATGGGATTATTATATTCACGGGTATCTTGTCCTGCCTTAGAAAGACGAGTCTCGTTAAGGTAAGGTTATTCTGTCCAAGGATCACGAAAGGATAATAGTATTAACTGTAGGCAGGGAGCCTACGATTAGTAGTTTCTTGATCAACGCCCCCAACCCCACGGGTGTGGTAGGTGGCAGGTGGTGACAACCCTGTCTATCCCTGTCCCAAGGCCGACCGGACCCATCCTAGGCCGGCTAGCTTGCATTCAACTCCACGCAGCATCGAATGCCCGGATAACCGTCTCTTGGAGCTCATATACACCTTGGCAGTGAAGACGGTCCATCCAAGGGCCAGTCGGCCTTCTCTAGGCCTGTCGGCCCCACCTGTTAGTTGGTTGCGTCCATCCAAGTATGGGTAGCCCCCAAGGCAATACTCCACTATAAATAAGGGGTGCTCTTGGACATTTGAAGACACACACCAACACAACACCACAAGGAGCTTCATTTTCCACTCTTAGTACAGTAGGTTAGAGTAGTGTGGGAGTTAGAATTGAGTTGAGCTATGTCTCGAGGATACAGGAGGAGTCTTTCAAAGCTCTGGTAAAACTCTTGTATATTTCCCTTTGGAAGACTCATTTACATTTGTGCAAAGTCTTTTCTTTATTAATTTGAGTCAATATTTACTTTATGCACTAACAATATTAGTATAATATCTGTCTCGGGAGTATCTTATTCTAGGTGCACTTATAGACAGGAGTATTACATTCATGGGGTATCTCGTGCTGGCTTAGAAAGACAAGTCTCATAAGCTAAGGTTATTCGATCTGAGGATTCTAGTAGGATAATAGTATTAATTGTAGGTGTGGTGCCTAAGTTTAGTACTATCTTGATCGTCACCCTGCCCCACGGGGTGTGGTAGGTAACAAGTGGTGACAACCTTGTTTATCTATTTACAGTCCCACACGTTTGAGTTGGCTCCGTAGAGCCCCTTAGGGACGACCATAAGCCTTTAAAATTCTTAAGTGATAATAGGGGTAGTGGGTCTACTTAATCTGAGTTCCAAAGTAAATCCACGATACCTTTAAACCATTTACACCGAAAGAACTTAGTTTGACTCATGTAATAAGGATAGATGACTAGAGAACCTAATCTTGTCTCGTCGTCCTCTCCACTATCTCACTACTCGTTTATCTTAGTCTCTGGCGTTTGTGTCTGGCACTGTACTACAACTACTATTATATTATCTTACCCCTATCATAATTTGGCTGATATATTAAGTAATACTAAAATCATATTTATTTATTGATACTCCCTCCTGAGGACAAATTACGATGCCCTAAAATACTATCGGGTGAAATGATACAATTGTATTCCGTGCGCTTACGAAATTAAAATATTCTCCTAGGACATAGGAATCACACCAAGCTTTTCTGACGTCATTGCCGTGGAAGCACGAAACTAATGATATCATAAAAGGACTTCCTACTTTATTAATATCCATGTGTTTAATGTAAGTAGCACACGTGGCTTATTTAGCTCGGTACAGATTACAACCCATTATCCATAGCACATCCTGTTAAGAAAAACTCAAAATCAGACGAGCAGCAACGCACAGTTGTAATGGTTGTCATCAGGCCTTCTTCGTGAGCGACACCGCCAGCATCACCCGAGGATTCCTATTGAGGTCGTCCTGCAGCCTGCTATCCGTGCTCCATCGCCGCTCCGCCGTCCTCACGAACTCGTCCATGAGCGCCCCTCCCGACGACCCAAAATGCTGCGCTATTATCGGCTCGAACCCAGCTCTCAGCATGTTGGCGACCATGTGCGGGGTGACCAGCTCGCTCCGATATTCGTGCATTTTCAGCTCTCTGATCGAGAAGGAGCCCTCCTCGTGGATGATCTCCCTAAGCTCTTCGTCGGACGGCCCGTATACCGGGATGTAGAAAGAATCAAACTTTTCCTTGTCAATCGTGCCCTGTTTGCTAGCCATTGCACAAGCTCAAGAATCAGGATGGCAGATTGAGATAGCCGTATGATCTTCGGCAAATGGATTGACAGAATGCTACATGAAGTGATATGATCGACCTTCGAGGCCATGTCGGCCAAAATCAGAGCTGTAGATTCCCAGGCGTGCGTGGATTTGGATGCGAGCTGCTCGGAACGCCTCCCTGCGAGGGAAACAACCATCTGCCCCCCTCGAACCAGTTCTTTGGCTCTCAGCTCAAGAAACAGCCTGAAATCTTCCCTGAACTGCCGTGCATAGGCCCCAAGAACCACAGGTCGTCTTTCTCGCCTGACATCCTCATCGATGTCAAACGCTGGGATTCCGTTCCTCCTCAGATCTTCAGGGGCCTGCCGTTACCTCCAAAGATGAATAAATTATTTCTCAAAAAAATCTATAACTGATGCATGCAATTGCGGCGTTTAGTAGTGCCAGATTCACACCTTTGATAGCCAGTGCAGGCTGGTCGATGAGCAGATAAGATGCACCGAGCCACTGGTGAAGAGCCTCCCGTAAAATGACCCTGGTACAACACCAGTACTGACAACTGACGCGTAGCTTTGCTGGAACGCAACTAAGCTTTTCACCACCACGTTGAAGTCGTTGTAAGGGAGATCGTTAAGGAGCACACAGATTTCAGGTGATGGCTTCTTGAACTGACTACAGTGATTGCTGATGGCCTCGACGGCAGTCGACACCAGTGTGACCGCATTAGACCCCGAGGAGCAGCCCAAATCAGCAATCACCAGGCTGCTACGAATCAAGGTGCTCGTCCTGCATAACTCGGCGATGGCCTCTTCTATCAAAGGCCTCATCCAGATCTGTACGGTGTTCTGCAATAAAGTTGAGTGGTAGTTCCTCAGAAAATCCTGATCAATCTTAGTAACAAGAGCACCATAATTTTCCTGATTGTCGTTCTTATTCTTTACAATTTTTGTTTCAATCTCCGTAATGCAAGCTAAGGATACAAGAGGTCCTGATAGGTCTAAAGAAGCGTTGTAAAAAGCAAATCAAAATTAAATTATTTAAAGAAGAAGATTATACCTGAAGACCGGAGTTGCAAGCATAACTCGTTTCCCCCTCTCCTTGATTCATATGCACCAGCTGTTTGGAGGCCATGGCTCTGCTTTGCATCAGGCAAAGACGAGGTCTCAAATCTGCAGGTGCTAGATGAGCCACGCAATGTATTGGCGAAAAGAAAGTTAATATATAAAGTTAATGGGATGTGCTACTGTGCAGACGCCGGTATTTTAATACTTTTTATAGACGCAACATATAACAGTCCACCTCTCCTGCCTGCAAAATTTTTTCAACCATCTTAAAACGTTTCTTCAAGTGAATGAAAAGGTGGAAAAACAGTATAAATTTACTAGAACTTTTAGCGTTTGTACGATTTCGCAATTTGTATAGAGAACGACGATCGGCCACAACGCCACACGCAGCAGAACGCGTAAACAATTCTTGCGCTAAAAGTTTCATCTTCTCACAACATTTCTTCTAGTGAATGAAAATGTGGAAAAACAATACAAATTTACTGAAACTTTTAGCACTGGCACAAAATCACAAAATTTGGACGCCTGCGGAATAGTAATAGTGTTAATATATAACTTATTTTTCCCTATGCAAATTAATCACATGGGTAAAACTACTCTGGCTGGTAATAAGTGGCATCAATAATATCCGTCTGCTCCTTCAAAAAATAAAAAATTCCGTCTGCCGACTTTTCAGGACCAGCCAAATAAAAAGCTGAAAGGTCGAGTCAAATCACGTGTGCATGTTTTTCAAATCACGTGAGATTAACGTGCACCTAAATTCTTTTGACAATTGAGACGGTCGAAATGTCGAATCCAACTGGTTTGATTAAATTTGTTGAGTGAATATTTTGAATATTGTGTGATCAGTGATTTTCTAATTTTTTATTAAAATATTTTTGTAAGGATTTCTAGATTTTTGAAAAATCTTTGAAAGAAAAAGATAATTTTGGATGAAAATTCGGGATTATATGATTTATTGAACTAACGGTGAACTTCCGTTTTCTTACAAGATTTTTGGATATATATGTTTTGATTTTGCAGTAAAAAAGAAGAAGAATCTTAAATATACAATACCGAGTTTAGGCTCTTGCTAGCTGCCACATGGCGTTTTCGTTGCTCAACCCGTAGCAGTCTAGCGACACGTCACTCGGATCGATATGGACCGTCCGATCCTCATCCGGCGGCTCCAGCCAGCCGGTCGTTCCCGTGGCCCTCCTTAGCCCACGTCGCCCCTCTGTACCCTCTTCTCACCCGACGCCTCCAGCCCTCCACGAGGACCAAACGGTCCTCGCCCCCACCCTTCGCTTCCCCACTTTCCTCTGGCGTCCTCCGCTTCCAAGCCCCCGCCACCGCTGCCTTCGCCTTCTCCCCGACGGAAGCGGATAGGCGTTGCGACGCCGTCGCCTCCGCTTCTCCTGGAGCCGCTGCCCCCAAGCCCGGCCTCCTTCTCTTTCCACGCGCGGAGACGACGTGCCCCTGCTCTTCTCGGCAACGGCCGCCTCTAAGGATGTCGGATCCGCCGTCCCTGCCTATTCCTCTGCATGTCCCCAGTCTACCTCCATGCCGTCCATGCCTCCATGCCGTCGCCAGTCTGCCTCGACAATGTCGCCAGTCTGCCTCCATGCCATCGCTGCCCCTGCCTCTGCATCGGTGCGCCTCAGCTCAACCTCCATGCCGCTCTCTCTCCCTTTCCCTTCTTGAGCCCGTGGCCGGTCGTCCATTCTTTCCGGTGGCGCCTTCTTCTGCGGCAACGACGGCGGACGGCGGAGTGGCCGGATCCACCGACGGTTTGGTACGAGCCGCGCCAAGATGAGGCTCAATATAAATTACAAATCGATGTTTTGTCATGTCGCTATCACTAATTTCTATTTTGTGCTGCAGATCAAAATATTCATTGTTGGCCCATTTACTGCCTTCTACTATAAATGGTGGTTTGTCCTTTGCTCTATTTTCTACGAGCGATGGCCATAATGTTCAATCGAAGCTTGACGTCTCTCCTCAGGCAAACAACAAGCTTTCCATGAATTCGTTTAAGCACGGTCACCAAGTGCTTTAGATTGTCTTGCTCGGTATGTTATCAACCACGCCCATGTTCTTCCTATTTCGTCCTTAATTTGTACAATACAATTCGCTTCTGAGCGCTATAGACACACCGTGCATTCTCTCAGCCTTAGGTTTGGCATGGTTAAAAAGGTGCTCTCACACACAGATTTCTCCCGTATGCAACAAAATAGACCACTGTTTAGGAGTCATTTATAAAACTGATCTAAACATTCAACGTTTTCGTGGTTTATTGACCTTACTTATGCGTCTACTGCAAATCATCTACAATTTTTAATACTTTTACCTGTAGACAGTATGCCAGCTATACAAATGGTCAGGCTGAAAATGTTTTACTCACAGAGCTTGTTGCCCCGTCAATTTACACATTATTTGGGAATGTGCTATTCTGTTTAACTGTATAGTTTGTTTTACCATGTGCTGTCTACCTTTTTTTTCGATGTGTTCTGCTCTTTGCCATTAACCCAGTGATGGAGATTGAGGATCTTTTGTGCTCCTGCCACCGCTAGTTTTGGAATATTTCTTAGCCGGGTGTTGTCATCGGTAACAGCAATACAAAATCTACTGAACACATATTGCAACCTGCTATCACCTTTTTTGTTCTCTGGTTGTTATGAATGATCATTTGTATCTCTTCTTAGGGCAGATCATTTAATTATCCTTAAAGACTTAATTTATTAACCTTAACAGACTTACTCTGTTAGTTAGTGCATGACCGAATACTCAATTATCCAAAAACTTAGTTTATTAACTTTAAAGAGCTCCCCTGTTAGTTAATACATGTCCACATATTGCTGCCTATTAGTTAATTGTTATAAGTGTTTAATATAGTTAGTTATTATAAGTGTTTAATTTAGTCAACAATTTTGTTCTCTCTGATTTAGGTTATAAGCAATGAATTAAGAGTTGTGTGACCTTACGATTTTTTAGCATCACTATGGCAATTTTGTTTTATTGTTTAACTGAGTTTAACTATTTAACGATAGACATGTGCTACATCTGTTTTTTACATGTTTGTCTTATTCAAAAGAATTATGCAAATACTATTTATTTTGTTATTTCCTCGCTTTACTTTCAGCCTGACGTCTTGGGTGAATGCCCTAGACAGTGCGGTCGCGTTTGTCTTGGTCATGGGCATGCTCAGTTTGGAGGGGGGGTCTGCTCCGCCTAGAGCGTTTGTACCAGGTAAAGGATAATAGGCTATTCCTTACAAGGTCATCTTATTCTCTTGGTTGCTTATTCCTACAAAAGGATTATCAATATAACCATTATTACTCCAACATTAACATCATGAAGTAATAAGAAAAACAAGGATAGGATGTTTTAAAGAGGCTACAAAATATGTACTCGATCCATTGAAATTCATTATGCTAGCCAACTGGTAATAACCGGTGGGAAAACAACACCACAACCATAGTAACAAAAAAACATGGACCTCAAGCCTCTCTTGGTGTTTCTCTTCAAAAGCATGTGTTGTAGGGCAAAGATTGATCTAACCATGCCTAGGTTTATATACCACGTAACCAGGATGTAATGCATAGTCCATAGAAACACATTATGTTTGTACTTAATTTTGATGGATAGATATATCCATCATTATCAGTTCATGTGACATACACTATGTACATGCTATCCTTAGATTCCCTCATTTAATTTTTCCCTACAATTTTTTATGAATTAGGTTTGGTGTGAACCTGAATTTTGTTTTTAGTCATTCAATATATGTGTTAATTTCATGGCATCTGCTATAGACTTAGGATTATATTAGTGTAATGATTGTTACAGTAGTCCATTAGCTACAGAATGATTACATTGAATATTTCAATGACATAGTTGTTGATATGCCTGTTACGATATGTTCCATTTCCCCCAATATAATATATTTTGGAAGGAACAACATTATTTAAAACTTGAATTACATGTTTGGCCAAATTTATCATGGTATTGCATTGGTATCATCATCTTTGTTATGTTCACTTCTACGGCGGAGCTAATTTTTTTGAAGCCTTTACACCGGCCAAAAAAATGTGATGCTTGAGTTTTGCATCGATTATCAATTTCAGTATTTCCCCATGTGGGGGAGAGAGAGAGAGAGAGAGAGAGAGAGAGAGAGAGAGAGAGAGAGAGAGAGAGAGAGAGAGATTGCTGATAGGCTCTTTTTTTGTCAAAGGAAATGGTTATTTTCCTTGATTCGGTAATGTACATTGTACACTGGAAAACTCATGTGTGTTTTGCTAAAAACAGGCCCTTGAAGATCATGGCATTATGTGCTTGGAAGACATTGTTCGCGAAATCTCCACGATTGGGCCGCACTTTAGAGAAGCATCAGGCTTCCTCATGCCCTTAAAGCTCAAATGTCCAGAGAGGAGACTTCAAATGAAGAAGAAACCATTCAAGGATGGTGGTGACTGAAGCAACCGTGGGGATAAAATCATCGAGCTAATTGAGAAGCTCAACTGAGGCAAAGCTTTGTGTCCAGTTGTCATTTGTATACGGCAGGACAATTGATGGATCTATTACCTCATCATTCTGTAATAGCATAACTGAATGTACCTTTGTTTGTGAAGCCCTACCAAAATAATACCAAAATATTTGGGATGATATTAGGAAATAGCAGCAGCTGTTTTCATCAGCCATGTTCTACTCTTCTGAGAATGTTGCTTGCACTGATCGACATGCTTGAGCTGAGAAGGTTTAGGATGTTGAAAAGTTTTTTTTTTAATTGGAATTCTTCATGCTGCAGTATCGTCTTATAGCACCGGAAGTAAAACATTGCACATTGAAAAAAAATAAAAAATTAAAAGGATCAAACGGTTAAGGTTGTAAGAAAACCTTACCACGATATATCTGAGTAAACCTTGCAGTATCCTCAGTCTAGCAGATGCTCTCACATGCAGGTCGGCAACAGGCCATATGAGCTTTGGCCGTCATGGAAGTTGATGTATATATGGAAGAGAGGGTTTTGTATTTGCATGCTGTTTGATTTTTTTCGATTCAGTCGTGTGGATAGAAAAAGGTGCCCCATGCTTTCTAGGGTCCAAGCTCGGCGTCGACGGGCCATAGGCCCGTTTATTCCACTAGTTGTGTACGTGAGTGCATGTGTGTGCATGCAGTATGTAGCTTTTGCATGTGTGTGTCTGCATGCAAGTAGCCTGTACGCATTTGTTGTCACCCAGGTGATTTACAGGCCGTAAGTCCATCCCTATTAGGATTATCTTCAAGGGTATTATGGGTAAAAACAAATGTAGGCTAGAGTAATATATATATGAAACCCCTTAAACATAAGAGAGATCTATCAACAAAGACTATTGTGCCTGGTTTTCCTCTCTCTAAATCCGTGTCTCCTGTTATTGTGATTGTGTTTGCGTGTGTACGATAATTGTTTCACAACATATTATTAGCACGAATCGCTCTCAGATTTGTCCCCATCGGTATGTCGTACTCGTAAAAAGATCTGTTATTTTCGATCTACTGTTTTCGCTTTTCGATCTAGCAGATCATTTTTTTAATCGATTTAGTAGATCGTAATCATGGATCTCTCGTGTTATGTAACCGCGCTGGTGTGCCAGTGCGCTGCCGTGCCACCACGCCGCACCGCCGCCCCGTAGGGGCCGTGCCTGCGTCGCCACACCGGGCCACGCCGCCGCCTCGTCGGCGGTCGTGCCCGCGCCGCCCACGCCGCCCCAGCCCCGGTCGCGCCGGCCTCACCACGCCGTGCGTCGCGCCAGCGCTGCCCCCGAGAGCTGCGTCGCCCCTGCGCGCTGCGCCGCCGCTGCCACCCGATCCGGTGGCTAAGGGGAAAACCTAGCCACCACACAAGGGGGCGTGGCAAGCCGGTTGGGCGGGCCCAATATGGGCTGAAACAAATAGGGGGCAAACCAGGCCCTTTTTATGCCGAAATAAATAAAATCCCGCAGATTTGTAATTTTATTTTTATGAGAAAGAAATCATGTACATTTAATATTTGTTGGTAATTTATTGTCCTGATTAGTAGTAAATTCACTATTTTGCATTTGTCTGTAATTAAAGCATGTAGCTTTTATTGTTGCAAATTATTTGTGATTTATTTGTTCGCCTTTACTCGATATACTTTGTTTAGACCTATAGTCTTATTTAATATTGCAAATTGGTGAATTGTTAATTATTATCGTAAATACGCATGTTATAATTCCTGAAGTAAATATGTACTCGGTGTGTTCCAAATTCTAGTTCACTGTTTACTTTTGAACACGCCTTTTGACAATTCGTCTTATTCAAAAAATTAATACAAACATGCAAAAATATAAGTCATGCTTAAAGTATGTTTAATGATAAATTAAATAAAAAATAATATTTACATATATTTTTCGAATAAGACAAATGGTCAAATAGAATATTCAAAATTCAACAGTGAACTACAATTTGGAACGGAGGGAGTACATAACTATAGGATATGTCCGACATCAATAAGCGGGAATTTGCCCCACTCGCAGTCAATGGGAGCAACTACCTGACTTTGGCTATGGATCTCAAGATCAACTTGAGCGCCTATGCCCTTGGTGCTACCATTGTCTCTTCTGCAGAGTGCAAACCTGCTCTCCCTGACATGATCAAGTACTCGGCCTTGCATTTTATGCTCCAACATCTTAACTCGGACCTGAAGACCGAGTATATGATGGAGGACAGTCCTTTGACTCTGTGCACCTCCCTAAAGGAGCGCTACAACCAACATGTAAACATTCTCCTGCCAGAAGCTCAGAGAGAATAGTCGGAACTACGGTTTTGAAGATTTTAAGACTATTATAACTCGGATATCCACAAGGTCACCTCCAAATTGAAGTTTTGCGAGAAAGAAATCTCGTAGGATCGGAGATGATCAATAAGACCTTGTGCACCTTCCACCCTTCGATGATGATACTACAACAGCAGTATCGTCAGTGCAAGCTCACTAAACACTTTGACTTTATACTGACTCTGCTGAAGGCAAAGAAGCATAATGAGATTCTCATGAAGAATCACTCAGTCCGTCCCATAGGGACCAAGGGTGCGCCTGAAGCACACGTCAATACTCAGTTCCTCTAGCGGTAGGCACCGCCAAAAGGGAAAAGGGAAGAAGGGCCAAGGCAACCGCCTCGGTGTACGGAAGAAAATTGAAAAGGGAAAGGAAGGTGGGAAAGGCAAAGGGGGGAAGTCTAGCAGAAACCCCCTAAAAATAAGTCACATCAAGCCTCACAGCCGTATTACCGTTGTGGTAGCAAGGGCCATTGGTCACGGACTTGCCGAATCCCAAAGCACCTTGTTGAGCTGTACTAGCAGTATGTCAACAAAGATGGCGAGGAAAGGAAACTCAAGTCTGAGGTGCACGTTGTTCAGCTGGAAGCTTCTCATAGTGAGGAAAAGAGCGATGATAAGATGGCTGTTGATAGCCCGAAGCAAGAGGCCAATGCATCCGACGATGAGGACGACCTCCTTGGCATGGAGCTCAAAGATGCATACGATGATATGCACTAAGTTATCAATGTTGGGCATTACCTTTACTATATAGTCAGCGTGTTTTGCTTTGTTCCTGGAGAACACTTTACCGTCATTTTGTTAAACTGTTTAATTCTATGTCTTTGTAAGTCCCTAGAGGACTTCACTTTGTCATATATGGTTTAATCACTTTGCTTATTTATTACGCTGTTGGCTTTTAATTTAAGCTTGTGATTGTTAAATATTATATCCTGATTGGTTGTATGACATACTCTTATGATATAGAATTTGCTCCCTTGGCTCAAATGGAGGAAGTGCTTTGTTTGGTAGACAGTTGCACCACTAATACGATATTTAGGGAGATGAAATATTTCCAAAACCTCCAGAAGAGGGGTGGAGTATAATTACAATTGTCGGAAGCAATGCTAGGATTGTTGGTTCTGGTCGAGCAATAATCACTCTCCCCATGGGTACCACCATCACGATCGAGGATGCATTGTTGTATCCGGAATCAACCCATACCCTCCTAAGCTTTAAAGACATCCACATGGACGGCTTCCATGTTGAGACCGATCATGACGGCGGGGCAGAATTCCTGCTTATGATGGTGAAGGATGGATGTAATAAGCATGTAGTGGGGAAACTTCCTTTTCTTTCGTTTGGCCTATATTATACTTATATAAAGCCCTCTCCTCTCATTGTTATGGGATCTGAATTAGCAACCCTAGACCTCTATTGGATTTGGCATGATCGTCTAGGGCATCCTGGTCTAAGCATGATGAAGATGATAGTTCACAATTCTGTTAGTCATACCCTGAAGGTATCAAAATTCCCGAAACCCGAAGTTTCTATGTGCCCTGTGTGTGCCAAAGGGAAGTTGATCATTAGACCCTCTCACCTCAAAGTCCAAGATGAGTCACCAAATTTTCTAAAGAGAATTCAATGTGATATCTGTGGACCGATTCTACCCGTTTCTAGCCCATTTAGTTATTTTATGATACTCTTAGATGCCTCTACAAGATGGTCCCATGTATGCCTGTTGTCTACAAGGAACCATGCTTTTGCTAAGATTATTGCCCAAATCATTAAATTGCAGGCCGACTTTCTTGAAGAAAGAATTAAGTCTATTAGGTTGGACAATGCCACAGAATTCAGTTCGCGTGCCTTTAACGATTATTGGATGGCCATGGGTATAACTATAGAGCACTCTGTATCGCATGTGCACACCCAAAATGGCCTGACAGAATCATTAATAAAGATGATTAAATTAATTGCGAGACCTTTACTACAGAATTGTAAACTCCCAACCAGTTATTGGGGTCATGCGGTCTTGAATGCCGTAGGATTAATTAAACTCAGACCGACTGCATACCAAAAAATCTCCCTTATCGAGTTAGTGCGTGGGAAACAAACTTGTATTTCCCATCTGCATAAGTTTGGCTGTACAGTGCATATGCCAATTTCACCACCACAGCGGACCTCCATGGGTCCCCACCGGAAGCTGGGAGTCTATGTCGGATTTGATACTCCGTCCATTATAAAATATCTCGAGCCTATGACAGGTGACCTGCATAAGGCGAGGTTTGCTGATTGTATTTTTGATGAGGGTAGTTTCCCATCATTAGGGGGAGAGAAGTACCATCATAAAGAATGTCGGAAACTAGATTGGAATGTCTCTTGCATCCAAGCCCTAGACCCACGAACAAAAGATACTGAACTGGAAGTTCAACGGATAATTAATTTGTAACAAATTGCAAATAGACTACTAGATGCTTTTACCGACTATAAAGGTGTAACGAAGTCGCATATATCAGCAATAAATGCACCGGAAAGAGTGGAGGTACCCCAGCAGACCACTCAAATCCCTCTTGCTGGAAAGAGTGGGAGAGATCCAGGTGCACGAGATTCTAGCTCGCGGAGACGTCCGTAAAAGTAATGAATCGGTGCAGGCTCATTACCCTTGACGAAAGAGATAGATGGACCTGACGTCGAGAAAGATCACCCAGAAGGTGGCACCCACCCAGGAGGTGGTGGACCTAGCGACCATGCGCGTGCACACGTAGGTGCTAAATCATTGGAATTGGACCCAGGACCTAAGACCATGACAGAGTGCTAGAAGAGCTCGGACTGGGCTAAATGTAAAGAAGCGATTCAGGCCGAACTATGTTCGCTAAATAAGAGAAAAGTGTTTTCGCCCTGTAGAGTCAACTCCTCCAAAGATACTCCTAATAGGAGCTAAATGGGTGTTCAACCGGAAGCGGGATGAAAATCACAAGGTGGTGAGATATAAGGCGAGGCTAGTGGCACAAGGGTTCACACAGAGACCCGATATTGATTACGATGAGACCTACTCTCCAGTCATGAGTGGAATTACCTTCCGGTACTTAATATCTCTGGCAGCAACCATGAATTTAAAAATGCAGTTAATGGATGTGGTGACCACATATTTATATGGGTCATTAGATTCAAAGATTTATATGAGAGTCCCTGAAGGAATAAAAATCATGAATAAAGGATATAGAAATTTGTGTAGCGTCAAGTAGAGAAAATCGCTATATGGGTTAAAACAGTCGGGTAGGATGTTGTACAACCGACTGATTGAGTTCCTCCTGATGAAGGGATACACAAATAATGATGATTGTCCCTGCGTATTTATAAAGAAATCTTCAAATGGATTTTGTATTATTTTTGTCTATGTTGATGATCTGAATATCATCGAGACAGCATAGGACATCGGTGAAGCTAGTGCTCACCTAGTGACAGAGTTTGAAATGAAAGATTTGGGTAAAGCCAATTTTTTCTTAGGACCTGCAGCTTGAGCATTTGTCAGGAGGAATTTTTGTGCCACATACTGCCTATACCCGAAAGGTACTAGAGAAATTTAATATGAGTAAAGCACGTCTCCTGAAAACCGCGATGATGGTCAGGTCCCTTGAAGTGGACAAAGATATCCTTTTAGACCTAAGGATAGAATGAGGAATTATTGGGACCAGAAGTTCCCTACCTTAGTGCCATTGGTGCACTAATGTACCTAGCAAATTGTTCTAGGCCTGATATCGCTTTTGCGGTAAATTTATTGGCTAGATATAGCGCGGCTCCGACTAGAAGACATTGGGCCGGCGTTAAAACTGTCCTTAGGTACCTGCAAGGTACGCAAGATCTTGGCTTGTTTTATGGGAGGAACGAGCCCAATACCATGGTGGGATACATAGATGTAGGATACATGTCTGGCCCGCATACGGCTAAGTCTCAGTCTGGATTTGTTTACTTGTACGGTGGTACCGTGATTTCATGAAAATCATGTAAGCAAACACTTGTGGCTATGTCCACCAACCACTCTGAGAAAATAGCATTGTATGAAGCTGCATGTGAATGTGTATGGCTAAGAAGAATGGTAAATCACATCCAGAAATCATGGCATCGATACCATTAATATCCCCACTATTATTTATGAAGATAATGATGCATGCGTATTACAAATGAAAACAGGCTATATTAAGAGTAATATCACAAAACATATTGCTCCTAAATTGTTCTATCCTCACGAGCTCCAACAGAGTGGTGAAGTTGATATAGTTCAATTGAAGTCGTGGGATAATCTGACAGATTTATTCACTAAGGCGTTTTCCATCGTAAATGTGTCCATGTGATAGAAATGAGAAGATTTCACGAGTTGCAAAGTTCAAGGGGAAAATCCCTAAACAAGAGCCTGTAATGGTCCAGAAGATCTAGTATTGCACTCTTTTTTCCTTACATGAGTTTTCCTTAAGTTTCTCATAATAAGGTTTTTAATGAGACAATATCGCAGTGTGGCATGCTTGTGCGATGTACTTTTTTCTCCCATCCTTTTTTTCCACTGGGTTTTTGGATGAAGTTTTTAATGAGGCATTGGCATATCGCGGTTTCGCCCAAGGGGGAGTTTTGAACCTTAGGTGATTTACGGGCCGGAAGCCCACCCCTATTAGGGTTATCCCTAGGGGTATTATTGGCAAAACCAAATGTAGGCTAGGGTACATATAAGAAACCCCATGTGCACAAGAGAGATCTATCAATAAAGACTATTGTGCCTAGCTTTCCTCTCTCTAGATCTGTGTCTCCTGTTATTGCGACTGTGTTTGCGTGTGTGCGACGATTATTTTACAACAGCATGCATGCGGGTCGTGCAGACGTCCAGCATCAGACGAGGTGCAACGTGGCCCAGCCCAGCGGAGTGGAACGCGGAGATGGCCTCGCCTCCAAGGTGGGACGGGGAGGGATTAGAAAACCCGCGCGGGTTAATCGGTCTCCGTCGTCAGTGGACGGTAAGGTAAATTGAATTGGCTAACCGGATGGAATTCGTCAAATTCAAATTTGAAGTTAAAACCAGTATAAAATTTGTAAAAATATTATTAGTTATTCTAATCACTTTGGCTGAAACAAAAATTTAAAAATTCAAAAGATTTCTCATTATTTCATGTGATTTTGTATTGAAAAAATATAAACATGGAAAAAAAAAATGCTGGCTGGCTGGCTGGGGGCTTTGCCCAAGCGGAGGGATGGCTCATTAAGGCTCATTTACGAGTATATACCTGGTGTGAGAAAAAACTCCCTCAGCCCGTGAGTCTTTCTTCAGGCCCCCCGTGCTCTCGGTTCTCCTCCGACGACCGGCGTGTCGCCTCCAGATCCGCCGCCCTCCGTGCCGGAATCAGCAGAAGCCGGCCACCTGTAGGTACGTTTCGCATCCATGTACCGGCTAGCCGCGCGGCTTTTGCGGTTGGCCGCAGCCAGACGAGCGCTAGAAAGGGCTCCAATATGGCCAGGGCCGGCTGGAGGCCGGTAAGCTGGGATTTTGAGGCGGCTAGTCGGATTTTTGTAGTGGTAAGCCGGGCTTATCATGCTGCTAGCCGGATTTTGGCTGCGCCAGGCGGCGCCGAGCTGTGCCAGTGGCGCCAAGGGCGGGCAGGAGGCTGGCTAGCCGTTCATTTGGTGCAGCCAGCCGATCATTAATGGCGGTTAGCCACATCATTACATCGGTTAATCCCGTTATTCGGTAAGGCTTCTTTGGGGAGGAATGAAGGAGGAGGATTGGAGCCTTGTATGGTAACCGGGCTGTTAAGACTGAGGACTTAGGGTAAACTAGTTAGTTACCTTATTTAGTTAGACATAAGGTTAGTTAGTTAGTTTCTAATTTAGATACGGACAAAAGGTTAGTTTCTATGCGCAACATTAGTTTCTACTTAGGGCAATACAATTTAAGGACTTTACTAAATATAACTTAAGTTTTTTTTGTTCTTTGATGTTTTGCAGGGAGCCAAGGTGGGACAACTGGACGAGGGAGATAGAGAGTTAGAAACAAATGGCTAAGCGGGACCACGACTGTGTTTGGGATCATGGCGATAAATTAGGGAATGGCTTCAGGTGCAAGTATTGTAGAATAGAGAAAAATGGAGGTGGTGCAGCAAGATTCAAGTATCACTTGGCATGCCGAAGTAAAAAAGGTGTGGCGTCTTGTAAAGCAGTCATGCCCGATGTGAAGGCATACTTCCAGCGGGAGCTTGATAGGTTCAGGAAGATAAAGGAAGATAATATTAAAAAGGATTTCAGAAGGCAAAGGGCCGCAGAAGCCCTAGGTGACTGGGACTGGCGGGATGAGATGACGGGGAGTGCTGACGAACAATAGTAGATGCAGCATGCCATGGCCGCATCATAGGCAGAGGCAGAATTCAGGACACGTGCTAGTGATTATTATGAGCATGGTGGTGGCAGTGGGTCTAGGGGTGGGCGTGGGAGTAGGGCAACTGGGACTGTGAGAGAAAATTTGTTAAAAAAAAAATGTTGAGCCGATCAGGCTCAAAGTCGCAGCCGGACACATGCAAAACCGTGTAACCATGGATTGATGAGGGTGTTTGGACAAAGGCAAACAAAACCCTCAGAGAGAAGCTTGGAAAAAAGTTGTCATCGTGGTTTCATGCAGCTGGCATTCTGAGAAGAAAAGTGGACAGCTCTAGCTCAAGCAGTGACGCCACTCATCCACATGGGAAATATGGATATTCAATTCCCGTTGGAGCTTACCCCCCAGGAGCTTAGCATCCCCCACCATACCACCGAGGAGCATACGGATACCTTCCGCAGCTTACCCCTCAGGAGTATACCCCCCATCCCCAGGAGCTTACCCGCTGCAGCTTATCCTGCAGCTTACCCCTTAGGACCATCCCAACCACTAAGGTATTTGTACCAAAGTGAAAAGCCTGACCAATATGACATGTTATATGCACGCTGGCAGGCAAATAACTGGATGACAGGGCAAAGTTGGGATAAGCTCAAGTCCATTTTGAGGGCAACTGAAGGGGTGATGATTATTTCAAATGAAGATCAATACTCCAAGCAACATTACTTGCAGTGGACTAGTGGTATCATATTTTACACATGACACTTTCATCATTTCATTCGATAATGTGATGGTTCTTAAATCTCAACTCGTTAATTGTGATGCAGAAGCAAGCAAGACTGCCAGAGTGCCAGGGCGCTCATCAATCATAAATCATCATGCGAATGCGATCGATGAAATCATGAAACTTCTCAAATTTCATTGCCATACGGTTGTGAACTTGTGATTTGTGAACTCTTGTTACTTCTGATTTGCAAACTTGTGTTGTGAATGGACTTATGGAGGTTGACACCAATTTTTTTCACAAGTTTATCCTGATATCCGATTAAAGAATTAAAATGAAGCTATATTAATGGTTAAAATCCATCATTCAAATATATATTTGTATATCTTGATATTGATTCAAAAGTTGTGAAATAACTTTTGAAATAAAGAAATATCATATAATATAAAGGGCAACACATATAAATGAAATTTGTTCATGAGCCCGGTGTCACGGCGCCCCGCCTACAAATAACTATGCATGGCAATGCATGTATACGTAGTGGCATGGATTAAGCAGTCATTAACACGGTGACTAGCTGTGACTGTCCATGGTATGTACGTGACCGATGGCTGATACGTGAATTAGCTGGCTGATGAGCAAATAAATCAAGGCTATACAGCCCATAGTTGGCCATCATCCAAGTGCATAGTGTGTCCAGGCCCATGCATGAACGTACGTAGTAGCTACGCATGCATGGATTTGCTGGGCAGCCAATTAAGGACTTGATTAATTCATTCGCTAATTTTCTCATATGAGCATGGCGCGAACAGTTGCAGCAAAATTTAAAGAGGCGGCCTCGCCGCACGCGCGCAACCATTTAATTAAGTCAAGAAACCGTAAGGCGCGTTCATGTCTCCTTGATCGTGCAGGAGCGTGCGCGAGCCGACGAGCGAGCAACTGCTCCATTGGACGAAGAGAAAGTTTTTCGGGGGTTTCCAGTCCTGGCGATACTCCAGACGATACACCACGCGAGATAAGTTCGAGAGAGAGGAGAGCAGCGCTCGGCGAAGTTCCGTTCGACCGCTGTTTCACTCGGAGGCAGCGAGCAGCATGGTAAAATGGTGAGATCATAGTTCTCAAATTCTTCTTTCTCTGCATCTTCCCCTCTCTTCCCATCCAAAGCATTCATCCTCGTTCAATTGATTGGTCCGTTGACAAATTAAGAAAGTGTGAGGGTAAAATACACATAAAAATGCATATGTAGCATTCATCCTCATACGCTGATTGATCCGTTGACAAATCAAGGGAGTGTGAGACTGAGATACATATAAAATTGCATTAGACAAAGCTTTCGTTGTGCGCTCGATTGATCCGTTGATGAATCGAGGGGGTACGAACGCCAAATACATCAAAAGCATAGTCTTCATCTTCATGCGCTTGACTGGTCCGTTGACGAATTAAGAAGGTGTGAGGGTAAAATATATATAAAAATGCATATGTAGCATACATCCTTTGTAAGTGTAACATCCCAATTTGGGGTCAAATTCAAAATTCGTGCAAAATTCAAAATTCATTTGAATTTGAGCTGCCAAGTGGGCCATCTCTCTCTCTCCCCCCCCCTGCCGTGTGGCCCTGCCCTGCCTGCTCTGGTCTGCCCTGCTCTGCACCCACCGCGCGCCGCGCCTGCCTCTGCATCCGCCGCTCGCGCCATCATCACCGCGTCGCTGGCCGTCGCGTCACGCCGCACCGTGCCGCTTCGGTCATGCCCGCGCCGCGCCTCTCTGACCCCCGTGCCGCTGAGTGAGCCACCGGGCCAGCACCCTCGCCCCGCGCCAATAAAACCGAAAGCCTTACCCCGCCGGCACCGTTACCCATTTTCCCCAAAATCCTCCGTGCCAGCACCAAGGACACCCTCCTCGATTTCGTGAGCCTGAGACAAATTCCATTCGTCCCGAGCCTCTAAACTTCACTCTAACCTCTTCGGCTCGCTCAATTTCAGCGGAGCCGTTCGGAGGAGACGTGCCGGCGACGCCTCTATTTCAGCCGTCGTTGGGCTCTCCGCCGCCGGCCACCTCCGCCCCACCTCACGCTCGGCCGTGAGCTCTGTGAGCACTATCGATACCTCCTGGAGCTCTCCGTTCATTTTCATAGCGTGTAGGTCCTTAGCGTGGGCGGACAACTCCGGCGAGCCTTCAGCTCCGTCGCCGCATCCGACCATCTCCGGCCTCAACGATGGCGTTGTTAGGTTTGTAGGAAGCAGTAGATGCTAGAGCATGCATGCACATGGCCGGATTGAAGCAGAATCGCCGCCGCGGCTCGAACCGACGCCGTCGGCCACGTCGCCCGGCTGGAGGTAGACGAAGGCCAGGAGCCGTTCGATCCGTGCCGAGATTTGTGCGGGCCGAAGCGCTTAGAGACACTGGCGGGTGGGCCCCACCTACCAGGAACTCCCCCCTCGCACGCTAGGTTAAACCGTTGGATACTTGTCTCTGCAATGTGGCCCAGGGCCCACCGGGCAGGTTAAGTGGTCGTGCCCCTAGGCGCGGCGCTAAACCCGTGCGTTTGCGCCCTGCGAAAATATGCCTTCGGCGTAGACGCCGCTGGCTAGCGCGGGCGCGCGCATGCTTGGGTTGTGGGCCGAATTCGTCGCTAGGCCGCCTCGTTCGCCGGTTAAGCCCGAAGAAATATACTCATTCGTAATAACTTCGTATAGCATACATTATACGAAGTTATACGAGCCCTTAGTCATTAAGTGAATACCAAAACATCGAGGTTGCCTCATGCACCTGCTTTGAATGCGCTGGCTGATCACTGGATGCTTGCGTTGTTCGCGATTTCTAAACTCGCATGCAATTAAGAGTTCGACGATCCGGGTGTCGACGTCGCTAGCTGTACCATAGCATGCATGGTAGTTTAGTTTCCTTGTTGGATTTTCAATGCTACGTACCTATGATATCGTCATCTTTTTTTTTATCGTGCGCTTAATTTTATAATTAAATAGCACAGAATTATGCTGCTAGATTTGTCAGTTTATACGGAATTATATTTCGTACGATATAATTAGATATAATATTAATACATTTTACAATCTACACTATTCACTACAGGAATACGTGCTATTTTCGTCGGCCTGAATAAACTTCGTCGGCCCAAAAACAATCGATGAAATTATATCAGTAATTTCGTCGGCTTATAACAACCGACGAAACTATTGAAGTAATTTCGTCGGTTTGCTGGGCCCGACAAAACTTTAATAACAATTTCGTCGGCCTGATGAGCTGACGAAATCACATGTGGAAAAATCGGCAGGCCATATTCCTACAGGGTATTTTCGTTGGCCTGGGCCGATGAATATAATTTAAAAAAAATCCTTTTTATTTATTTTCGTCGGCCTGGGCCGATGAAATTAATTTAAATATTGACAGCTAGATTGTAAATTTGTATGATAAGACAGCTAGATTGTAAATTTGTAATTATTGAAATATATTCTTTATTACATTTAAATTAAAACAGTCTTAACATCACCACGTTTACAACCCCGCACACTTGCGCATCTTGTTATTTATACTTAGGTTCAACGGATTATTTTATTTAGCTAAAAACATAATAAAATTTACACAACTAATCAAGATAAACTATAATTGACGTTTTGTATTCTTTTTTCACATAAATGAGATTTTTAAAATTTTTATGGTGTGGTCACTCTCCCTCACTTGAGTATGGAGGTCGAAAATTGAAAATGGGCATAATGATATTTTTTTTATTACTGTTTCGTAGTCTCTTGCTTTGGTATTCATGTATTTCATATTAATATTTTTTCCATACAAATAATAGGTGTTATCTCATCCCTACGCCTAATTTTCTCACCTTCAAGTAGTATGATCTCTTGCTCTCAAAAAAAAAAAGTAGTATGATCTCCGGGCTTGTACATTTTGGAGCATTCCGATCTACGATAGCGCATACTGAGTCCACCTCCAGATTTTCGATCTTTAACAGTGCACAAATGTTTCCTTGAAGAATTGGCTATGAAGAAAAATATTAATCTTTTCTATTACATTTGGTTGCCATGCTTTGAAATTTATGCATCATTTTTCTTTTCATGCTATTTTTTCTTGATTAAATCAAAGCAATGGGGAGCACATGTAACTTTTCTACGCCATTGGTGTAACATCCCAATTTGGGGTCAAATTCAAAATTTGTTTGAAATTCAAATT